>JAWRVZ010000471.1:157500-170000 GCA_037043235.1 Rhodeus uyekii | reverse complement strand
AGCGCTTTGGCAAGCAACATCCAATTTGAGATCTTTTCCCCGAATGCTCCGGGCGCAGCAGAAGTGGACGGCCGCTCCTGCAATCTGCAAGCGCTTGATGCAACTAAAGCCGCGCTGATGAAAATGGCCGAGGAATACCTGCGGCGGGAATGAGCGCCGGATGCTTCCCCACTCCGAGGTGCACGGTTCTCCGGCGGAGAGCAAGCGTCTCTTCCATTAGGGCGAAGAGATTTGTCATTATTTGGGCGCGAGATCTCTCTCACGCCTCGAGTGCGGCTGAAGTGATTAGGTGTCGTCCGTTCATTTCCGTACGCCGGTCCGACTGGAATGACTCTCAAACAGTCATTTCAGAGCCGCGACCGCTGACGCCGCCGGCGCCTGTTCCGGCACGCAGAAGAACCGCGGGAGAACCCGACACCTGCCAGAACTTCTGATTAGTGCTGAAACAAGACGCCGGGTTATTATGGGATGCTTCCAGAGGACTGAGATGGCTCCGTGGCGTGGCGTTTGTGTCCGAGGGCAGGTGGAGGTGACGGGAGAGACTGTCGCAGGGATCCGATCAGGGCCTGTCGGGACTCGCTCGCGTCCGGGCCACGGATGTCCTCACACGTTTCATTTGTGTTGAGTGGAGACTGTAATGAGGAGGTGCGATGAATGCATGAGACACACACTCGTGTTCACGTGACGGAGCCGCACAATGATGGAAACCATAACACTCAACATCACTTAAACGAGATCAATCTAATGAGCTTTCTTCAGTATTTACAACTTTTTCTTTTCACTTCACAAAACAGACTGATATTAAATCATCTGAATTGATTCGTTGTTTTGAGTTTCATGAACTTGTTTCTGTTCATTTAGACAAACTTGAGTTGAACTGAAACTGGGCTGGGATTTCGGTTTCCCAGCATGCTTTGCCATGGCACTGACGGGGAGAGAAAATGCCGAAATAAAGTGAAATATAATGTTCAAGATTCATGTGAAGTGGGAGATTTAGCCTTAGTTCAGAAGAGTTTCCGTCGTGTGTGTGTGTGTTTGTAGAGTTTCCGTCGTCTGTGTGTGTGTTTGTAGAGTTTCGTCGTCTGTGTGTGTGTGTTTGTAGAGTTTCCGTCGTGTGTGTTTGTAGTTTCCATCCTGATGACGAGAGAGTTTAGTTTGAGATCTGATGTCGTGCTTTTTGTTTTTATCAGATGCTTTTATCATTGCATTCAAGAAACACATTGATATTCTCATCAGCTTTTGCTTTCCCTGGGAATCGAACCCATGACCTTGATGTTGCAAGCGCTGCTCTCTACTGTTAGACACACAGGAAAGCTAGCATGTGAAATCTTCTATTGCCTTAAACATTAATTCCAGTGATTAACAATCACCAAGTTAGCATGAATGAACTAAAGCTAGACAAGTTCCCAATATTAATTTATCCCAATATCTAAGTTATATTAATGAATTTGCTTCCTTCAACATTTTGAAAGTACAAAATAAAATTCTACCAGTTTTTGCTTAAACTTTGAATTTCTTCAGATTGTTTTGATGTGAACTTATCCAGGTTTACAGTGTGTGACGCGTTTAGTGAATCCGGCATCCAATGGAGAAATGCTTATGTTTATTAATGTATTTGTGTTCAAATGTAAATGAACTAGTTTATTCTAATCTAAGAATATAAAATAAAATCAACCTAAATACATTAATTATAGCAAAAAAATAAATGTTTCAGCACGAGTACAGCAGGACTGCAACAATGTAACAACTGACATGCACAAACACACAGAACATCCCAGAAACCACCTAGCAACGCCCTGGCAACCACCCACAGCCCCTCAGCACATGGCAGGGAGTTTCGCATGGGTAACGGCGCGCACTTTGTCTTCAGAAAATGTAAAAATGCAGTTCATTTTCATATTCCTCATGCCAGCTGCCAGAGCCGCGGTAATTTGTCAGGAAAAATTCACCCAAGTCAGTTTGTTTCTTGCCAAGACTACTAATTAAAATGGGACCGGCTTAAACTTTGAATAGTTACAGATAAGAAATTAAATTTCACAGTTTTAAAATGATGATCATTGTGTGTTTGTGAGTTTGGCAGCGGCGGCAGCCAGAGGAAAAGTCTCTTTGGTGTCGTTATTGTGTCTGCGCTCACCTTAGAGGCAGAAACCTGCTGCGGCGTCTGCTGTGCGTCTGACTCCATCACTCATGCACGCTCCACCACACACACACACACACACACACACACACACACATGCGTGTCACGGCCTGACTGAAGCAGCGAGAGGCTCTTGACTTCAGAAATAAGACTTAAAGAGCAGCGGTGACTCAACACTTTCTGCAACACATCTACTGTACAAGTTTATTTGATGCATTGACAACGGCCTCACGAAGAGCTGCATGCTATAATATCACATGTATTATTACATTCAAATATTAATTGTTGCACCTTTAGAAAGTGTAATGCAATAAAACAAACAACCAATTTAACAAGGAATCTGCAAATATTACAATTCAAGTTACAATGAGTTATGAAAGGATTTAATGCACTCTTTATGATTGGTTACACTTTATTTTCAGGTGTCCGTCTTACAGTGCAATTACACTTAACTAATTATACATTTAAGTAATAATAATTAACTACATGTACTTGCATGTGTAACCAGAACACCAAATCAAAATTTGATTACAGAAAGTGTTCAAACAAAAACCACAGAAACGCATTAGAGAAACTATAGATAAAACACACAAAGGCTGCAGTTATTGTTGCTGTAAAACAGCTTGTATCGGTCAGCAATGAAGGATATATGTGAAGGACATTGATGATGATTTGAGCAGTGGCACTATGACAGTCGCCGCTCTGGATTTACACGACTGTCCCGCTGAATCCAGCGACGCGCGCTTTAACGCAAACCCTGGTGTTCTGATGCTGAACCCATGTCCCGCTGCTGTCTGGGAACGCGTTCAGCAGGATTATTTGGGCTGTAATTAATGATATTTTGGCTCTTGTCATCAGACGATGACACTGACCTTCGGACGATGTCACCGTGAAAAGGTCGAACCCCTGGTGCTTAACGAGGAAACGCAGTTGGATTAAATGAACGTGTGTGAAGGTTTCAGCACTGGATCTGTCCAGAATTGTACAATATTTGGGCTCATTTCAAACACTAATTCTCTGCTTTATATATGATTGCGTTCTTTATTTATGACTGCGATGACACCAGTGAAATATTCAGCTGCACTGAACAAAATGCGTGATGAAAATAAGTATTGAATGAGATTATGTATATATGTGTCTTTTCTGATTTAATAATTAATGCATCAAAGCGTTAAACTGATCAGATCAGTGTCAGTGTGTGCCGATCATCAGAGAATATAACGAGCGTGACGTCACTGAGTGACAGTAAAAACTATTATGCGAGTGATATGATCCCGCCTGCACACAGCCCCGCCCCCTCTCGAGCAATTAACACGCTAATTAACGTAACGAGTGTGTGTTTTCAGCGACGGAGAGATCTGATGACCTCGCTCTCAATGACGACATCTTCAGATAAACTCATTAAAACACAGTAAACGACAGCGACAGATATATAGTTAATAGATTAACTCTTATTAGTCCATGTTAACTATAATCTCAACTAATGAGACATTAATGCAAAATGCCGATGCTTTATTTGAATCATAACTCCACAGTGAACATGGGACGGTTAATAAATGATTTGTTCTACTAAAGTTGACCATTTATTCTGAAATATTCTACGGATTATTTCTCCAATCAAACGAAACATGTTTTCTTGGATTTATTATTTTAATCTATAAATAAATGTTTTTTTCGGTGTCCTCGCTGTTAGACGTTTGTACACTAATTAAGTAACGAATGCCGATACCTAATGACGTCATCCGACAGGAAGTGACATCATTCTGTGGTTGAACCGTCAGTGACGAGCTTCAACTCCGTTTCCCTCCTGCTCTGAATCTAAATAAATCAACTGTTGTAAGATTTACCTGCGAAACATTTTCAATGCGAAATTGTTAGTGCATTTCATGTTTACAGTGTGTTTGCATAATTAATGAAGCAATAGATCCTCCTCTAATTATGACACAAGCAGATCAACGTTTGCGGTTTAAAAGCATTATAATGCTCTAATGAAGAGAGCAGAAACAGGCGTAAAGAGCTCAAACAACGCTGAGTTTCAACCCCAAACCCATTGAAATCTCCCATTCACGCCGACACACAATGGTAATGACTTAGCACCTCGTTTGAAAGAGGAAATATTGGGTCAGATAGAATAATAACATTAAATTATTCATAACTACATGCAACCAAACCCTAACCTGATTCATATATACACGTATTAATCAGCACTGAAATGTAGATACAATGTCATATATTGACACATTGAAATAAAGTGTAACCAGCGTTTCCTCGTGGTTATGTGAACGTTAAGGGAACGTTCCACTCTTAAAACATCATGGGAAAATAAAAGTGTCATAAATTATGTACGGACCAGGTAAATTCACACTGTTAAAAACTAAATAGAGTTATGAATGTGGCCTGTCAGAAGATAATAAATGTTTCAAACCTAACATGTTGTCTCTGTTACTCACTGGACTGGTGTGTAAATGTAGTTCATTATAGTCGTTCACAGCAGCCAAACCTTTAAAGTGTAACAATTATAAAACATTAGAAATCATTTGTGGCCGGTATTGTTTTTCTGAACTGTATTTGATTGACGGCTCTGATCGATCTGATTGAGCTCGAAATAAGTGGCATTTCTCCTGAAAGGAAACATACATGAAACAAAGAAATAATCGAACAACAGGAAAACAAATGAAGCGTTAATTAAAAGTCAGATTCAACACTTGTAAATTAACATGTGAATCGGATTGCAACATTGAAACAGAACGTTCATAATCTGAAATCACATTGAATTCATTTCATCAAAACTAGGGGATCATATTTATATAAATTCCCATAATTGACCATTGTTTGAATTAACAATCGATTAATCGCTAACATTAACCCACTCGCTGAATGAAACGGCTGTTGTTTTAAATCAAATATAGGGAATATGACTTAAATGCTTCTAAATTTGCAGAGATATTAGAAGTGCTCTATTTGAATAGTGTGAAACATGAAAATCTTTCTGTAAAATCATCATACATGAACATATAGACTTGCTATATATAACCGAAATGCAAGCATAATTGTTTCAGTTAGTGGCCGAACTTTAAGTGCCGTTGAATCATGAGCGACATGCGCTTCGCCACAGTCTGTCTGACTTTGAAACATTAGTAAACGTGTTGAATTGTAAATCTTTATTTAAAGCAGGAGTTCCTGAACGAGTCCAAACGCAACGCAACACAATGTGTAGATCAGAGGTTTTCAAAGTCTGAGACAGTGGGCCTCCCTTTTGACACAACCCACCAAATGCCGCCCCCCCTCCAAAAAAAACGTGTCTATGCAACCCGAACCAAAATCAGCGCGAATTTCAAAACAAAACTTGGAAATCGTCGCCTCGCCGAGATTTCGTTTTTCGCATCTCAATTAATTTTGATAATTTTGAATAAAAATTTTAAAAAAAAGCCACCACCCCCCCCGCGTCAACAATCGCGCATCGCGTCACGTTTTTTTTTTTTTTTTATTCAAAATTAATCGAGATGCGAAAAACGAAATCTCGGCGAGGCGACGATTTCCAAGTTTTGTTTTGAAATTCGCGCTGATTTTGGTTCGGGTTGGATGAAGACTACAGTTTGTCCGGTCAGAACAATGACGTCTCACTCAGGAAATAATCCAAAAAGTGGTTTTTATTAAAGGTGCATAGATCGATAAAACCTCAACGATTGGCATTAATTCCCTGTATTTCACTCAATAAACTACATACAATCTTCAGCCGATCTCTTTTACCTTAATCATCCATCAACTCTCTTCTCAGTCACTTCCTGAACTCCGAAGGAAAGTTTGGAATAGTCCATTTCGCACTGAACGACAGGGATGGCTGGAATAGTCCATGTAAGAAGGGGAACACTTTTTACTATCCTGCTCTCCTAGCCTCTGTATAGCGGCGTTCCTCTCCCATTTCCTCTACCATTTCATCCCACTAACTCTAAAGTTGTTCCGCACTTTTGCATGCAAGTTTTGTTTTCATCGTGCTGCATCGCCATTATTTTGTACCCAGTTAACATAAACTTTTTTCTAATCACTAGCCATGGATGTGAAGATTGCCCCACACTTTGAAAATCCCTGGTGTAGATCATTGACACACTGCTTCACTAAAGCAACAGCACCTTTATTATCCACAATTAATCAATCATTGACTATTCATTTGCATCCCTAAAGGAAACACACCTACTGTCTGTGAAAACAGAATCTATCCTTTCATTTACAAGCATTTTCTTACTCCATTCTTCTCATCATTGATTGAAGTGAGACTAAAGGAGACAAACCTCCTGGCCCGTGATGGAGCTGAACCTCGCGCGTGTTTGCGGGGAACACCTGGCCTGGATCGCACTGTAAACGGACTGAACCCCGTCCAGAGCTGGAGACGATTAAAGGTATTATCTGCACCTCCAGGAGGGATTCGCTGCAGGAGAGAGTCGACCTGCTCTTATTGTACCTGACACACTCTAACACACACACACACACAAATACTAGCCAAACACCTCTAATCCGCTGTCAAACCGTGTTTATGCCCCACACACACACAAACACACACACACACACACACTCTCTCTCTTTGGAGTCCCTCAGGTCCAGCAATTACAGCCACAGGAATCACACGGGCCAGAAACACAGCAAGGCCTTCAGAGGAGATAACATGACACACACACACACACACACACACACACACACACACACACACTCTCTCATACACACACACACACACACACACACTCTCTCTTTCTCTCTCTCTTATACACACACACTCTCTCTCTCACACACACACACACTCTCTCTCGCTCTCTCTTTCACACACACACACACACACACACACAAGATAGATTCTGAGATGATGCTCAGAATATACAAAAATAAGCCAAGGGTCCACAGATACATTCTTGCATTCTGTTTGCTAATATATATATTTATAAACATTTATTCCTGTGATTAAAGCTGAATTTATTAGATGATAAATACAGTAAAACAGTGTAATATTATATCAGTGTAAAACAGTTGTTTTCTATGTGAATATATAGTAAAGTGTCATTTATTCCTGTGATTAAAGCTGAATTTATTAGATGATAAATACAGTAAAACAGTGTAATATTATATCAGTGTAAAACAGTTGTTTTCTATGTGAATATATAGTAAAGTGTCATTTATTCCTGTGATTAAAGCTGAATTTATTAGATGATAAATACAGTAAAACAGTGTAATATTATATCAGTGTAAAACAGCTGTTTTCTATGTGAATATATAGTAAAGTGTCATTTATTCCTGTGATTAAAGCTGAATTTATTAGATGATAAATACAGTAAAACAGTGTAATATTATATCAGTGTAAAACAGCTGTTTTCTATGTGAATATATAGTAAAGTGTCATTTATTCCTGTGATTAAAGCTGAATTTATTAGATGATAAATACAGTAAAACAGTGTAATATTATATCAGTGTAAAACAGCTGTTTTCTATGTGAATATATAGTAAAGTGTCATTTATTCCTGTGATTAAAGCTGAATTTATTAGATGATAAATACAGTAAAACAGTGTAATATTATATCAGTGTAAAACAGCTGTTTTCTATGTGAATATATAGTAAAGTGTCATTTATTCCTGTGATTAAAGCTGAATTTATTAGATGATTAATACAGTAAAACAGTGTAATATTATATCAGTGTAAAACAGCTGTTTTCTGTGTGAATATATAGTAAAGTGTCATTTATTCCCGTGATCTTCACAAATCAATATAATATTATCAACAAAAATTCATGATTATTATGAGTGCTGAAAACAGTTAATATTTCTGTGGAAACTGTCATTCATTTTATTCTCCAGGATTCTGTGATGAATTGAAAGCATTTATTTGAAATATTCTTTCCTGTCACTTTTGATTAATTTAATGCATCCTTGCAAATAAAACTGTTCATTTATTTTAAAAAGCGAGTGACTTACTCAAACTTTTAATGCATAAACTGAACATAAACTGTTGGCTGAACTCATTCTGCTGCAATGAGAACATGGGAAGGAAGTTTACGGTATGAATTCTATGAACTACTTCAATTACACTTTATTTGATTTCTTTTCTGTCTGCTAATGTTACAGAAAAGAGATTCGTGTTGCTTTCTCTTCCTCCACGACTGTCCTGAATTACGCGAGGAATCCGCCAAACTCAACCGCAAACCTAAAGTAAAGGCTGAAGTGTGTTTGAAGCCGTCTCTGGCGGCTCTGACCACAGCATCTTGATGTACGGTGTTTATCCGCGCAGGCTTATTGGTCCCAGGCCGCGGCGAGTCGCTCGTCTGTCCGCAACAAAGCCTGGAGCGGAGCGGCTCGAGTCCTCCTCCTCAATGACAGAACCTCAAGCTCCTGCGACTCATCAAACCATAAAACCCAACAAAGACAAATGTGTGAAGATCCCGATGGGCGCTCATAAAGATTTATTTTATTTTATTCCATTTCACATACGCAGGCACTCGTCGTCCCGCCTCGGCCAGCGTCCAGCGCGCCGTTATGGGCGCGTAAAATAAATTATAGTTTTATTGTAAAGATACAGGCACTTTAGAAGAGCGCATCCAAATGGATTCAGAGTGTTTATGAGGACTGTTGTCCTGGAAAGTAAAAGGTATCAATTAAATGACAAATGCAGCATGTGGTTGTGTGTGTGTGTGTGTGTGTGTGTGTGTGTGTGTGTGTGTGTGTGTGTGTGTGTGTGTGTGTGTGTGTGTGTTTGGCATTGGTTTCATGCCCTCAGTTTAAATGTGAAATTCAGCACATGCAGATTTCAGCACTCAGCAAACTTATGAGGGTCAGTCCAGACATGGCGGTCCAGATGGGTTTGGACGTCTCACACACACACACACACACACACACACACACACACATATGTATTTACAGCACAAGAGACAATAATGTCTCAAAACCGTCACACAACATAAGCCAGATGCTGATTTATTTTCATTTATGTCTGGATTCGTCTGTGCTTCACAAACACAGCATGGAAATACGGCAGAGAGAGTTTCTGCTGACGTTCGGATCTCTCAGGACTCACGAATCCTTCAGGACTCGATCATGAGATCCAATGAACCACCTGTTCATCAACATCTGACTATTGATCATATCTGAGCCTGTAGATGAATATCCACCCTATCCTTTAACCCAGATGATATTAATGATAGTAAAGCGTCTGCTTCAATGACAGGCCAAAGCGATGGTTATTTTTGCTTATATCTGTGCCGATAGTTCAGAAACTCTATGTATCGGACCCATCCAGAGCCCATAGATCAGCACCTGCCAGTCTATATCAACAACTCACGGTGGGAAATTAATTTCAGATGGTAAGTATTAGTCTAACCTTCCAACCCTCTCTAAACAAACCAATCTCGGTTGATTAGCATTTGAGCCCGTATAGAGTCATTAATGTCATTAATCAGAGGGGTCAGCAGTTCTCAATCCGATGTGTGTGTTTTGTGTCTCGTGAAAACATAAACCCATAATCTCTCTCATCATTTGAGCAGCAGAGAGGGGGGGGGTTTCCAGGGAAGGAAAACAACATTTCACATTCACAGATGAACCCAATTTGGTGCGGTTTGGAGTGTAATTTAGATCAAACATCTCCATGTAAATGAGTCAGGCTTTCTTAATGAGGTGGTTATGCAAAGAGAGAGAGATGAAAAACTTGCAGTGCTCATCATCTGAAGTGGGTGTGGCAGCTGAAGTCAAACAGGCCCCGCCCCCTTCACGTTCAGACCCCGCCCTCCAGACCAGCAGACTTGGTGACGCTGCTCATGATTGGTTGCGAGACCCTCATTCCCATGGTGATCAGTAAATAAATAGGTCATTCCTCTCTGATTTAGCTGTCGGTAGAGAGACGCGCTGCCAACAAGCTGCAATCGACACTTATGCCAAAAACACTGAACTCCAGCCAAGCACTGACACACACACACACACACACACACACACACTCATGCTAAATCAAACATACACATACAAATCGTTCTCTCTCTCTCTCTCACACACATATGCACACACTCATAAATGACACACACTATTTCACGAGTGTCTGTCTGAACACATTGATTACACAGAGTCTGTCGGATGTGTTTTGTACATATAAGTGAGATAAAATCAAATCATACTACAATAATGCACGCACACAAGCATTTTCAGCTGCCACAATCACACTAATGCGGCGAATCTCCGAGCTCACAGATGATTTAAAGGCCCCTGGGTTTCAGGAGCCACCTGGACCAGCAGAGAGACCGAGAGCGCGAGCATATGAACACAGCATGAGCGCTTTTACTCTGGTAAACAATATACTCTGCGTCTGCACATATAACGCAATAAGAGATTAACTCTCTTAAGTTAAGTTTGGGGTCGATTTAAATGTTTCTGAATGAGTGTCTTCTGCCCATCAAAACTGAATTTATTAGATGATTAATACAGTAAAACAGTGTAATATCATATCAGTGTAAAACAGCTGTTTTCTATGTGAATATATAGTAAAGTGTCATTTATTCCTGTGATTAAAGCTGAATTTATTAGATGATAAATACAGTAAAACAGTGTAATATTATATCAGTGTATAACAGTTGTTTTCTATGTGAATATATAGTAAAGTGTCATTTATTCCTGTGATTAAAGCTGAATTTATTAGATGATAAATACAGTAAAACAGTGTAATATTATATCAGTGTAAAACAGCTGTTTTCTATGTGAATATATAGTAAAGTGTCATTTATTCCTGTGATTAAAGCTGAATTTATTAGATGATAAATACAATAAAACAGTGTAATATATCAGTGTAAAACAGCTGTTTTCTATGTGAATATATAGTAAAGTGTCATTTATTCCTGTGATTAAAGCTGAATTTATTAGATGATAAATACAGTAAAACAGTGTAATATTATATCAGTGTAAAACAGCTGTTTCTGTGTGAATATATAGTAAAGTGTCATTTATTCCTGTGATTAAAGCTGAATTTATTAGATGATAAATACAATAAAACAGTGTAATATATCAGTGTAAAACAGCTGTTTTCTATGTGAATATATAGTAAAGTGTCATTTATTCCTGTGATTAAAGCTGAATTTATTAGATGATAAATACAGTAAACAGTGTAATATTATATCAGTGTAAAACAGCTGTTTTCTATGTGAATATATAGATAAAATATTAAAGTTGTATTTTCAGCATCATTACTCCAGTCTTCAGTGTCACATGATCTTCATCATGATGATTTGATGACCAACAAACATTTATAATTATTATCAGTGTAGAAATATATGTTGATAATTAACATTCTTTCAGTCATACAGTGATGGAGTTCCTCAGTCTCTCTCTCTCAGTTTTAAAGGAATAAAACTGTCTCCATCTTTGAAATCGGCCTGATCAGACACATTGTGCTTCATATGAGTCTAGAACAGAATTTAATGTAGTTCAGCAGAAAAGATTCACATCACTGCTGCAGTCTGATCAAATTAAAGAGAGTCTCTCTGCTGGAATGAGACGAGACGCGTCTGTGATAATGAGTGGAAGAGTTTGAGCCATCCTGCTCTCTAATGATACGTCACGCACACGTCTGGATGAGGATATATCATGAATTTATTCGGTTTCTATATAAAGTCAATTATAATGAATACAGACGCAGCAGATCAGAACATTCAAACAAGGTTTTTTCAAAGTTCTGATACAATGTAACATTCCCATAAAGTTTGGACAACGACGCAATGTAACGTTCCCGTAATGTTTGGAGAATGACGCAATGTAACATTCCCGTAATGTCTGGAGAATGACGCAATGTAACGTTCCCGTAATGTTTGGAGAACGACGCAATGTAACGTTCCCGTAATGTCTGGAGAACGACGCAATGTAACGTTCCCGTAATGTCTGGAGAACGACGCAATGTAACGTTACCGTAATGTCTGGAGAACGACGCAATGTAACGTTCCCGTAATGTCTGGAGAACGACGCAATGTAACGTTCCCGTAATGTCTGGAGAATGACGCAATGTAACGTTCCAGTAATGTTTGGAGAACGACGCAATGTAATGTTCCCGTAATGTTTGGAGAACGACGCAATGTAACGTTCCAATGTAACGTTCCCGTAATGTCTGGAGAATGATGCAATGTAACGTTCCCGTAATGTTTGGAGAACAACGCAATGTAATGTTCCCGTAATGTCTGGAGAATGACGCAATGTTTGGAGAACGACGCAATGTAACGTTCCCGTAATGTTTGGAGAACAACGCAATGTAACGTTCCCGTAATGTTTGGAGAACGACGCAATGTAAAGTTCCCGTAATGTCTGGAGAACGACGCAATGTAACGTTCCCGTAATGTCTGGAGAACGACGCAATGTAACG
>JAWRVZ010000471.1:115000-155000 GCA_037043235.1 Rhodeus uyekii | reverse complement strand
TCTCTCTCTCTCTCTCTGCCTCTCTCTCTCTCTCTGCCTCTCTCTCTCTCTCTCTCAGCCTCTCTCTCTCTCAGCCTCTCTCTCTTTCTTTCTCTCTCTCTCTGCCTCTCTCTCTCTCTCTCTCAGCCTCTCTCTCTTTCTTTCTCTCTCTCTCTTTCTTTCTCTCTCTCTCTGCCTTTCTCTCTCTCAGCCTCTCTCTCTTTCTTTCTCTCTCTCTCACAGTATGTATCCCTCCCATGCCTGTTCTTCCTACCTATATAACCTTCTTTCAACCGATATGTTCTTCTAATCAAACTTGGCCTCCTTAATCTGATTCTAACCAGTTCATCATCAACTTTTTAAAAAGCAGCTTTTTTTCTTATTTTTTTTCGGCACATTTTAAGATCTTTCTTGAGCCATAACTTGTTATTGGGATGCATTCAAATTGCTTTTGGTTTAACACAAATTATTTTCACAAAAACCTAAGCCAGACGTGACTGTGTCAGGCTTTCATGCACTGAAGAACGAGTGAAGTCCTCTTTCCTCTTCTCCGTCCACAGTTGCGTGTCTTTGGTCTCTTGTTTTAACCTGTCTTGATAATATTATGATCGGACTTCCATAATTTCTGCTGTATTGCTGAAGCATTTGTTCAAGGTACACACACACCAACATGAAGAAGTCCTGATGAACCACAGGAGTTCACACACATCTCCAAGACTCAAACCGGTGGTCAGAAGAGTTATTTGTTGTCTGATTTGCGGTTTCCACATTGTCCGGCCCAGTAACACATTAAAATCACGGTAATCTCTCCTCATTTCAGTGGTAAATAAGAGGGTCTGTTAAGCTCATAATCTGTAGTCTCGTGTCTCATGACTGAACTTCATCTCTACGGCTGAGAATCTTTGTATAGCCACTAAATAATATATCCTGAAAGTCTCGCATAACAAGAGACTCTCTAAAGTCACCATCATATTTAACTCTCACTGCCAGTTCATCCTGTTTATTCCTCAAAGAGCGTAAATTACGGTGAGGGAGGATTAGCGCCTCTTCCTTTGAGCATTTGGTGATCCTCGCTGCTTCTTAAACAGATGCTGGCGTTCGTTTGCTCTGGGAGTCCTAATCAATCCATTACGATCTTCTGGTAAATTCGTCTGTAGACGGCGGGTTCGAGACCGAAATAAAAGTAGTAAAAGTTCCTCCCTGGTGGAAAGGCCAGATGTTGCCTGCCATCGAACCATAAAACGTGACGCTTCATGTGGAGTTAATAAACATAACTTGTGTTGTGCTGAAATGAAGAAACAACAATGCCATTGTTTCATTTAAGGATGAACTCAAGTCCCGCCGTACAGTTGCTCTTGTACATAATGTCACTGAATATCATCGGATCATAATCTATGCATCACATTCACTTGACGGCGGTTAAAGTGACGTGGAGCTGCCGTGAAGCGGTGGGTCGGTTATCACAGCCAGACAGAAGCTCCAGGAAATCTCACACGAAGCCACGCATTACAGCGTTTCCAGGCTCAAACAAACATGTCTGTTTCATTTCTACACAACAACAGCCACTGCGTCGACTTCTGGCACTGCCGTTTTCTCATTTCAATATCATGAATTTCATATTAACTGAAATAAAAACCGGCCAGTGAGTTTGTCAAATGAAAACACTCAATAATTTCCTCTGCCACTCGAGGATGAGACAAAACATCCGTAATGCCAAACACACAAGCAGACAGCAGATCCTGTTTCTCCTCAACAGAAATGAGTTTAAAGTTCCTCTATAAGTGTATTTGAAAGGTTTGAATGTGGTTTGTCTCCTGCAACGGGTTCACATTCATGCGAGCTCAGAAACTCTCTAACTCTCTCATAATATCCTCTGCAGCATCAGCTCTTTCTCTCCGCGTCTGAAACGCTTCGTTCGTAGATTCAGTCTCTCTAAGCCCCGCCCCTCTGAGAGCTGCTCTGCTCTGATTGGTCAGAAGACAAGCGCTCATTAGCATATGTGAATCTCAGCTCGTGATTGGCAGATACGAACAGTAACGATGATGTGGGTTTTACCGTATCAATCAGAAACAGCGTCTCCACATGAACACACACTCTTCCAGCCTCACACACAACCACAGGGATTGAGGGCGGAGCAAACAGACTCCAATCAACACAAAAGGCGGGGCTTATGCTAATGAGGTACAAAGAGAGAACTTAATTTGTCGTGTACTTTTGTTCAGACCTTTAACATTCACAAATTGCTTTATTACACACTTCATCAAAGTCATATTTGAAAAATCATTAGGGTCACTTTAAAAGGAGCGTAAATTGACTTTTTTTTTTTAAAGCCACTTTGTCACGTGTCTCAGTGTAAATCTCAACCGCGTCTCAAACTGTGCTCAGCAAGTCTGCAGTCAGAAATCAGTTTACACATTCATTTCACCGCTCTCAGCTCTGACTGCATGACGAGAGACTCATTTGGGTCTGTTTTGTCCTGAGGAGGTTTAGGAGGAAGATCTGAGACAGTCTTGCAAATGAAGACATTTAAATGACGTCTCTTGAGAGGCAAAGAAACACACACCTGTGTCTCCAGGTAGATGCTGCGGGTCAACACACACACTCGTTACGAGGTCATTGAAAGTGTTCGTCTGTCGTTCTGACGGATATAATGTGACACTTCATGTCTCTGTGGAGCGACAGCGAGACGAACACACGGGACGAGGAAAGACGGGATTTCCAAACTCCCAGTTCAAAGGCTTTGAGTTAATTAGTTTCTTCATAATCTGACGATACGCTGATACATTGTGTACAAACACACACACACAGTCTCTCTCTCTCTCTCTCTCTCTCTCTCTCACACACACACACACACACACACACACACAGAGACACGTTTTCATGTTTTATGGGTTCTCTCCACAGCTGTAATGGTTTACATTGATAAAATATTACACTGTTTACTGTATTTATGATCTAATCTTTTGCATTTATTTATCAATTTCACAATACAAAAACAATAACAATAATAATAATAATAATGTATATAATTTTACGTACATTGCAATTTATACATATCCAGTAGTATATCAGCATAGCGTGCGTGCGTGCATATGTGTGTGGTGTGTGTGTGTGCGCACGTGCACGCAATATCCAAAAATCCTTATGGGACATTTTTTGGTCTCTATGAGAAAAATTGTTTAATAAACACACTAAATGATGTTTTTTAGTGAAAGTTTAGAGTGATGGGTCAGTTAGTGCGAGAGAATATACAGTTTGTACAAAATAAAAAATAATAAAAAACTGTTTTCTATGTGAATATATAGTAAAGTGTCATTTATTCCTGTGATTAAAGCTGAATTTATTAGATGATAAATACAGTAAAACAGTGTAATATTATATCAGTGTAAAACAGCTGTTTACTATGTGAATATATAGTAAAGTGTCATTTATTCCTGTGATTAAAGCTGAATTTATTAGATGATAAATACAGTAAAACAGTGTAATATTATATCAGTGTAAAACAGCTGTTTTCTATGTGAATATATAGTAAAGTGTCATTTATTCCTGTGATTAAAGCTGAATTTATTAGATGATAAATACAGTAAAACAGTGTAATATTATATCAGTTTAAAACAGCTGTTTTCTATGTGAATATATAGTAAAGTGTCATTTATTCCTGTGATTAAAGCTGAATTTATTAGATGATAAATACAGTAAAACAGTGTAATATTATATCAGTTTAAAACAGCTGTTTTCTATGTGAATATATAGTAAAGTGTCATTTATTCCTGTGATTAAAGCTGAATTTATTAGATGATAAATACAGTAAAACAGTGTAATATTATATCAGTGTAAAACAGCTGTTTTCTATGTGAATATATAGTAAAGTGTCATTTATTCCTGTGATTAAAGCTGAATTTATTAGATGATAAATACAGTAAAACAGTGTAATATTATATCAGTGTAAAACAGCTGTTTTCTATGTGAATATATAGTAAAGTGTCATTTATTCCTGTGATTAAAGCTGAATTTATTAGATGATAAATACAGTAAAACAGTGTAATATTATATCAGTGTAAAACAGCTGTTTTCTATGTGAATATATAGTAAAGTGTCATTTATTCCTGTGATTAAAGCTGAATTTATTAGACGATAAATACAGTAAAACAGTGTAATATTATATCAATGTAAAACAGCTGTTTTCTATGTGAATATATAGTAAAGTGTCATTTATTCCTGTGATTAAAGCTGAATTTATTAGATGATAAATACAGTAAAACAGTGTAATATTATATCAGTGTAAAACAGCTGTTTTCTATGTGAATATATAGTAAAGTGTGATTTATTCCTGTGATTAAAGCTGAATTTATTAGATGATAAATACAGTAAAACAGTGTAATATTATATCAGTGTAAAACAGCTGTTTTCTATGTGAATATATAGTAAAGTGTCATTTATTCCTGTGATTAAAGCTGAATTTATTAGATGATAAATACAGTGAAACAGTGTAATATTATATCAGTTTAAAACAGCTGTTTTCTATGTGAATATATAGTAAAGTGTCATTTATTCCTGTGATTAAAACTACATTTATTAGATGATAAATACAGTAAAACAGTGTAATATTATATCAGTGTAAAACAGCTGTTTTCTATGTGAATATATAGTAAAGTGTCATTTATTCCTGTGATTAAAGCTGAATTTATTAGATGATAAATACAGTAAAACAGTGTAATATTATATCAGTGTAAAACAGCTGTTTTCTATGTGAATATATAGTAAAGTGTCATTTATTCCTGTGATTAAAGCTGAATTTATTAGATGATAAATACAGTAAAACAGTGTAATATTATATCAGTGTAAAACAGCTGTTTTCTATGTGAATATATAGTAAAGTGTCATTTATTCCTGTGATTAAAGCTGAATTTATTAGATGATAAATACAGTAAAACAGTGTAATATTATATCAGTGTAAAACAGCTGTTTTCTATGTGAATATATAGTAAAGTGTAAATTACTCGTACACATTGATTTTTCTTCACTGCACTGAAAATAATGTCAATGCAAAACAGTTTAATGGTCCTAAAATTTCATTTCTTTATTTACAAATATCACCTTTACTAATTTCATTAAAATACATGTGAAAAATATAATTGATCAGTTTGTGTTGATTTATTATTCTGTGAATTGTGAGCCGCACATGGTTTGGTGAGAATCGCTCAGTTGCTCCACGTGTGACAAGAAGAAACAACAAGCGCATTTATATGTTTTGTGAAACTTTGTTAGTTTGTACAGTTGATCCGAGATTCATAACAAACAGAGCAACACGTTAATCTGAGATGTTGTTATTAGAAACTGAAGGTGTTCGAGACACACACACACACAGAGCGGAGGGAGCTGTCAGTAATCTCTTTATCACTGAATCATGGGGTGTGTGTGTAATATGTTGAGCTCAGTGGGAGCAGACGAGTGTTAAAGCGGTTACCTGCGCTGATCACACATTTATCAACATCATTTTAGCAGCAGAGACCTGCTCCGCTAACAGCTTCCTATCGCGGAAAGGGCATCGTAATGAATTATTGTTTTGCAGCTGGCTGGAAAATTGTACTTTCTTGTGAGCGGTGAGAGCAATAAATCACAGCAGCACATCAGCGACGGGAGGAGTGCTGACGGCCGAGTTTCAGTCTGACCGCAGATCCGAACCGGCACATCCACAGCATCTCATTCAGCGGCCGGATCAACGGCGCCGCGCAGAACCTCCACACGAACACTAACCTGCGTGTGCTTCGCAAGCGTCTCAAACCTGCGAGGCTGTGCATTCAATCCCAGATCTGATGTAACACAAACACGGGCCGGATTACGGCCCATCATTTATTGAAGGCCTGCGTTTGGTTTATTGATGCGCGGGGACGCCTCACCTGACGGGAGTCTGGACCGCAGCCAGACGCTAAACAGGTAATGAGTGTGTTTATCAGACACGGCACAAGGTGGGAAGAGCGTTTCATCAGACAGCAGATCAAAGCGCTTCACGTTCAATTCCCTCTCGCTCCGCGGAAACAAAGCGCTTTCCAGCGGATGAAAGTGGAGCGCAGGGGGGCGTCCGTCAGTCGTATCTGATGGAGGAGAACATTACAGCATTATTTGCTGCTATCTGTAGGTGAGCAGCGGCTCTATCTCTGCTGCTCCTGCTGAAGTAATCCAGACCTCAGATAACATGCGGCGGACACGCGGCGGACGAGCCGTGGAAACATGAACCTGCGCTCTGCATCTTTCCTCCATGGCATCATAATCTGCTTGACTTACAGCCGCTACAGAAACTCTGTCTGCTCGGATCGCTCACAGGAAACCGCTCTCGCTGCGAGTAACCTGTGCTCCAGATCAATCACAACAATAACCTGCGAGAAGTTTTCAAATTCTGCTTGTAATCAGATCTGATTGGCTGCTTTTACACAAGAGACTGTGCAGACGACACATATACTCTGCCTGAGACGCTTCCACTGAAAGTGAAGGATTTCTGCCCGTTTAATTGCTATAAATCACTGTCAGCGAGAGCAATATGCTCATGTTTCTGTTCTCAGGCTGCGAGCGTCACTACGCTGCTCGTTTCGGAGCGAATCCCTCATTTCAACATTCAGTTATAGTTTCTTATTTAGACTATCATTTCATTTAAAACATCTCATATTAAAACAAAGATATTATTTACTCGCCATCCCAACGTAGAGACGGTCCAGATAAATGACAGGTTTTCCTGTGTGTCTAACAGTAGAGAGAGGCGCTTGCAACATCAAGGTCATGGGTTTGATTCCCAGGGAAAGCAAGAACTGATTAGAATGTCAATGTGTTTCTTGAATGCGACGATAAAAGCAGCTGATAAATGCAGGAATGTAGATAACATTACATTATTTTATGGAATATTCTATTTTTCATTTGGATAATAATGTCATGTTTGCGGAGTAAAAAAACCTAGAATCAACAGAATATCAGTGTGACAGGCTGTTAAACACTGAATCCTCCGAGGTCTTTTCTACAGGACGATACAGACGGTTGACGAACACGTCTAAAGGTATTTTCCTCTGAAGAACACGGGCTCGTGCCTTTATAGCTTTACAAAAGTAATGGGACTTGTACCTTATTTGTGGAAAGTGGCAATTGTGTGCGAGTTTATTGCAGAATCAGCGTTGTGAGCGCTTCTCTCACACGCAGCATTAGTTTCTCTCAGAGCGGCTGTTTGCTCACAAAACAACGAGAAGGACACGCAGAGAGACAAACGGAAGAGCAGGAGCCGCATAAATGACACAACAGACCTCATTTCTTAATGTAAAACGCTTGAGATGCTCTGAAACGCCATTAAAAGCCTCCCACAGTTTACTGCTGAAAGAGTGACGGCAGATGCTAAGTAGATCAGCGAGATGGACACAAAGTTGTGTGATTTCTCAGAGAGGACGAGAGGACGGCTGCTCACACAGAATTAGTGGGATTGTATATTCGTAATGGGCAATAATTACAGGAACCCGAACGGGTCGAGTTACACAATCCCCTGATCATTTACCAGCACAAACCTCAGAGGAGGAACATGAGACACGAGAGAGGGGGGGGGGGGGGGGGGGGGAGAGGGGGGGAGTGAGAGAGGGGGGAGAGAGAGAGAGAGAGAGACAGAGAGAGTGAGAGAGAGAGAGAGAGGTGGGAGTGAGTGAGAGAGAGAGAGAGGGGGGAGTGAGTGAGAGAGAGAGAGAGAGACAGAGAGAGAGAGGGGGGGGAGAGAGAGAGAGACAGAGAGAGTGAGAGTGAGAGTGAGAGAGAGAGAGAGAGAGAGAGAGGGGGGGAGAGAGAGAGAGAGAGAGACAGAGAGAGTGAGAGAGAGAGAGAGAGGTGGGAGTGAGTGAGAGAGTGAGAGCGAGAGAGAGAGAGAGAGACAGAGAGAGAGAGGGGGGGGAGAAAGAGTGAGAGAGAGAGAGAGAGAGAGAGAGAGGCGGGGGAGGGAGAGGAAGAGAGAGGGGGGGGGAAGAGAGAGAGAGACAGAGAGAGAGAGGGGGGGGGGGGGGGGTTGAGAGAGAAAAAACAGATACATCATACTATATGAGACCATAAAAGAAACTCCAGCAAATACAGAATTAGTTGTTTGCGAACCAAACAACAACATTCTTGGAACGTTATTTTTAGTTTTTTACAAATTCACTATCATAGAATAATATTCACAGAATGTTGCAGGGAGGAAACAGCAGCAACTAAAAGGAGAGAAGGAAGTTAGAAAGGAAAGAAGGGAAAGAAACAGAACAGAAAGGAAATGGAAGAACGAAGGAAAGAAAATCTCATTCTGGGAAAGAGCACTGGGATGACCTTTGACCCTTATAAAACCAGCAGCATCCATCACGAGAGCTCTGGGTAATGTGGTCAACTACCTACTTCCTGTGTGTGTGTGTGTGTGTGTGTGTGATTGTGTGTGTGTGTGTGTGTGTGTGTGTGTGTGTGTGTGACTGTTATCAGAAGACCCTGAGAAACGGAGAGAGATGAAAACTGCTCAGTCTCTCTCTTCTTCTCTCCGTTGTTGAAGAAACATAATCTCTGAGCCCAACATTTGTTTTAAGCTTTATAATGCATGTGAAGTTATCCGTGCCGGATCTCTGAGATACAACGGCAAACCGCGCGGCTCTCCAAACACACTCTCAACTCCAGAAAACAACAAGAAACGGACGGACGGAGAGTCTCTTTCATTTCTGCCTCAGACGGTTTCATCACTTCTGCTGACGGACTAAAGGTTATTTCAACAAAAAAATGGTTTGTGTTCATAATGTTTCATCAGAGTGTAATAACTCGCTCTGCCCGTGGAAATCTGGTTGTTCATCTATCCGTCATACAGAGACACTCTTCAAGTCCCGCCCGCATTTCCTCTCGCTGAACGTCCCGTTTCTCACAGAAATAAAGGCAGTAAAACGTGTTGAGAACAGAATCTCACATTGACTCAGAAACCATGAGTCTGTTCCTGTAACAACGACTGTTTTTATGCACATTAATTATCTGAAGTAATAAACTCTCACATCAGTGAATCAGTCAGGATAATTCACCTGATTCATTACTCAATCGTGTTCCTTTTTTATATAATGAAAGAAACCGCTGTCCTAACGCAACTGACCGTCTTCAGGATCCGTTAATGTACGTGTGAAGATGAACGCGCGCATCAGAGACGATACAGTGTGTCGTGTGTTTGAGTAAGGAACACACTTTCTGATGCATTCCCGGGGCTGACTGACAGTCACTTCTGACTTTGGGGGCAGTTGTGGTCTAATGGTCGGACAATCGGACTGGTTTCAGTTCTGGCAAGAAACAAGTGAGGTGTCCTTGAGCTCCAAACTCCCAATCGCTTCGCGCAGGAAACAGCGGCTGCCCACTGATCTCGGTCAGCACTCTCTGCTGTGTGTGTGTGTGTGTGTGTGTGTGTGTGTGTGTGTGTCCGCTCTACGCCTGATTCTTGATTAGGGATGGAGTCTGCCGTTCGAGCGGAGCATGTTCAGATCTCCAGGGAGTTGAACGCGTTCTTTATGATGCGGTGGCTGTGATAAGCTCTCTCTCTCTCGGGATGAGAGTAAAGTGCCTGCACCCTGCGGTTCACATCCTGAGGCCGTCAGTGCGGCAGGCAGGATCGATCGAGGAGGTGGTGGCTGGAGCAAAGGGAGAGTCTTATGAGATTATTTCCCTTTTCTGCTATTACGAATGTGTGAGGCCAAATTCGGTGGAATCGGATGCAGAGGGAGTGCAGGCAGGGGTTATTTTTAGATCTGCCCCCTCGGATGTCGATCTCTAGGACCTAGCAGGAATCTTTTATTTCCGCCTTCCTAGTTGTAGGCTTCCTTCGTGAGTGCCGGCGTCTCGAGAGCCCGTTGGGTCTGACTGAAGCGCAGAACCCTGCACCCGAGTCGGGTCTTGATGCAGGTCCTCCAGTACCTGGGATGAGCTCTTGTGATCTCAAAATCTCTGTATGAGAGAGTTTGATTTGTTGCTGGAATCTGTACAGGTTTTACAAAGGGTGTAGCTCGACTTGGCTGGTAGCTCCCATTGGTGATTTAGTTAGAGCATATGGGGGGACCTTCTCAGTTTTGGGCACATTTTTCTCCCATACCTGTAATGAGCTCATTCTGACTTCAGCATCATTCCACTCTCGGCAGTGACATCAAATGGTGTGGCTCTCTGTAAGCCTCCTTGAAGTGTTGTTCTCTAGAGAGTTCCTGAATCTAGAGTCCTGCTGAAGTATCCGCTCCTGGGAGCTCCACTTATATAGCATAAGGTCAGCTATACTCGCACAGTAACCTCTGACCTGAACCATTCAGGATCATCCCAGAAACCCGGTCCAGTCCTCCAGCCCGTCCAGAAGTGTGTTGTGATCGAGTGTTGAATGAGGTCGAGCAGAACCGCTGATATCTGACCTGTATTACAGCAAATATCATTCATTATCTTCATGAGCGCATGCTGTCAGAAACCAGACTGAACTGATCAAAGCATTCGTTCGAGTTTAGGAATTCAGATTGAAAACAGATTGTCAATGATCTCGCCCATGAAAGAAGATTAGATTATTCTGTAGTTCAATAAGGTGTTCTCCAGATCTTCATCCGCTGAACGACTGCAAGAAACTCCCAGGAAGAAGCGAGGCATTTACCACTCGCATGAGATCTGCTTCTGAACAGCTGAACACACTTCAGGAGGAAGTGGGAGTGTGTGAAGAGCACAGGTTGATGTTTAAGATGCTGTGCTGTTTCTTCCAAAGGTTTGCCATCCATGTTCTGACCCGCAGCTCAACTCAATGATGTGCTGATCGCTTCCTTACATTACTGACCTTCTCAGAACGAAGGGAGGCAAAAAAAGAGTGCGTTTAAGTTGCTGTTTAAAATATTTGAGAAGGTTTGTCTTGCTTTGACAAGCTCCATATTGAAAGCATGAAGGCTCTAAGATGTTATAATGGATTTTACATTTTGTCTTCCACTACATGAGCGCAGCTTTTCTGTCTTTTTATATTTTGCACTTCCATTGAGTTTCTCCAAGGTGCCGTTTTGTCTACAACTCTTCTTCCTGACTTTTACAGGAGCAATGTCATCAATTAGACTCTTAAATTTGAAGTTAAAGGAATCAAAGAGAAAAATCAACAGTCTGGAGATATGCTTGATATTAAAGATTTAGCCTTGATAAATAGCACACTAGCGTTCTCGTTTATGCATCTCTTTTCAGACAGATCGAGCTTCAATAGCAGGAGAGATCAATGTATCAAAGAAAGCACAGAGATGATCAGACAGTGCTGTATCCTTCATAACAATCAATGAAATGCTTAGACCTTTCCTGATGAGCAGATCTAGAGTGCGTCCACGATTGTGTGTGTGTCCATGCACATGCAGATCAAAAGTGTTTAAAACGGTAATGATTTCTTTGGTCACTGCATTATCTTTGTGAATATTAGAATCCCCAGCAATAGCAAAACAGTCAACAGTTAAACTTAGAGGTAGTTGTTGATAATAGTTCTGTAAAGTTCTCAACAAAGGCTGAAGAGTATTTCAGAAGCATGTAAACAATGATAAGTAGAAAGTGATGAGCACCTTTTAACACAATACCTAGATACTTTCTTGCAATGATAGACATCTTTAAACAGCACCACCTCTCTTAACAGCTCTGCAGACACTCATGAAAGTAAAGTTAGGAGGCTGTTTCATTGAGGACTGCTGCTTTCTACTAGCCACGTTTTATTTAGAAACATAAAATTAAGGTTAACTGTGGTTATTAAGTCATTGACTAGAAGTGATTTATCTCTAAGTGAGTGGATGTTTAAAAGTGCTAACTTCACCTTTTGTCCCCACAGCAATATTAATGTAATGGGCAGCAGACAAGATGGGTTTGGCATTCAGCTTGATAAGAGCTTAGACTCTCTATCATGTATTAGAACAGAAATAGAGAAAGACTCAGGCACACTAGGTTCCCGCTTGTTCTGTAAACATCATAGCGTGGACCCGACACATATCCCTGAGAGCTGTTATGAGTTGTTTTTGCTTCACCTAGAGCAGATGGAGGAGGGTGTGGGCCCTGGCGTTGTGGCAGAGGCCGGAGACCTCGAGGAAGGCAAGGGTGAGTCGGGACCAGAGGCTTTTGTGGTTGCAGGGTTCTCCGCTTTCTGGTTGATATCTAGAGGCTTGCAGCAATAAGTGGCATAGTTTTGTTCCAGTATACACCAGTTCCTCCATTTTCTCTGAGAAGTGGGGATGCTAGAGAGGGATCGCGTGTCTGGTGAGAGGGGCTGTTGCTCTGGTATTCCTGCAGGCTGTAATATGTTGTCCTGGCTTCCCTGGCTGTTTTCCAGAAGGTCGTCCTTGGGTGCTGAATCTCGGAGCGGTTTGTCACAGTCGGTCTGTGCTGAGCTCTGTGGGCAGGGCTCAGTCAGGATTGTGTCCGCGAGCAGTGGTTGTTGTGGCTGTGTGGTGTTATCATTGTCCTTGTGGGACGTGTCAGCCGCATGTCTGTTCAGGTGCTGAAGTGAAGTCCTGTGGTCATTTGTACTCGGTCCAGGAGCATTCAGGTTGATTGAATTGGCACACGATGCTGAAGGATGATTGAGAGAGAAGTAGACAGTATCTGGTGTAGAGGATGCTGGTGCCGCAATATGTGATACTCGTGACAATCTGATGGGTCTCAATCCCTGTTTGTGCGATTGATTAGTGTGCTGATAACGCTCTGCTGTGTGTTTGGTAGTCTCAAGTAACTTGGTTTCAAAAAATGAGCAAAATCTTCAAATCTTTTGATTCAAATCTTTTGTAGAAGTCTGTGGCAGTTTGTGCAGCAAGTAGATTCTTGAAGCAGGAGAGGCATTATCTTTCTTATCCTTTTGAAAGCAGGAAGCCCTGTTTCCCCTTCTGATGGCTGCCGTCAGTGGGAGACTCCTCGGATAAAAATTCCCCTTTTTTGGGGGAATCTCCCAAATCTCCCATTCACAAGAGTTTCTATATTTAGCACTGGTGCCAAGCTTTGTATTTTGAGCACTGTGCTGATTTGCAAAAGTTAAAATTAGGAGATAAAATATAAAAGCGTTTATAAAAATATTTGAGCCTCCCTGGTTAACTATCTTCAAGTTGGGTGTTTCGAAGCTTCTTGTCACTTTAAAGGGTGCTTTCCATCCTTAGGAAAGCATTGTTAGGTTTCTTTTCGATTTAGAGAGTCATCATGATGATAACTCCGCCCTCCAGAGCTCTGCTTGGATAGCAGTATCGAGATGTCAGGCTCTTTTGTGACCTGCCTCGGTGCAGAAGGCAGTTAAACATCCTCTCATTGGAGCGTCATCTTGCTGAGGCCTCCTCTCGGATACTATATCAGCTTTCTGCAAGCTTCCATATTGTTTTATTCATTTGAGAGTGCTTCCTAGGACGTGAAAGGGAACGTCTCAGTTACAAATGTAACCCTGGTTCCCTGAGAAGGGGAACGAGACACTGTTTCACTGCCATGCTTTGGGTATGCCTGCCCACGTTTGCTTCAGACAAAAGATGTTGTGGACGTTTACTACAGGGGTCCTTTTATACTCTGGTCACACCAGTAGGGATGTCATAGGGTGTCGCTGGTCAATGTTATTGTCACTCGAGGTGTTTTTCCCAAAGTGTCCTCAGACACAGGGAACCAGGGTCCCCTTCTTCAATGTTTTCAGGTCTCAAAGTAGATTTATCATGTTTAAATTCCTTTTCAAAGAAATACAAAAAATGTCATCCAAAAATCTTTTAAGATACTTACAAAACTACTCTGGGCCTCAGTACAGAAGCACGGGCAGATTTTGATTGTGTAAATTATGCATACGACATTATTTACAGATAAATGTGGTTCATGTCAGAAACAATTTACATTAATGTGTTTGTACTGTTTGGGATTTTATAAATGAGATGCAGTGAGTTTGAAGTGGCTATCAGGACTAAACAAACTTTAAGTGAAGCAAAACAAACACAGCGAAGGTGAAGAACTTATTTGTAGTGTCATGTGAGCTGATGTCGTCTGCGGTTTGTAATGTTGAGTTGAAGCATCCAGCAGGAGCTTCAGGGGACAGACAGATGCAAGAGGGACACATAGAGGAGAGTGGTGACACACACACACACACACGTGACTCATTAGGAGGGGAGGACAGCAGCCAACTCAGCACCACCCCATTGCCTGGTCATTGAGCTCTCCAACCACGACAGATGCTGACAATACCCTCCTCTCTCTCTCTCTCACACACACACACACACACACACACACACACAGCGCTGGGTGCAAACAGGTCTGAGTTCTCCTCCTGTGGAACACACCGGGTTAAGTGGGCTCAGTGCGGGTGAGCCGTTAGCTAGTTAAGACTGTTACACTCCCGTCTGTTTCATCTTGACCCGTCTGTCCAGAGGGACTCGACTCGCTCCTGTGGATTCAAAGCAAGACCTCTCACGAAAAATATAAAAGGAGAACGACAACAACCTGCTTCCTGTATGAGCCACCGAAAGACGCTGCAGCAAATACAGGAACATTCTTCAGCTTTATAACTTCATAAACAAAAAAAGAAACTTCTCAGAATGTTGCAGGAACCATAAAGTAACAGTTACAGAATATTCTCTAATTGATACTTTTTATAATTTTATTTTTAAAACTGTGAAAACCTACACAAAACATCCTCTAGTGGTTATTCTTCGGAGAATGTTCTACATAGAAATAACCTTTTTTTATGTAATGTTTGATGTTTTGGGAACATTCTAAGACTCAAAAACTAACATTCCCAGAACATTCAGAAACAAAACAAAAATATGTTCTAGGAATGTTTTGCTAACTTTCCGCTTTAGTTATGAAGGTGTTATTTCTAATTGAAAGTTCAAAATGTAATAATTTTGGGAGCTAAATTTCATTGTATCCTTCTTTTAAAAAACGTATGGGAAAGTTACTTTTTATGTTCTCTAAACATTCTAAAACAAGAAGTAACATTTAAAAAACTAAAACATTTCAGATTTCTGATTTTTTTGTTCGCAAACAATCATATGGAACTTTTGGCAAAAGTAATAATGCACCCAAAATGTCAATATTTACAGTCCAGTCAGTGCAAACCTGTATGTTGTTACTGCATGTTAGCGATCCAGACGCTCAACCGAGAAACTTTCTCATCTCACCATCGGTGCTTCACAGAGGAAAGTTACACCGGTTTAGTGAAACATGAGGGTGAGTAAATGACACCAAAATCTGCACTTTTGCCTGAACTACTCCTTAAATCTCACTGATATCTGGGAGAAAGAACTGCAATATTAAAGAGATCTCTGATTTTTAACAAAGGTTCCTGTTCTCGAGAGATGCTGCCAGAAGCAGAGTTTGTCAGAGCAGTTTCAGCTATTAAACTAAACTAGCCGTCTTCATGTTCACACACACACACACACACACACACAGCTATAACCTGATCCCCCCGTTGAATTTGAATACGCATCCTGATCGCTGCGTCCCCCCGGCAGCCCCTGCCAGATTTCTGGCCTGGAGGAAATTGCAGGACATTTCCTGACAAATTGAGTTAAGTAGACGTTAAGTGGAGTTTTAAGAAAACAAATGAGTCCCTTTATCACAGGTGGACACTGATGACTTAATGGGGCCCGAGCAGATCCTATCACAGCTAATGGCTCGACAGGAAACATTACGGCTTTTGTACGGCGGAGCGGCGTGAACGCAACGCACTCCCTCTCTCGGACCCGTCATCCGAGTCCCTTTGTGTGGGAGGCAGATGTTTGTATGTATACGGTGAGTTGGCAGGGGCACCTCGGCAGATGCCTGTACGCGTGCCAAGGCAGCGAGGGCACAGACGGCGCGTGTTGGGCATCATCAGCCTCCCCGCGATAGGTGTGTGCCAAGGCTTATTGCTCTTATTTACGTATGTATCTATTCCTGCAGCCGAATATCCCCTCGTTCATTAATCAGTCCATTTTTACAATCTGTCTCATCGCGAGCACATTAAAGGGGCGGAACCCGGCAGACGATTAATTAGGAAACATGAGCAGAGAGGAGTGCGCTTAAAAAGACAACGACGGCAGATGCATTCGCCGCACGTGTGACCTCAGATTAATACATGTCCGACATCGTGTCTGATTGTGTCGTCTGATAAACAAGCGAACGTGAGCGCAGAGGTGCGGCGGGAGTCTGCGTGCGCTCCTCCAGCAGGTACAGCTTGTTTTATTAACAGTATCAGTGCCTCTGGGAAATGTAGGAGATCAAACTCGGCACTAATTAAAACGAAGTGCACCGGAAACACCGGCTCTGTTTAATATGTGCAGAACGGAGCACAAGAGCAACATGCTTTCATTGCAGGGCTTCTGAACACAACAGCATCATCATCATCATCATCATCAGGCTCTTTGCCTACATTCAGAACAACACCTGAACATACTAGAATGTAGCTCAATCAGTAGAGCAGAGCTTGCAACATCAAGGTCATGGGTTCGATTCCCAAGGAAAGCAAGAACTGATTAGAATCTCGATGTGTTTCTTGAATGGGATGATAAAAGCAGCTGATAAATGTTATGTAAACTGAAGGTACAGTCAGAACAAACTCTAGAAACCTTCGCTTTCTAGTGCGATGAATCAAGTAAAGATTTTTTATATCCTTATTTTATTAGAAAATTAAATTGATCATCAAAATATTGCTCTGATAAATGTTTCTCCTTTATTGTTCTGTATTGGGCTTGATTGTGATTGGATGGTTGTGGTTTGCTATTGGTGGATCATGTGATTGACAGGTTGTTGCCCCGCCCTCATCATCAGAGAACATGCTGTTATTCTCACTCAACATCATTAACACAATCATGATGAGCAGCCGTAAATCATTCAGAATAAACACTGCAATATTAAATAAAAAAGAAAAATTTTCTGATTTTGCCAAGCACATTTACTGTGAAAAATTATCACCTTTTTTTCAACTTGCCATGGTATCTAACCTAAGTCTAAACATAACCAGTGTCTTCATAAATCAGTGTCACTCGGCACAAAAAAAACCCTGTAAATGTCAGGAATTAACAAAGCAATACAATGAATCACGTGTTTACTTCACAGTCTGTCCTTATGATCCGTCTCTGGCTCTCCAGCGGGTCTCTGCTCCTGCCAGCAGACACAGACCAGCTCTTATTTATTCAAAGGGAAAGGGCTTCGGTTCAAGGCGTTTTGATTCACTGATGGCATCCCCTATAAATGACCTCTGATGACACCTGTACAGAACATTTCCCTTGTTCTTAGGGTCACTTCACGCGAAAATAACAGCTCCGTCTTCATGTACTCACCCTCGTGTCATTCCAAATCGTATGACTTTCTTTCTTCTGTGGACAGAAAATAAGATATTTGATGAATCTTTTCAGCATTTCAAGAACAACTGTCATGCTGCAACAATGAGGATGAAAAGGAATCATATTTTTGAAAGAATGAACGTTATCAGAATCTTTCCTCCATGTTCTATACGGTTTGGAACATCATGAGGGCAAGTAAATGATCACTTCTCATTTGGGTTCCTTTAAGCAGATCATGACTAGTTAGTGGAAAACATCCACACCTGCTGCTTTCATTCAGCAGCTGATGAGCAGCCCGTCCTGCTTCTGACAGGACTTTAATTGTCCTATTACAAGAAAACTGACTATCAGAACATCAGCAAACACACAGAATGAACAATCACCGAACTGTGATACACACACACACGTGCTTCTCGTCTCTTTTGTCTGCTAGCGAGAACTCTTTGTGGGTTTGTGTGTGACAAAAGCTCCAAAGCCTCTTTTTCATGTAGATCTCATCAAACGCACACAATGCTGATGAGGTGCCATGTCTGGATCGACAACAGATGCTCAAATGCAAAGTTTGACTAAAGTGAGGCGTGCAGGCTTTCAATGTGATTTATATGTGAGTGAACAGATAAAAATATCAGGTTATGAACACTTCAAGCCAATAAACCAAAGGATAAATGTCACCGCTTTACTCTACAGCCTCTGTTGAACAGAAATGTATAGCTTTAAAGTCAACATGAAATGACATTCAGCACATTTTACTTCCATATTGTGATGTTTTTCCAAATAGAAAAACTAACAGGGAACCTTTTCAGAATGTTCTGGCAAGGTTTTCTCAAACCAGGTTTTTCTTTATAAACATATAAATGATCTGGTCTTTGGTGATGTTCTCATTAATGTTCACAAAAACATTATTTATACATCATTCATGGAACATTTCTTTTTGTTTTTAAAATGTTATTACTTTTTTTGGAATATTCAGGGAACATTCAAAAGTATTGAAATCAATCTGCTTACAAACACATAATTCTCTGATGACTGTCTGATTTTTCAGAATTTTCTGTCGCAGTTGCAGTGCACGTTTAGAAAACCTTGCACCGTCCCCAGCTCCACCTGTATAGATCCATTATGGGTAATTCATGTATGCTATATTTTACAACAGAAGCATGTCTTAGTTGCTCACAGCAGCGGTTCATTTAAGTATTGCAAGTAGCAAGTTCTGTATTTGTTCTGAAGCAGCAGCAATAACCAACAACAACAGCCACAATAACAGCAACCGCAACAACATCAGCGGCAATAACAGTGATAACATCAACCTCAGCAATAACAGAAACGACAATAGCAACAGCAGTGATAACAGCAGCATCAGTAATAACAATAGCAACAGCAGTGATAGCAGCAGCAACAACAGCAAAAGCAGCGATTACAGCAGCATCAGTAATAACAGCATCAGTAATAACAGCATCAGCAATAACAATAGCAACAAGCAGTGATAACAGCAGCATCAGTAATAACAACAGCAGCAATAACAATAGCAACAGCAGTGATAACAGCAAAAGCAGCAACAACAGCAGCATCCGTAATAACAGCATCAGTAATAACAGCATCAGTAATAACAGCATCAGCAATAACAATAGCAACAAGCAGTGATAACAGCAGCATCAGTAATAACAACAGCAGCAATAACAATAGCAACAGCAGTGATAACAGCAGCAACAACAGCAAAAGCAGCAACAACAGCAGCATCCGTAATAACAGCATCAGCAATAACAGCAGCAACAACCGTAGCAACAACAGTAACAACAGTGATAGCAGCAGCAGCAGTAATAACAGCATCAGTAATAACAGCAGCAACAACCGTAGCAACAACAGTAACAACAGTGATAGCAGCAGCAGCAGTAATAACAGCATCAGTAATAACAGCAGCAACAACCGTAGCAACAACAGTAACAACAGTGATAGCAGCAGCAGCAGTAATAACAGCATCAGTAATAACAGCAGCAACAACCGTAGCAACAACAGTAACAACAGTGATAGCAGCAGCAGCAGTAATAACAGCATCAGTAATAACAGCAGCAACAACCGTAGCAACAACAGTAACAACAGTGATAGCAGCAGCAGCAGTAATAACAGCATCAGTAATAACAGCAGCAACAACCGTAGCAACAACAGTAACAACAGTGATAGCAGCAGCAGCAGTAATAACAGCATCAGTAATAACAGCAGCAACAACCGTAGCAACAACAGTAACAACAGTGATAGCAGCAGCAGCAGTAATAACAGCATCAGTAATAACAGCAGCAACAACCGTAGCAACAACAGTAACAACAGTGATAGCAGCAGCAGCAGTAATAACAGCATCAGTAATAACAGCATGAGCAATAACAATAGCAACAAGCAGTGATAACAGCAGCAGAAATAACAGCATCAGTAATAACAGCAGCAACAATAGAAACAACAGTGATAACTGCCAAGCAATAACAGCAGCATCAGAAATAACAGCAGCAACAACCGTAGCAACAATAACAGCAGTGATAGCAGCAGCATCAGTAATAACAGCATCAGCAATAGCAACAACAGTGATAACTGCCAAGCAATAACAGCAGCATCAGAAATAACAGCAGCAACAACCTTAGCAACAATAACAGCAACAGCAGTGATAACGGCAATAACAGCAGTGATAGCAGCAATAACAGCAACAACAGTGATAACAGCAGCAGCATCAACAATAATAGCAACAGCAACACCACTGATGACGACCAAAGCAATAAAAGCAGCAGGAGCTGATAACAGCAGCAGCAATAACAAGAGCATTAGTAGCAGCAGCAATAACAGCAGAAGCAACAGCTGTGATAACAGCAGCATCAGTAATAACAATAGCAACAGCAGTGATAACAGCAGCAGCAATAACAAGAGCATTAGTAGCAGCAGCAATAACAGCAGAAGCAACAGCTGTGATAACAGCCAAGCAATTGTAGTGAGCATTGCACTCCAGAAATGCAAGCCTTAAAATTAGTAAATTATGTGTAGTATTAAATACAGCAGTAGGTGGCGGTGAAGCTGCACTATGTTAGTTGGGAAACTGAACTCTTATTGAGTCTCGTGAGTTTGAGAACGAGACTTAATGCGAGTGATGCATAACCATGAGAGGCACTACGAAAACTAATTCATTTTTTCCAGAATAAATACACGTTAAATGTGGAACCGCTTGTGTGAATTCTTCACCGTCTACTGGGAAGTGTTACATATTTTGGCGAGTCAACTAGCCAGGAGCTGCAAGTTACAACCAATGAGCTCGAGATGAATCTAGACAACGGAGAAGTATAAAATGGCATGCATGGATGAGCTGCGAGATCAAATCAGCCTAGAACTAAGGAAGCTGAAAAACTCAAACCTTGTTCCAGTTTGTCAACCCCTGAAATGCGATGAGCTGCTCAGAATTTGATAGCAAAACACGAAGTGCCCTCATAAACCAGATTGAGTCCGGACTGCGAAAGAGTCAGAAACAGAAATCATTGAACCCGTGACATTCGTGGTGAACCCAGGCCTCCATTTAAGAGACATGCTCGAAATAAAACAATATCTCACTCTCTAGACCTAGAAGACAATCCTGACAGGGCATTTCAATGTCGATACGCCATCTGACTTGCTACAAAAGTTAACAAATAAGCCACAAGACCAAAAAAAGAATCAGTCCGGAACTTTCTATTCAGAGGAATTGAGCTCAGAGAAAAGTTACTGTGAAAATTGAGTGAGGAAGATGAAAGTGAGCAGTTTAGCCCAGAATTGATTCAAAGAAAATTCCTTCGCTCCATAAAGACTGGACTGCTAGTGAAGCTGTTGCTTAAGTCTTACCTGATCAACCCTAGAAATCAAAGATGATGAGCTGATCGAGCGAGAGCAGCAAACTTAAAACAAGAGTGACCACAAAAACTGAAAAAAAGACTATAACGAGTAAGTCACCAAGACTGAGTGAAATACAAACCAACGTATGTCCGTTTGAGTCTCAACTATATTCATGTGGTTGCATGGAGAGAACATACCTTCTCGAACATTGAGACCTCTGCACGAACTGCTGGAGTCCGGTACCCTGGTAGGCTTAGCTGTAAACCAGACTGTAATACCATTCCTGGGATGGATTGAAGCTGAATTCAGTTTAGGCCGAGACCTGAGTGCTAGCCCGGTGTTACTGGTTCCAATATTAGTTTCCACTGATCCACATGAAGAAGAACAGCCTGTCATCGGGTTCAATATAATTGAAGCAGTTCTCAGTCAAAAGAGCGGCAACAAGTCAGAGAGGGACACCAACTGCAAAGTGGGTTGAGCTTTCTCAATGGGATTTAAGACAGCAAAAATGGTGTCATATGGTGACATACATGTCGATTCCAAAACTATTACATCAAGAAGTGAAAGAGTAGTAAGCAACTTACAGAACTTACTGAATCATGGGTGGAATGAAAAGTCCCGGTCCCCATACGCGTCACCAGTGGTCTGTGCAAGAAAGAAAGATGGGACATTGATTATATGTTACGATGACAGAGAACTGAAAAAAATAAAATAAAATCAATAACTGATCGACAGCCAATTCCAAGAATTCAGGACATGCTGGACTCTTTAATCGGTAATCCCTGGTTTTCAGTGTTGGAACAGGGAAAAGCTTATCATCAGGGGTTTCTGGACGAGGACAGCAGACTCTTGATGGTCTTCATAACCACATGGTGTTTAATACCATTGGGTGAGAATACCCTTTGCCCTCAATTCGGCACCCGCCAAATTTGAACAGAGTATGGAGGACTGTCTGGCAGTTCTTAGAGATGTTGTGTGTCAACCGTACCTTGACGATAATCTTCTCTATAGCCCTAGTTTTGAAGACCCCGTCAATCATCTCCGAGCTGTGTAACAGAGATATCACCAATATGGTGTAAAGCTCAGTCCTCGTAAATGTGAAATCTATAAGAGGAAGGTGAGATTCTTTGGACACCTTGTGTTAGAAGACAGATATTCCATGGATCCTGCTGAAGTGGCTGCTGTGTAGGCCTTAAAAGATTGAGCTCCTGCTACTGTAGGTGATTTGAGAAAGCTGCTTGGATTCATCTCATATTACCGTTCGTACATACCTCATTTTTCCAGACTGGTGAAACCTCTGTATCAGCTGTTGTCATCACCTCCTGGGGAAGCTTCACCTTTGGAGAAAAGAGTGAGAGGAAAATGTATCAGTGGACAACGACAGGTGAAACACCGATACGGTGGACCCAAAGAATCAAGAGATTTTGAACATTCTTGTTGACAAACTGACCACCCCACCAATACTGGGCTATCAAGATTTCACACAACCATTCATTCTGCACTGTGATGCGTCGGAAGAGGGGCTGGAAGCTGTGTTGTACCAGGGGCAAAACAGTAAAGTGGTGTTCATTGGTTATGCTTCCAGAACTAACCACCCCTGAAAAGAATTATCACCTTTGCTCAGGGAAGTTAGAAATCTTAGCATCAAAATGGCCAATATGTGATCGTTTCCGAGACTACCTTTACTATATTCTGCCTTTTACAGTGTAAACTGATAATAATCCTTTGACCAATGTTCCCTCCACCGCTAAGCTCAACTCCACTGACCATAAGGTGGTAAGGTGGCTCAGCAGGCAGATTTCAACTTCTCCATTAAATATCGTCCTGGCAAGAGTAACGCGGACGCTGTCACGGATGCCAGTGGACTTCAAACAATTCTTTGAGCAGTGCCCTGGTGGAGTGAGTCAAGTGGTCATCTATTCAGGGAGTGTGTGTGTGAAAAGACAGCCCGCTTCTATGGGTTACAGCAACAGTAGCAGTAATAACAGGAAAAAGCAGCAGCAGCAATAACAGCAACAGTAGCAATAACAGCTCGCTGCTCAACCTTGAAATAGGAAGCATATCATGTTAGAAGGATGTCTTACCACTTCTAACTATTACCGCTGCTGATGTTATCACTGTTATCGCTGCTGCTGTTATCGCTGTCATCGTTGCTGCCGTTAACAGCAGCAGCGATAACAGTGATAACATCAGCAGCGATAACAACAGCAGCGATAACAGTGATAACAGCAGCAGCGATAACAGTGATAACAGCAGCAGCGATAACAACAGCAGCGATAACAGTGATAACAGCAGCAGCGATAACAGTGATAACAGCAGCAGCGATAACAACAGCAGCGATAACAGTGATAACATCAGCAGCGATAACAGCAGCAGCGATAACAGTGATAACAGCAGCAGCGATAACAGTGATAACATCAGCAGTGATAACAGCAGCAGCAATAACAGTGATAACATCAGCAGCGATAACAGTGATAACAGCAGCAGCGATAACAGTGATAACATCAGCAGCAATGACAGTGATAACAGTGATAACAACAGCAGCAGCGATAACAACAGCAGCGATAACAGTGATAACAGCAGCAGCGATAACAGCGATAACATCAGCAGCGATAAAAGTGATAACAACAGCAGCGATAACAGTGATAACAGCAGCAGCGATAACAGTGATAACATCAGCAGCAATAACAGTGATAACAGTGATAACATCAGCAGCAATAACAGTGATAACAGTGATAACATCAGCAGCAATAACAGTGATAACAGTGATAACAACAGCAGCGATAACAGTGATAACAGCAGCAGCAATAACAGTGATAACAGTGATAACAGCAGCAGCGATAACAACAGCAGCAATAACAGTGATAACAGCAGCAGCGATAACAACAGCAGCGATAACAGCAGCAGCGATAACAGTGATAACAGCAGCAGCGATAACAACAGCAGCGATAACAGTGATAACAGCAGCAGCGATAACAGTGATAACAGTGATAACAGCAGCAGCGATAACAACAGCAGCGATAACAGTGATAACAGCAGCAGCGATAACAGTGATAACATCAGCAGTGATAACAGCAGCAGCAATAACAGTGATAACATCAGCAGCGATAACAACAGCAGCGATAACAGTGATAACAGCAGCAGCGATAACAGTGATAACAGCAGCAGCGATAACAACAGCAGCGATAACAGTGATAACAGTGATAACAGCAGCAGCGATAACAACAGCAGCGATAACAGTGATAACAACAGCAGCGATAACAGTGATAACAGCAGCAGCGATAACAGTGATAACATCAGCAGTGATAACAGCAGCAGCAATAACAGTGATAACATCAGCAGTGATAACAGCAGCAGCGATAACAGTGATAACATCAGCAGCAATGACAGTGATAACAGTGATAACAACAGCAGCAATAACAGTGATAACAGTGATAACAGCAGCAGCGATAACAACAGCAGCGATAACAGTGATAACAGCAGCAGCGATAACAGTGATAACAGCAGCAGCGATAACAGTGATAACATCAGCAGCGATAACAGTGATAACAGCAGCAGCGATAACAGTGATAACATCAGCAGCAATGACAGTGATAACAGTGATAACAACAGCAGCAATAACAGTGATAACAGTGATAACAGCAGCAGCGATAACAACAGCAGCGATAACACTGATAACATCAGCAGCGATAACAACAGCAGCGATAACAGTGATAACAGCAGCAGCGATAACAGTGATAACATCAGCAGCAATAACAACAGCAGCGATAACAGTGATAACAGCAGCAGCGATAACAGTGATAACAGCAGCAGCGATAACAACAGCAGCGATAACAGTGATAACAGCAGCAGCGATAACAGTGATAACAGCAGCAGCGATAACAACAGCAGCGATAACCGTGATAACAGCAGCAGCGATAAGAGTGATAACAGCAGCAGCGATAACAACAGCAGCGATAACAGTGATAACAGCAGCAGCGATAACAGTGATAACAGTGATAACAGCAGCAGCGATAACAGTGATAACAGTGATAACAGCAGCAGCGATAACAACAGCAGCGATAACAACAGCAGCGATAACAGTGATAACAGCAGCAGCGATAACAGTGATAACAGCAGCAGCGATAACAACAGCAGCGATAACACTGATAACATCAGCAGCGATAACAACAGCAGCGATAACAGTGATAACAGCAGCAATAACAACAACCGTAGCAACAATAACAGCAATAACAGCAACAGCAGTGATAACAGCAGCATCAGTAATAACAGCAGCAGAAATAACAATAGCAAAAACCGTCGCAACAACAGCAACAGCAGTGATAGCAGCAGCATCAGTAATAACAGCATCAGCAATAGCAACAACAGTGATAACTGCCAAGCAATAACAGCAGCAGCAATAACAGCATCAGTAATAACAGCAGCAGAAATAACAATAGCAACAAACGTAGCAACAACAGCAACAGCAGTGATAGCAGCAGCATCAGTAATAACAGCATCAGCAATAGCAACAACAGTGATAACTGCCAAGCAATAACCGCAGCATCAGTAATAACAGCAGCAACAACCTTAGCAACAATAACAGCAGTGATAGCAGCAATAACAGCAACAGCAGTGATAACAGCAGCATCAGTAATAACAGCAGCAACAACCGTAGCAACAATAACAGCAGTGATAGCAGCAATAACAGCAACAGCAGTGATAACAGCAGCAGCAGCAGCATCAACAATAGCAGCAACAGCAACACCACTGATGACAACCAAAGCAATAAAAGCAGCAGGAGCTGATAACAGCAGCAGCAATAACAAGAGCATTAGTAGCAGCAGCAATAACAGCAGAAGCAACAGCTGTGATAAAGGCCAAGCAATTGTAGTGAGCATTGCACTCCAGAACTGCAAGCCTTAAAATGAGTAAATTATGTGTAGTATTAAATACAGCATATAGTATTATAAATTGCAGCATATAGTATTAGAACGAGCAGTAGGTGGCGGTGAAGCTGCACTATGTTGGTTGGGAAACTGAACTCTTATTGAGTCTCGTGAGTTTGAGAACGAGACTTAATGCGAGTGATGCATAACCACGAGAGGCACTACGAAAACTAATTCATATTTTCCAGAATAATACACGTTAAATGTGGAACCGCCTGTGTGAATTCTTCACCGTCTACTGGGAAGTGTTACATATTTTGGCGAGTCAACTAGCCAGGAGCTGCAAGTTACAACCAATGAGCTCGAGATGAATCTAGACAACAGAGAAGTATAAAATGGCATGCATGGATGAGCTCCGAGATCAAATCAGCCAAGAACTAAGGAAGCTGAAAAACTCAAACCTTGTTCCAGTTTGTCAACCCCTGAAATGCGATGAGCTGCTCAGAATTTGATAGCAAAACACGAAGTGCCCTCATAAACCAGATTGAGTCCGGACTGCGAAAGAGTCAGAAACAGAAATCATTGAACCCGTGACATTCGTGGTGAACCCAGGCCTCCATTTAAGAGACATGCTCGAAATAAAACAATATCTCACTCTCTAGACCTAGAAGACAATCCTGACAGGGCATTTCAATGTCGATACGCCATCTGACTTGCTACAAAAGTTAACAAATAAGCCACAAGACCAAAAAAAGAATCAGTCCGGAACTTTCTATTCAGAGGAATTGAGCTCAGAGAAACGTTACTGTGGAAATTGAGTGAGGAAGATGAAAGCGAGCAGTTTAGCCCAGAATTGATTCAAAGAAAATTCCTTCGCTCCATGAAGACTGGACTGCTAGTGAAGCTGTTGCTTAAGTCTTACCTGATCAACCCTAGAAATCAAAGATGAAGAGCTGATCGAGCGAGAGCAGCAAACTTAAAACAAGAGTGACCACAAAAACTGAAAAAAAGACTATAATGAGTAAGTCACCAAGACTGAGTGAAATACAAACCAACGTATGTCCGTTTGAGTCTCAACTATATTCATGTGGTTGCATGGAGAGAACATACCTTCTCGAACATTGAGACCTCTGCACGAACTGCTGGAGTCCGGTACCCTGGTAGGCTTAGCTGTAAACCAGACTGTAATACCATTCCTGGGATGGATTGAAGCTGAATTCAGTTTAGGCCGAGACCTGAGTGCTAGCCCGGTGTTACTGGTTCCAATATTAGTTTCCACTGATCCACATGAAGAAGAACAGCCTGTCATCGGGTTCAATATAATTGAAGCAGTTCTCAGTCAAAAGAGCGGCAACAAGTCAGAGAGGGACACCAACTGCAAAGTGGGTTGAGCTTTCTCAATGGGATTTAAGACAGCAAAAATGGTGTCATATGGTGACATACATGTCGATTCCAAAACTATTACATCAAGAAGTGAAAGAGTAGTAAGCAACTTACAGAACTTACTGAATCATGGGTGGAATGAAAAGTCCCGGTCCCCATACGCGTCACCAGTGGTCTGTGCAAGAAAGAAAGATGGGACATTGATTATATGTTACGATGACAGAGAACTGAAAAAAATAAAATAAAATCAATAACTGATCGACAGCCAATTCCAAGAATTCAGGACATGCTGGACTCTTTAATCGGTAATCCCTGGTTTTCAGTGTTGGAACAGGGAAAAGCTTATCATCAGGGGTTTCTGGACGAGGACAGCAGACTCTTGATGGTCTTCATAACCACATGGTGTTTAATACCATTGGGTGAGAATACCCTTTGCCCTCAATTCGGCACCCGCCAAATTTGAACAGAGTATGGAGGACTGTCTGGCAGTTCTTAGAGATGTTGTGTGTCAACCGTACCTTGACGATAATCTTCTCTATAGCCCTAGTTTTGAAGACCCCGTCAATCATCTCCGAGCTGTGTAACAGAGATATCACCAATATGGTGTAAAGCTCAGTCCTCGTAAATGTGAAATCTATAAGAGGAAGGTGAGATTCTTTGGACACCTTGTGTTAGAAGACAGATATTCCATGGATCCTGCTGAAGTGGCTGCTGTGTAGGCCTTAAAAGATTGAGCTCCTGCTACTGTAGGTGATTTGAGAAAGCTGCTTGGATTCATCTCATATTACCGTTCGTACATACCTCATTTTTCCAGACTGGTGAAACCTCTGTATCAGCTGTTGTCATCACCTCCTGGGGAAGCTTCACCTTTGGAGAAAAGAGTGAGAGGAAAATGTATCAGTGGACAACGACAGGTGAAACACCGATATGGTGGACCCAAAGAATCAAGAGATTTTGAACATTCTTGTTGACAAACTGACCACCCCACCAATACTGGGCTATCAAGATTTCACACAACCATTCATTCTGCACTGTGATGCGTCGGAAGAGGGGCTGGAAGCTGTGTTGTACCAGGGGCAAAACAGTAAAGTGGTGTTCATTGGTTATGCTTCCAGAACTAACCACCCCTGAAAAGAATTATCACCTTTGCTCAGGGAAGTTAGAAATCTTAGCATCAAAATGGCCAATATGTGATCGTTTCCGAGACTACCTTTACTATATTCTGCATTTTACAGTGTAAACTGATAATAATCCTTTGACCATGTTCCCTCCACCGCTAAGCTCAACTCCACTGACCATAAGGTGGTAGCAGCAGCGATAACAGTTGCAGCGATAACAGCGATAACAGCGATAACATCAGCAGCGATAAAAGTGATAACAGCAGCAGCGATAAAAGCGATAACATCAGCAGCGATAGAAGCGATAACAGCAGCAGCGATAACAGCGATAGCAGCAGCGATAACAGCGATAACAGCAGCAGCGATAACAGCAGCAGCGATAACAGCAGCAGCGATAACAGCAGCAGCGATAACAGCAGCAGCGATAGCAGCGATAACAGTTGCAGCGATAACAGCGATGACATCAGCAGCGATAACAGCGATAACATCAGCAGCGATAAAAGTGATAACAGCAGCAGCGATAACAGCGATAACAGCAGCAGCGATAACAGTGATAACATCAGCAGCGATAAAAGCGATAACATCAGCAGCGATAACAGTGATAACAACAGCAGTGATAACAGCGATAACATCAGCAGCGATAAAAGTGATAACAGCAGCAGCGATAAAAGCGATAACATCAGCAGCGATAAAAGTGATAACAGCAGCAGTGATAACAGCGATAACATCAGCAGCGATAACATCAGCAGCGATAAAAGTGATAACAGCAGCAGTGATAACAGCGATAACATCAGCAGCGATAACATCAGCAGCGATAAAAGTGATAACAACAGCAGTGATAGCAGCGATAACATCAGCAGCGATAAAAGTGATAACAGCAGCAGTGATAACAGCGATAACATCAGCAGCGATAACATCAGCAGCGATAAAAGTGATAACAACAGCAGTGATAGCAGCGATAACAGCAGCAGCGATAAAAGCGATAACATCAGCAGCGATAAAAGTGATAACAGCAGCAGTGATAACAGCGATAACATCAGCAGCGATAACATCAGCAGCGATAAAAGTGATAACAGCAGCAGTGATAACAGCGATAACATCAGCAGCGATAACATCAGCAGCGATAAAAGTGATAACAGCAGCAGTGATAGCAGCGATAACATCAGCAGCGATAACATCAGCAGCAGCGATAACAGCAGCAGCAGCGATAACAACAGCAGCAGCGATAACAGCGATAACATCAGCAGCGATAAAAGCGATAACATCAGCAGCGATAACAGCGAGAGCAGCAGCGATAAAAGCGATAACATCACCAGCGATAAAAGCGATAACAGCAGCAGCGATAACAGCGATAGCAGCAGCAGCGATAACAGCAGCAGCGACGACAACAGCAGCAGCGACGACAACAGCAGCAGCGACGACAACAGCAGCAGCGACGACAACAGCAGCAGCGACGACAACAGCAGCAGCGACGACAACAGCAGCGATAACAGCAGCAGCGATAACAGCAGCAGCGATAACAGCAGCAGCGATAACAGCAGCAGCGATAAAAGCGATAACAACAGCAGCGATAACATCAGCAGCGATAACAACGATAACATCAGCAGCGCTAAAAGCGATAACAGCAGCAGCGCTAAAAGCGACAACATCAGCAGCGACGACATCAGCAGCGACGACATCAGCAGCGACGACATCAGCAGCAGCGACGACAACAGCAGCAGCGACGACAACAGCAGCAGCGACGACAACAGCAGCAGCGACGACAACAGCAGCAGCGACGACAACAGCAGCAGCGATAACATCAGCAGCGATAAAAGCGATAACAGCAGCAGCAGCGATAACAGCAGCAGCAGCGATAACAGCAGCAGCGATAACAGCAGCAGCGATAACAGCAGCAGCGATAACAGCAGCAGCGATAACAGCAGCAGCGATAACAACAGCGATAAAAGCGATAACAACAGCAGCGATAACAGCAGCAGCGAAAACAGCGATAAAAGCGATAACAACAGCAGCGATAACAACAACAGCAACGATAACAGCAGCGATAAAAGCGATAACAACAGCAGCGATAACAACAATAGCAGCGATAACAGCAGCGATAAAAGCGATAACAACAGCAGCGATAACAACAATAGCAGCGATAACAACAACAGCAGCGAAAACAGCGATAACAACAACAGCAGCGATAACAACAGCAGCAGCGAAAACAGCGATAACAACAACAGCAGCGATAACAACAACAGCAGCGATAACAACAACAGCAGCGATAACAACAACAGCAGCGATAACAGCAGCGATAACAACAGCAGCGATAACAGCGATAACAGCAGCGATAAAAGCGATAACAACAGCAGCGAAAACAGCGATAACAACAGCAGCGAAAACAGCGATAACAGCAGCGATAAAAGCGATAACAACAGCAGCGAAAACAGCGATAACAGCAGCGATAAAAGCGATAACAACAGCAGCGAAAACAGCGATAACAGCGATAACAGCAGCGATAAAAGCGATAACAACAGCAGCGATAACATCAGCAGAGAAAACAGCGATAGCAGCGGAAACAGCGATAACAGCGATAACAGCGGAAACAGCGATAACAGCGGAAACAGCGGAAACAGCGATAACAGCGATAACAGCGATAACAGCGATAACAGCGATAACAGCGATAACAGCGATAACAGCGGCGATAACAGCGGCGATAACAGCGGCGATAACAGCGGCGATAACAGCGGCGATAACAGCGGCGATAACAGCGGCGATAACAGCGGCGATAACAGCGGCGATAACAGCGGCGATAACAGCGGCGATAACAGCGGCGATAACAGCGATAAGAACAGCAGCAGCAACAATAAAAGAAGCGTCAATAACCGCAGAAACAACAGTGACAGCAGTGATAACAGGCCAGCAATAACCAAACAACAGCATAAGTGATAACAGCAATACTTTGAGGTTTAAGAAAACAAAAAAATAACATCTCAAAGATTACTGATAACCATTAAACTTCAAGAAAGCAGTAACAATGAAGAAGCACGGATAAGCAATTGACAAATGTCCGGATGTGAATGGAATGCGCGCGTGAACGTGAACGAGAGTTGGAGAGAATTTGACTGACCAATCTGTCGGATGAAACGGCAGAGGAGTTTGTATTCGGACCTCTTCAGGCTGCAGGACGGAAGAGCAGGTCTTGCACTCCTGGGAACAGCTCCCCGAAATAACACCCTCAGCCCAAGAAACGCGTCGCACCGCGAAGCGCTGCACTGATGACGTATGCGCGCTTCACCTCACAGGTGCTTCAGGCCACGCCTCCACTTCCGCTTCCGCCGCTGATGGACTGACCACACCTTCCATTAGAAGTGAAAGTGAAAGTAAACATGGCGTTTGTGTACTGCAGTGTCACACTTTCTGAGATCCACCACTCAACACTCTCACAGCCATTACCATGTCCAACACAGAAATAAGATTAAAAAAATAAGAGGGGTTGATGAGGTCAACTTAAAAAAGAAAGTCATAACTGAACATTCATGCATTTCTTCAGAAAAGCGTCACTAAAGAATCATTCACATTAGATTAGGAACATGAATTAAGACAGTAAATAAAGTCCATGCTGATTTCATATTGACTTTTACTGCAAACAGCATCTCCATAAAGAACCGTCACAAAGGGTGACGTCCATCTCTCCGTCTCTTGTTTTCAGGAGCAGGTACGGTCGACTCCATTAAATCCACACTGTGGCCTCTCTTTTATGTGACATTTTATTTGGCGGAGACAAACGAGCACCAGTTGGATTATAACATAATTTGTCTTGTCTTTATTACCAGCACAAAGGACAACGTTCATTAATTATTCTGCCGTAGCAGCTCAGCAGCGAGCGAGAAGGTCTCTCTCCGGACAGATGGTGAGGACACTGTTATTTATATCAATCAGCTCAAAATGTTCAGTCAGGATTACTATTCCTTAGACTATCCTGATTTATTTCTCTCCCTCTCTTTGCCGTAGGCTGCCGTTTGTCCGTTTAATGGAAAGACGATTGGAGGTGGATGGCAGTGTGTCCTGGCATGTTAATTTACACAACGTGTTTGTTCAGAAAGAGTTCCTCCCTGCGGACACACACGGACCGGAAGTGCACAGATGCAGCTGGGAAAACGTCTTCCCAAAGTAGGGATGCACACCGCACACGTCTCAAGAGAATCCATAAAAACAACACTGTCCAATCCGAATCCCAAACCAAGGCTCTTCCGTGCTTTAAATGAATATTAAAGTTGAGATATTGAGAGTGAAACTTGTTCTTTCATATATCAAAGTTTGTCTCCTCGGAACAAGACGCAAACTGAGATGAATAATTTGCCTTCGTAATACTTGCGTTTGTCAGAAAATATGATCTGCTAAAATAAATCCGATTTCGGGAGATTCTCTCATGGCTCGGCTCTCCTGTTGAGCCAAATCTGAACAAATATGCAAAAATAACTGCGCAGGTTGTGATTAAGATTTTAAATGTGTCTTTTTTCGGCTTTTAGCTAATGAAAAACAAAGTCTTGGAGGATCTTAGTGTTAATTTATTAAACATGAAAAGGGCCTTGATGAAATATAGAAGTGAGATATGTTTTGCATTTCAAAGAATCCCGCGTACAACTTACTTGCATGTAAATTAGGTCAAGATTTGTAGACAATATTTTCCAAGAGTTTCCATGTTTGAATGTGCGCATTACAATGCTGTGGCCTCTCTGATGATAGCAGATATTTGCTTAATGTCAGTCCTTGCTCAAACGAACATTTCCCGTCCAAATCCCCTTTGAAGCGACAGTCTACCTCATTCACCGCACTCTGACGGAACGTATGGAATTAAGATGAAAGCAGGTGGATTATGAAACGATTGCACTGGTGTAAACCAGCAGCTCTCGTGCGTTATTATTTCCCCAGTAATCTCCTGCTGTTGCACAGCACAGTGTTTGTGTCTGTTCGGTTCGGCGGATCATTTAATGCTTTATGATCTCTAAATTCTGCATCATTGTAAAGCTGTATGTCAGGAATATCGCGTAAATCTTTCCATGCGAGGAGTTTCCGAGCCTGACAGCACGACGTCATCCCCTGAATACCACTTACAGAGTAATTAGTTTTATGCAAACGAGAGTTGAAGATGAAAGTCAGAGCTTGATCAATTATGAATGACGTTATATGTTCTCTCCTGCTTACCGTGCTTTGTGTTGGGTTAATGCACCTTCCATGATTAAAAATGCATATGCCCGTGATATATATATATATATATGTGTGTGTGAAAGATGCTTTCATATCTCATCAGGTAGCAGGGCGAGGGGGAGGAGCTTCAGTGGGTGGGCGGGGCTTCTGGTCAGTTTGATTGGCAGGAGCACAAGTCATTTGTTGTTTATGTTTTCCTGGTCAATCCTACTGAACTTCTGCATGAAGTGAATCTACATTGCTGAATGGAAACTACAAAAAATATAGGAAAGTATTTCTATGACTTTACAAAAGTGGAAAAATATATTGAGAGATTTATTATGCTGTCTATATTTGTAATTTAATGTCAAGGTTATAAAGCACAAAGCATACTTTTATAAAAAATACATTAAACGTTTTTTAAACTCTGCACTCATCTTTTCTCCTCTATTGTTCCATATATGGAGGGAATCGCTTCACAAACAAGAACAAATGTGGGTGGGGCTTGATTGTGATTGGATGGTTGTGGTTTGCTATTGGTGGATCATGTGATTGACAGGTTGTTGCCCCGCCCTCATCATCAGAGAACATGCTGTTATTCTCACTCAACATTATTAACACAATCATGATGATGAGCAGCCATAAATCATTCAGAATAAACACTGCGATATCCCATAAAAAACAAGATTTGTCCATTTTGATTTCGTGGAGCCTTTAATAACTGAGGAAACGCATCATCAGAGTCTGTGAATAGGCTCCATTAGTCAAAATATGCTCAGTTTTGCATTGACAACAACTCATTCATTGGTTAATCAGACCGTGCTTCCAGTTTTTAAGATCCTGCCAAAGACGTCCTCATTCCCAAACACAAATCCAATCAAAATCAGCCTGATTTGACAACAGATCAATACACACACGTCTGATCCGATTAACCCCTTAAAAACCCACCTGACGGGAAGCATGTTTGGGACTGAAATGGCATCTCTGCCTCTCTCATGGCACAGATTAACATTTGAAAACTATTTCCTCCTTCCCTCCGCACACGTCTCTCTCTTTCTCTCGCTCGCCCTCGTTCGCGGGCTGCCGTCCATGGCTCGGAGCGAGACTGTTAGTTAGCAATACTCATAAAAACTCAATTCATCAGGAAGAGGATCGTTTGGTGCGGGCAGAAAGCACACAAAAGGGTGAAGCTTGTCAGAGAGACAGGTGGCAAGAGATCTGGCTCTAATAGTGAGCAATATGAATAATAGATTCTGCTAAATGTATGCCAGTAAACACAGCTGCCTCTGCTCACGTCCAAAAGAACAGCTTGGCAGGACGCGGCGTGCGGCGCGGAGGGGAGACGGGCCTCTCCTCTCCTCCTCTCCTCTCTGCGCCCCACCTGAGGACAGAGGCCGATTAACTAATCAAACGTGCCAACTAAAGAGGGGAAGAGGAAACAGGAGGAGACAAAGAAGAGAGAGAAGGCCGTTTAACCGGTTGCGGCCTGATGGCAGGTTGTTAGAGAGAGAATGAAGGTCTAATGATGATCCGGTGAGGTTAAAACAGGATAAACTCATCGGAGCTTTCACACACACACACACACACACACACACACACACACACACACACACACACACATATAAACACGGACTCTCACACACACACACACACACACACAATCACACACAATATTACGTTATGAAGACTTGAATGAAGAAATAAATGCCTTAATTCACAAAAATAAGTCAAATATATACAGCAGTGTTCAGAGAAATATAGTTCTATTATATTTATACATGTTAGCGGGAGGATGAAGGTGAGGAGAACAGGATGAAACTGAAACGTCTCTTTATTTCAAATGAAAACAAAACAAGACTTTAAATACAAAACAAACGAAGTACGATTGTACAAAAACCTGGGAACGAGGAGAACGAGGAGAACGGGGAGAACATCCATAAATCACAGAAAAACAATCAACAACTGACAAAGACAAAGGAACACATGAGGGCGCTTATACCGGAGGAGATGGGGAACAGCTGACGAGAACAATGAGAAACTGACTGACAGGCAGGCGAGGGAAATGACACAGGAAGTGTGAAGCCATTTAAATTTAAATAATTTTGAACTGTTTAAGTTTTAAAAAATATAAAGATATTTAAAAAATGCATAGGCTAATATTTTTTATGATATGTAAGCTTTATAATACATTTGTCTATTCAATGCGATTGTTTATAAGTGTAAATATATAGTGCAACACAGTATATTTACATAATTACACAGAAAATCAACTGTAACGATTGATTTGAATTTATCGAAACAATAATTCTGAGCTGTAAAAACTCCTACAGCAGATTCAATTATTCAAATAAGATTAATTATCAAGATCCCCTTGACTGCGGTAAAATAACGGAAGAGGAAGCAACTACTATATGATGAAATGGTTAAATTTATTAGTAATAACAATTGACAATTCTTCCGACAAGTAGTTCATCAGTTTAAATTGTTGGCGGTTTACAAGGAAAATAAATAAGTGACGCAGCCAATTGCAATATGGCCACGACTCGGTTCACCCATCGTTCCGCATCATCGCCATCAGCGTGATCCCGCAATAAACCAGCGCGGCCCCTGATTGGCTGGCGCAGCTGTGATGTCATCGCCTCTCTGAAGGAAGATGATGTGTTTACATTCTCTCTAGCTTTCGCTGATGACTCCCCTGTTGTAGTTTAGCAAGACTTTGCCTAGCAGAAGGTAATTAATTCTTCAATTAAAATGTTGTTAAACATTTTTAATGAGCAGAAGACACGTGGGAGAGAGACGTGAAAGTATGTTTAACCGGGGAAAGAGAAAACACGGCCGTTTGAAAGTTAGTTTCTGCGAAATGTGCCGGGTGACCCACTTTACCCAAACAACAGGCAGAGAAGAAAGAAATATAGCCGTGAAAAACCCAGCAAGATGCGTGTTAGGGCTCAAAGGAAGCGTCCTTTATATCAGGTGATTACGGTTTCATTTTTCTGTGGCTTTTATCATCAGAAGGCAAATTAGGCCAGCGTTACTCTCCAAACATCCCCGTCTGCACCCCTGAAAATCAACCTATTCCCAATGTAACAGATTTAATTAATAGTGTAGCAAAATAATCTGTTGCTAAGGATGGGGAGAAAAGAGGAAGCTGGTAATTGGGATGCTATCTATGCTCTATAATTAAAGTCAAGTGAGTGACACGCCGCTTTATTTCTCTCCAAACAAACACGGTAGTCTCTGTCCGTCCGGTCGGAGCGACGGCCTCAAGGTCACGCCGGTGCCGGTAATCTTCGCCCTGCCGTACTTCATTACGCCGTTCTGTAGTTTCCTGCGATGGCGGCCTCAATTAGAGACGTGTAAATGTGTTGTTTGCTTAATCACTCCAAAACTGGCCCTCAGGACTCGCCTAATGCAACTCCATTAAGAGCCCCATCAAAACAAAGATTCTGCTCCTAATGACCGTAATCTCGTTCCTCCGTCAAAGCAGCGGCGAATCTCAGACCCAAATCAGCGCGTGATGAACGAGCCCGCGATACGGACGCACGGCGGATCCAGTTTGCTCTGGTTTGAGCGCCTGACGGCCTCAGGAGGACCGAGAGAACACGAGATAAGCATCAGACAAACACCATCATGCAGCATCATTACCGTGTGCTTCCTGTCAGCCGTCCGTCAGCCGAGACAATGCAGTTTACGCAACTCGTGTACTCATCCGAGACAAAAGCACAGGTGAAGGAAAGCAGATGCAGTTACAAGATTCAACTCATTTTAATAACTTGAAACGACAGTTGAGGCAGCGGCGTGTGTGAGTGGATGCGGGTTCACTCGCGGGAGACTGTTTGACTTTCGCACGATAAGCGACTTCGGTTTGGTTGCAGCTTGACATTCGCTGCAGAATCTGTAAGCTGTGAACGAGCGGCTGGCTTTAATTGCAAGGATGGTGTTTCTCCCAGGATGCTTTGCTCTGTTTTTGATTCTGGGAAGCGAGGCCTGGTTCTGCGCCGCGGCACGGGTTGTTGTCGCGCGTCAGATCCTGGGACAGGTAATAAACAGCCTCTTAATTGCGGCGGTGCGACGAACACGCGGCCCGTTTCATTAGGCATAAATAATTTGGCCGCTTGGGTATGTGCATTCTCAATTACCCATTCTTTTTGTATTCCAAATTACAGATTCTTTCTGATGTTTCTTTAACAATATTAACGAGCTATGTAAACTAGCCATTGGCTTTTTATAGCTCTTCGTATTTTTAGGCTTTTCAAGATCTGAATGCATTTTTTTGCACAACAGAAGGAAAAGTCACAAAAGTGTCGTTTCTGTGCCGCAAATTAAGGGGATCGGACTTCTGTTCTCTTAATTTCGTTTAAGTGCTTTTGCAATGCCATATATTTAGCAAATGCAACATGGAAATGCCGTTCCATCAATGAAACATGGAGACAATCAAACGCAAATCATGTTTAGGTTCATGTGAACTGCATTTCATTGAATCAGATGAAACAGTTGCCACTGCATGCATTTCTGTGATCAACCTGCGATCTGAGATCATGATGAGATTATTCAGCGATTACAGAGATGATCAGCGTCTGAATTAAAGCGCTAACGACGATATTAAGCAGCTTCTTCACTATTAGTGCTGAAATATGATTTTTACAGCCACAGTGATTCACCGGGGGAATCAGTTCAGTTAAACTTAGATGGACATGATCTCTGCATCAGCAGAAGGGCCGAGTGTAGCCTGTACATAAGTCAGGGACTAATTAAAATGTCCTTCCTCGTTAGCGCTGATTGGCCGGTGTGTGTTGGCCAGTCTGTGTTTCTGGCACAAGAACACGCTGCCAAATTTAGACATGTGTGTCACTGGTCATGCGCCCATCAGATGGACCACAGCGAAACTGGGGCAGCCGATAATCCCCGAAGAGCAGGAAGTCTTCACACACACACACACACACACACACACACACACACACACACACACACACACACACAAAACACACACAGAACGATATTTAATCATTTATAAACTCAGCAACTCAAAACACAAACACATTAGCTCTTTAGAAATATGTCGTTTCTGTGTCTCTGTTTGTGTGTGTGTGTGTGTGTGTGTGTGTGTGTTCTTGAGGATGGCAATTAATGGTGCCATTTTTCAAAACCCAAATGAAATGGATGGAAAGACGTCACAGAAAATAAGATTGGCAAGACAGACTCGGAGAAAGAGAAAGAAGGTGTGAAGTGAGAAATTTGGACAGTTGGGATCTTTTTCTCTGACTAGCTGTCAAATCACACACACACACTTACTCTCTCACACACACAGACACACACACACACACACACACAAACGCTCACTCTCTCACAAACACACACACAAACGCTCACTCTCTCACAAACGCTCACTCACTCACACACACACACACAAACGCTCACTCTCTCACACACACACAAACGCTCACTCTCTCACAAACACACAAACACTTACTCTCGCACACACACACACACACAAACGCTCACTCTCACACACACACACACACACACACAAACGCTCACTCACACACACAAACGCTCACTCACACACACATGAACGGCACACATTTCATGAAGTCAAGTAAGACTATGTGTGTGTGTGTGTGTGTTTGTGTGTGTGTGTGTGTGTGTGTGTGTGTATGTGTATGTGTGAGAGAGAGTGTGTATGTGTGTGTGTATGTGTGAGAGAGTGTGTATGTGTGTGTGTGTGTGAGAGAGAGTGTGTATGTGTGTGTGTGTGTGAGAGAGAGTGTGTATGTGTGTGTGTGTGTATGTGTGAGAGAGTGTGTATGTGTGTGTGTGTGTATGTGTGAGAGAGTGTGTATGTGTGTGTGTGTGTATGTGTGAGAGAGTGTGTATGTGTGTGTGTGTGTATGTGTGAGAGAGTGTGTATGTGTGTGTGTGTGTGAGAGAGAGTGTGTATGTGTGTGTGTGTGTGTGTGTGAGAGAGAGTGTGTATGTGTGTGTGTGTGAGAGAGAGTGTGTGTGTGTTTGTGTGTGTGTGTGTGTGAGAGAGAGTGTGTGTGTGTTTGTGTGTTTGTGTGTGTGTGTATGTGAGTGTGTGTATGTGTGAGAGAGTGTGTATGTGTGTATGTGTGTGTGTGTGTGTGTGAGAGAGAGAGAGAGTGTGTATGTGTGTGTGTGTGTGAGAGAGAGTGTGTATGTGTATGTGTGTGTGTGTGTGTGTTTGGGTGTGTGTGTGTGTGTGTATGTGTGAGAGAGTGTGTATGTGTGTGTATGTGTGAGAGAGTGTGTATGTGTGTGTGTATGTGTGTGAGTGTGTGTGAGAGAGAGTGTGTGTGTGTGTGTGAGTGTGTGTGTGTGAGTGTGTGTGAGAGAGAGAGAGTGTGTGTGTGTGTGTGTGTGTGTG
>JAWRVZ010000471.1:57500-97500 GCA_037043235.1 Rhodeus uyekii | reverse complement strand
TATTTCAATATGGTATTAGTGTAGAAATGTTTGCGGTCAGTTTTGTATTGTGTTAGACTTTGATCTGAAGTTTTGAACATAATATGTAATGCTGTGTATTTTGGGCGGGAGGTGCGTCGAGTTTTGCTGTTGTTTGTGTTCGAGTGAGAAATGAATTCATGTGAATGCATTTTGTGCCAAAGCACGATAAATGATCCCCAGTTTAACTGATGGACTGATGCGGTGAAGAGTGAAGAAACCCTGACCAGCTCTGAGAGACTGCAGACAAGTGTGAGATGTCCATCAGAACGCTGCTGTCGTTCGAGTGCGAGTCGGTTTGCTGAAGTCTTTTCTTCTAAACCTGCTCCGGCTTTCTTTGCTTACACACAACGACTCTCTCACCTGTGCAAGATCAGTCTGTCTGCACCTCCGTCTACATCACCGTCATCACCATCATCATCATCATCATCAGGATGAAGGAAATAAAGACAAGCTGGAGGACAGTTTAGATACACAACAAAAGACAGAGAGAGAAACAGCGGGAGGAATCACTTAACATTCCCACATCAACTATTTCCTGTTCACAACATTTCTACTTCCCCCTCCTTTATTTACAGTACGGCTTCAATTCCCAAGCTCCACTGTTTACCTCCAATAATAACATGGATCTATTAATCACAATCTCTCGCTTTTTACGGCATTTTCCTGTAAACTTCGACTCCACGAGAACAAACAAAACACGTTTGGTTGCCATAGTTTCAGAGCTGGTTTAAAGTCTTTCAGCATTTGTTGAAACTGTAAATAAAAAATGTGAACAGAGACGCGGTGCTGATGTGCCGCCAGAGCCCGAACGGCACCAGGAGAAACATGAGGTCAGAGGTCACCATCCTCAACTAGATCACTCCCATTCTCGTCTAGTTCCAGATTCTGGAGCAGAACTAACGTCAAGCGAAGTCAAGAACAGATCAACGAGCCTTTAACGGGTGGCTGTAATCTAAAGAAAGCATTGACTGTTTCCCATTTGTGAAATTAGCAGAGAGAAGCCATGACCCAAATCTGGAGAAAAAACTAGGAGTAAAACTCACCGACATGGTGACTGGTTGCTAGGCCGTTGCTATGTGGCCGTGACCATCACAGTCAATGACTCTCCCGAATACTCAGAAATAGCCAATTTGTCCCTCCTGAAATCTGATATTTCTTAACACTGCTCTGTGTCTGTTGTTAGGCTGGTCTGCATCAGTGCTCGTCAATGTCAGAACGACGGCCAATCGGATCAAAGAAGGTGGGGCTTAATGTTTTAAAATTCTTTTAGCTTTTACCTTGACATTCCAATCAACTCTTGCTTTCCCTGGGAATCAAACCCATGACCTTGTGTTGCAAACGCCGCTCTCTACTGTCTGTTAGTCACACAGGAAAATGTTTTTGATCAGTAGATTCTGATTCCTTTGGGAAAAATCTACCGTATAACAGCGAAACATGGAAATCCAGAACATTCTGTCAATGGCGAGGGAAGAGTTCATATTTGACAAATGTTTGGACATGTTTCACGACCCACAGTAACACTCCAACTTTTTTAATTTAGGGTCATTTTTTGCAATCATTTAACTGAATGCGACAAGATTCAGTTAAAGATAAATTCGACTCTAACAAGAGTGAAAATGTGCATGTTTGTACATCAAATATTATTTGCAAAGAGTTTCAATGGATTCCTTCACAACTATAATTAGACCTCGAAGTTCTTTTGCCATTTTCACCCCCACATTAAAAACCTTTGCCCCCCCCCCAACGCTCAAGACCCTGCGGGCACGGCCGCGGGTCACAGGTCTGATCTGCAATTACAAAACACGTTGGATGGAGGTCCCGACTGCCACAACGCATCAACCAGTCATTAAATCCAAGGGTTCACATACTTTTTCCTCCCTGCACGGTTCATTAAATGCATGTAAACACGGCCTGTTTTATTTGTGTATGCAGACCGTGTCACTTAGCCAAAGATCAGATCAAATTTTATGACCAATTTATGCCGAAATCCAGAGGGCTCACATACTTTTTTCCCACAACTGTAGCTCTCTGGACATAAAAGCCGGGCATGAAACGAGGCTCACGTTCAGATGATCACTAACAGTCGCGCACAAACGACCTGTAGTCAGTCAGAATGATGAGATTTGCATGTTTACTTCATAACATCAGTGTGAAACACAAGCAGTTCAGTTCATCAAAACACATCAGACGCACGCTTGATCCCGGGACGAGGCGCTCGCGGCCGCGCTCGTGCACCTGTGCGCCGGCTCGTCTCTGATGCTTTACTGCCGGCTGTGTAATGGATGACAGCAGAGATGAATACAGTCGTGTTATTAATGTAAGACTGACAGATAGATGGCGTGAGTTATGGCCGCCTTTAGTTCAGAGTCGCCGTTTCATGAGGCCTTTTGCTGAAAGCCATACATAAATGTCATTTGGCAGTGACCATAAACTATTACACAGGCAATTGGGTGGAAGATTTCCTCTGTTATCTATCACTGTTATTTACTGGTGTTTCTTTGACGGAGCGATGTGCTGCGTTCGGCTACGTTCATTATTTCCAGGTGTTCGCGGGGCTTCGTGAATGACGAGGTATTTGAGGAGACGCACCTAAAAGCTCTATTACTATGATAATGGAGCGCAGGGAGGGAGGAGGAAGCTCCGGGCTAAATGTAGAGCTCAGAAACGGCTTATTTAAATATCAAACCTACACGCGGAGCTGAGCGCAAACACAGGTAGCGTTGAGCAAAAGGGGGGGGGGTGTACCGTAAGAAGTTTCTCTTTCATCATGAAGCTGTTTCTCTCTTAAAAATAAAGCAATGCAAACACTAGTTCTCACTGACTTCTCTTGGCAAATTGAGGAGAAACACTCTTTGTGATTGTTCGCTATCCAGCACTGTCCAAACAATCGCAATCACGCACAATGCAATATTCTGCTGGAGTGGACCGAGCTTTGTGTGCGGCGATCGATAGCGGACGCAGAGATCATGTGTGAGCCCTCGTGTCATCATTTACAAACAAGGTGTAAACTACCAGCACATCACACAGAGCCGCGCTGCGCCTCAGGACATCAGATCTGCGCTCTATATTAGTGCCAAACTCAAAAACCCCAGAAAATCAATCTCACAACCCTGCCATACTCCAGCATCATTTTTAGCACGGCATTGAACTCTCTCTCAATATGTATATTCATTGGAATTTGATCCGATCATTTTAATCGGAATGCAAACTGCTGTTCGAGAGCATGGACGTGTGTCTGATCACTGAAGCTCCAGTCATGTGATCATCACCTGTTCGGCTTGACCTGCGAGGAGATCTGGATAAAAGAACAGCAGATTCTGACTTAAAATAATGTTAATCTGTAGTTTTAAAACATATATGTCATGCAATGCAAGAGAGATGAAAACATTACTAACAATATCCAAGTTGTTCTAAGCTTTACTTGATGAAGATCTGCAGAAGGACTGGAGATGTTCCTCGTTCCTCAGATTTACAGGGAAAGTGGAGTTGTGGAAAGGGGATCTCTGTGTGTGTGTGTGTGTGTGTGTGTGTCAGCATCCGTGAGTGTGTACCTGCTCTGTATCAGCACATCCCGCTAAAGCGCCATTGATTCCACTTCATTATGAGTATAGCAAAACCAATTTAACTGAAGAGGCTGCGCTCTCGTGGGTCGAGCGACCCGATCGCATCCTAATCCCTGATTACTGACCTCGGGTGAGCGTTAAACACTCGCACAGCCTTCAGGAGCGATCGGCCCTTTTCCATTGTGATATGGGATGTTGGGAACGCATTATAGCAGCTGCTGCCGCTCATTACGTATGCGCTGATTAGTGGCATTATAAGTTCATAACATGTAAACATGTGTTTTGTACGTGGCTTAGATTAGTGCGCTCTCCATCATCTGCATTTCAAATAAACACCGCCTAAAGGTTCAGCCGACTCCAGCAGAAGTTTGTGCATTCGATGCGTCATTCGCTTGTTTTCAGTGAGTGTTCACAGCCAGACATGCTGAAGTTACAGCAGAAAATGCCGCAGATCAGATCACGTGAGCAGATACACCACCGGGGCTAGTTGTCACACAGGGAAACCGTATATTTCAGCAAAATGACTTTAATTCATTTTCATTCTTTTTAAAGACCTCCAATGACTTGGTTGGGTTTTAAAAGCACTTTATCACTGATTTTGACTCGAGTGACACTATCAGACGACAACAAAACTTGATCCGAATAATGACACTCGGATTTGCAGCTCAGTCTCGGATTTGACTTTTCCATTTTGGCCAATGAATGAATTCTTTTGTGTTTTCTAACTGTGTTGCTGAAAAATGATTACAAATCTTATAATGCATTTTCAAAATAGGTTTGATAACCAACAGGTTCTCACTGTGACAACATGCCCCACTGTTCAACACCAGTGAAAATGTGAAACAGGTTTGACTTTTAACAGAAAACGACAGTGTGACGACTTGCCCCGCTGTAGGAGATCAGTTCTGAAAACATTATTTTTGAATGTTTGCTCATGTCCAATCAGGCGAGACCTTTAGGGTTTATTTCTGTGCGGAGTGGAGTAAAGAGTGTGACAACATGCCCCGGTGTTACGCGAGTAGCAGGTGAAAGCCAATTTGGGACTGATAGTTTTATAAAAAGACTTTTAATCCTCAACTATGATAATGACTTTTAATATTTGCTTTTCAGAAAGACACAAAGAGGTTTTGCTTGTTTGGCTTTTGTTGTGACAGTGTTCGCTAACCAGAGCCGAACGGAGAAGGTTTATTTGTTAATCCAACAAACATTTCCTGTTTCATATGTTCTCGTTCGGTACTGTGTGGCAAATGCAGTTTATGTTGATTCGCCCAATTTTTCTTTTTGCGTATTTATGGATTTACTGAGTGGAAACTCACAGACACGGAAAACACAATTAGAGGAGTATTTGTGCTCAAATATTGGTCTTGTATTGGCTCTCATTCCAGGAAAGTAATTATTGAATTTGTGGGATCAAACAGGGCGGCGCGGCAGGTAAATACTGTCGGCCAGCGCCGGAGAGAGTGAGCAAATCAAAGCATTTATGAGTTTGTGTTTCCTTCAGTCGGTTTATTATTAAGAGCTTATTATGAGCAGCTCATGAAAGAGAAGAACAGTGAGCGAATGCACCCGGTCACACGGGACTGAAGAACGAGAGCTATTCCTGAATGTTCTGAGAATGCTCATTAAGAGAAAGTTACTTAGTTAATAGTTCAGGTAAAAATACTCCTGAAACATGTGTTGATAATGTTTGAACATATTAAAGACCAGATAACATTGAATAAACGTTATTGTAAAGCTACTGGAAGAACGTTTGATCAGAACTTTGAGAAAACCTTCAGATCCGAATGAACAGAAAAAGTGATTGAGTGTGTGTGTGTGTGTGTGTGTGTGTGTGTGTGTGTGTGTGTGAGTGTGTATGTGTGTGAGTGTGAGTGAGTGTGTGTGCGTGAGTGTGAGTGAGTGTGTGTGTGTGTGTGTGTGTGTGTGTGTGTGTGTGTGTGTGTGTGAGTGTGTATGTGTGTGAGTGTGAGTGAGTGTGTGTGTGTGCGTGAGTGTGAGTGAGTGTGTGTGCGTGAGTGTGTGTGTGTGTGTGAGTGTGTGTGTGTGTGTGTGTGTGTGTGTGTGTGTGTGTGTGTGTGTGTTATTCTTCATTGCTGTTTTTAAAGAATCATCTATGATCACCTGTAAACTGGTCAATAGTTCCAGCAGTCGTTCATGTCATCAGCATCTGTACAATAAATCATATATGTTGAAACAAATTAATACTTTTATCCATCAATGTATCAAATTGATTTTAAAAGTGAAACTTATGATGTCATAAAAGATCGTATTCAAGTAAAGAATCATGATAAAATAAAATGTATCAGTGTCCAATGAAATATGAATTATTTTCAACACTGATAATAATCATAAAAGTTTGTTGATCATCATATTAGAATAATTAGTGAAAATAATGTGACACTGAAGACTGGAGTAATGATGCTGAAAATACAGCTTTAATCACAGGAATAAATGACACTTTACTATATATTCACATAGAAAACAGCTGTTTTACACTGATATAATATTACACTGTTTTACTGTATTTATCATCTAATAAATTCAGCTTTAATCACAGGAATAAATGACACTTTACTGTATATTCACATAGAAAACAGCTGTTTTACACTGATATAATATTACACTGTTTTACTGTATTTATCATCTAATAAATTCAGCTTTAATCACAGGAATAAATGACACTTTACTATATATTCACATAGAAAACAGCTGTTTTACACTGATATAATATTACACTGTTTTACTGTATTTATCATCTAATAAATTCAGCTTTAATCACAGGAATAAATGACACTTTACTATATATTCACATAGAAAACAGCTGTTTTACACTGATATAATATTACACTGTTTTACTGTATTTATCATCTAATAAATTCAGCTTTAATCACAGGAATAAATGACACTTTACTATATATTCACATAGAAAACAGCTGTTTTACACTGATATAATATTACACTGTTTTACTGTATTTATCATCTAATAAATTCAGCTTTAATCACAGGAATAAATCACACTTTACTATATATTCACATAGAAAACAGCTGTTTTACACTGATATAATATTACACTGTTTTACTGTATTTATCATCTAATAAATTCAGCTTTAATCACGGGAATAAATGACACTTTACTATATATTCACATAGAAAACAGCTGTTTTACACTGATATAATATTACACTGTATTTATCATCTAATAAATTCAGCAGAAGAGACTCTTTTAGAAACATTAAAAAATATATTTTCGACCCCAAAGGAAAAGAAAGTGCTGCATTCAGCTCTTGATTTGAGTGCATATGTTCCTGAAATCAAACAGGAAAACAATGTGTAAATAATACAAATTAAAACGGATTTAATTTAAAATAAAATTTCTTTCTCCATTTTTATGTTGCATGTAAGAGTCTCGTAACATATGATTGTAATGAGGAATGTCAGTGATGTGAAGCTGCTTCAGTGAGAAACACAGAACAGAGAACGAGAGAAAGCCGTGAACGAATGATTCTAACATAGACGACTGCTGCTCCCTACAGTCCTCCTGCTGCACTGCTGAACACTGACACAACTACACAACTGCACAACCTACAATCCTCCTGCTGCACTGCTGAACACTGACACAACTACACAACTACACAACCTACAGTCCTCCTGCTGCACTGCTGAACACTGACACAACTACACAACTACACAACCTACAGTCCTCCTGCTGCAATGCTGAACACTGACACAACTACACAACCATACAGTCCTCCTGCTGCACTGCTGAACACTGACACAACTACACAACTACACAACCTACAGTCCTCCTGCTGCACTGCTGAACACTGACACAACTACACAACTACACAACCTACAGTCCTCCTGCTGCAGTGCTGAAGACTGACACAAGTACACAACTACACAACCTACAGTCCTCCTGCTGCACTGCTGAACACTGACAAGTACACAACTGCACAACCTACAATCCTCCTACTGCACTGCTGAACACTGACACAACTACACAACTGCACAACCTACAGTCCTCCTGATGCACTGCTGAACACTGACACAACTACACAACCTACAGTCCTCCTGCTGCACTGCTGAACACTGACACAAGTACACAACTACACAACCTACAGTCCTCCTGCTGCACTGCTGAACACTGACACAAGTACACAACTACACAACCTACAGTCCTCCTTCTGCACTGCTGAACACTGACACAACTACACAACTACACAACCTACAGTCCTCCTGCTGCACTGCTGAACACTGACACAAGTACACAACTACACAACCTACAGTCCTCCTGCTGCACTGCTGAACACTGACACAACTACACAACTGCACAACCTACAGTCCTCCTGCTGCACTGCTGAACACTGACACAAGTACACAACTACACAACCTACAGTCCTCCTGATGCACTGCTGAACACTGACACAACTGCACAACCTACAGTCCTCCTGCTGCACTGCTGAACACTGACACAACTACACAACTGCACAGCCTACAGTCCTCCTGCTGCACTGCTGAACACTGACACAAGTACACAACCTACAGTCCTCCTGCTGCACTGCTGAACACTGACACAAGTACACAACTACACAACCTACAGTCCTCCTGCTGCACTGCTGAACACTGACACAACTACACAACTGCACAACCTACAGTCCTCCTGATGCACTGCTGAACACTGACACAACTACACAACTGCACAACCTACAGTCCTCCTGCTGCACTGCTTAACACTGACACAACTACACAACTGCACAACCTACAGTCCTCCTGCTGCACTGCTGAACACTGACACAACTACACAACTGCACAACCTACAGTCCTCCTGCTGCACTGCTGAACACTGACACAACTACACAACTGCACAACCTACAATCCTCCTGCTGCACTGCTGAACACTGACACAACTACACAACTACACAACCTACAGTCCTCCTGCTGCACTGCTGAACACTGACACAACTACACAACTACACAACCTACAGTCCTCCTGCTGCAATGCTGAACACTGACACAACTACACAACCATACAGTCCTCCTGCTGCACTGCTGAACACTGACACAACTACACAACTACACAACCTACAGTCCTCCTGCTGCACTGCTGAACACTGACACAACTACACAACTACACAACCTACAGTCCTCCTGCTGCAGTGCTGAAGACTGACACAAGTACACAACTACACAACCTACAGTCCTCCTGCTGCACTGCTGAACACTGACAAGTACACAACTGCACAACCTACAATCCTCCTGCTGCACTGCTGAACACTGACACAACTACACAACTGCACAACCTACAGTCCTCCTGATGCACTGCTGAACACTGACACAACTACACAACCTACAGTCCTCCTGCTGCACTGCTGAACACTGACACAAGTACACAACTACACAACCTACAGTCCTCCTGCTGCACTGCTGAACACTGACACAAGTACACAACTACACAACCTACAGTCCTCCTTCTGCACTGCTGAACACTGACACAACTACACAACTACACAACCTACAGTCCTCCTGCTGCACTGCTGAACACTGACACAAGTACACAACTACACAACCTACAGTCCTCCTGCTGCACTGCTGAACACTGACACAACTACACAACTGCACAACCTACAGTCCTCCTGCTGCACTGCTGAACACTGACACAAGTACACAACTACACAACCTACAGTCCTCCTGATGCACTGCTGAACACTGACACAACTGCACAACCTACAGTCCTCCTGCTGCACTGCTGAACACTGACACAACTACACAACTGCACAGCCTACAGTCCTCCTGCTGCACTGCTGAACACTGACACAAGTACACAACCTACAGTCCTCCTGCTGCACTGCTGAACACTGACACAAGTACACAACTACACAACCTACAGTCCTCCTGCTGCACTGCTGAACACTGACACAACTACACAACTGCACAACCTACAGTCCTCCTGATGCACTGCTGAACACTGACACAACTACACAACTGCACAACCTACAGTCCTCCTGCTGCACTGCTTAACACTGACACAACTACACAACTGCACAACCTACAGTCCTCCTGCTGCACTGCTGAACACTGACACAACTACACAACTGCACAACCTACAGTCCTCCTGCTGCACTGCTGAACACTGACACAACTACACAACTGCACAACCTACAATCCTCCTGCTGCACTGCTGAACACTGACACAACTACACAACTACACAACCTACAGTCCTCCTGCTGCACTGCTGAACACTGACACAACTACACAACTACACAACCTACAGTCCTCCTGCTGCAATGCTGAACACTGACACAACTACACAACCATACAGTCCTCCTGCTGCACTGCTGAACACTGACACAACTACACAACTACACAACCTACAGTCCTCCTGCTGCACTGCTGAACACTGACACAACTACACAACCTACAGTCCTCCTGCTGCAGTGCTGAAGACTGACACAAGTACACAACTACACAACCTACAGTCCTCCTGCTGCACTGCTGAACACTGACAAGTACACAACTGCACAACCTACAATCCTCCTGCTGCACTGCTGAACACTGACACAACTACACAACTGCACAACCTACAGTCCTCCTGATGCACTGCTGAACACTGACACAACTACACAACCTACAGTCCTCCTGCTGCACTGCTGAACACTGACACAAGTACACAACTACACAACCTACAGTCCTCCTGCTGCACTGCTGAACACTGACACAAGTACACAACTACACAACCTACAGTCCTCCTTCTGCACTGCTGAACACTGACACAACTACACAACTACACAACCTACAGTCCTCCTGCTGCACTGCTGAACACTGACACAAGTACACAACTACACAACCTACAGTCCTCCTGCTGCACTGCTGAACACTGACACAACTACACAACTGCACAACCTACAGTCCTCCTGCTGCACTGCTGAACACTGACACAAGTACACAACTACACAACCTACAGTCCTCCTGATGCACTGCTGAACACTGACACAACTGCACAACCTACAGTCCTCCTGCTGCACTGCTGAACACTGACACAGCTACACAACTGCACAGCCTACAGTCCTCCTGCTGCACTGCTGAACACTGACACAAGTACACAACCTACAGTCCTCCTGCTGCACTGCTGAACACTGACACAAGTACACAACTACACAACCTACAGTCCTCCTGCTGCACTGCTGAACACTGACACAACTACACAACTGCACAACCTACAGTCCTCCTGATGCACTGCTGAACACTGACACAACTACACAACTGCACAACCTACAGTCCTCCTGCTGCACTGCTTAACACTGACACAACTACACAACTGCACAACCTACAGTCCTCCTGCTGCACTGCTGAACACTGACACAACTACACAACTGCACAACCTACAGTCCTCCTGCTGCACTGCTGAACACTGACACAACTACACAACCTACAGTCCTCCTGCTGCACTGCTGAACACTGACACAACTACACAACTGCACAACCTACAGTCCTCCTGCTGCACTGCTGAACACTGACACAACTACACAACCTACAGTCCTCCTGCTGCACTGCTGAACACTGACACAACTACACAACTGCACAACCTACAGTCCTCCTGCTGCACTGCTGAACACTGACACAACTACACAACCTACAGTCCTCCTGCTGCACTGCTGAACACTGACACAACTACACAACTACACAACCTACAGTCCTCCTGCTGCACTGCTGAACACTGACACAACTACACAACTACACAACCTACAGTCCTCCTGATGCACTGCTGAACACTGACACAACTGCACAACCTACAGTCCTCCTGATGCACTGCTGAACACTGACGCAACTACACAACTACACAACCTACAGTCCTCCTGCTGCACTGCTGAACACTGACACAAGTACACAACTACACAACCTACAGTCCTCCTGCTGCAGTGCTGAACACTGACACAACTACACAACTACACAACCTACAGTCCTCCTTCTGCACTGCTGAACACTGACACAACTACACAACTGCACAACCTACAGTCCTCCTGCTGCACTGCTGAACACTGACACAACTACACAACTGCACAACCTACAATCCTCCTGCTGCACTGCTGAACACTGACACAACTACACAACTGCACAACCTACAGTCCTCCTGCTGCACTGCTGAACACTGACACAACTACACAACCATACAGTCCTCCTGCTGCACTGCTGAACACTGACACAACTACACAACTACACAACCTACAGTCCTCCTGCTGCACTGCTGAACACTGACACAACTACACAACCTACAGTCCTCCTGCTGCACTGCTGAACACTGACACAACTACACAACTACACAACCTACAGTCCTCCTGCTGCACTGCTGAACACTGACACAACTACACAACCATACAGTCCTCCTGCTGCACTGCTGAACACTGACACAACTACACAACCTACAGTCCTCCTGCTGCACTGCTGAACACTGACACAACTACACAACCATACAGTCCTCCTGCTGCACTGCTGAACACTGACACAACTACACAACTACACAACCTACAGTCCTCCTGCTGCACTGCTGAACACTGACACAACTACACAACCATACAGTCGAGTTCTTTTTTTCCTCATGAATGCACACACAGGATGAAATATCTTATTGTTCTAAGTATCCAGAGCTTTTGCTCAGTATTTAGTAGAAGCAGCTTTTGCAGTAATACAGCCATGAGTCTTTTTAGGAAAGATCACACCTGGAATTGCAGGTCGTCTGCTGTTCCTCTTGCAGATCCTCTCCAGTTCTGTCAGGTTGGATGGTAAACGTTGGTGTTCAGCCATTTTTAGGTTTCTCCAGAGATGCTCAAGTGGGTTTTAGTCAGAGTTCTGGCTGGGCGTTCAAGAACAGTCACGGAGTTGTTGTGAAGCCACTGCTTCATTATTTCAGCTGTGCTTCGGGTCATTGTCTTGCTGGAAGGTAAACCTTCGGCCCAGTCTGAGGTCCTGAGCATCTGGAGAAGGTTCTGTATTGGACAGGTGATGAGCAGTGCCTGATTTTCTCCACACATACCGCTTACAATTCAGGCCAAAAAGTTCTATCTTGGTCTCATCAGACCAGAGAATCGTATTTCTCACCATCTTGGAGTCCTTCAGGTGTTTTTATCAAACTCCATGCGAGGTTCATGTGTCTTGCACTGAGGAGAGGCTTCTGTCGGTCACTCGACTGGTGGAGCTGCAATGATGGTTGAAGTTCTACAACTTTCTCCCGACTGCATCTCTGGAGCCGCAGTGATCTCTGAGTTCTTCTTCACCTTTCTCACCAAGCCTCTGCTCACCCGATAGCTCGGTTTGGCCGGACGGACAGCTCTAGGAAGGGTTCTGGTCGTGCCAAACATCTTCCATTTAAGTATTATGGAGGCCACTGTGCCCTTAGGAACCTTAAGTGCTGCAGAAATGTTTTTGTAAGCTTGTCCAGATCTGATCTTGCCCCAATTCTGTCTCTGAGCTCTTCTGCAGTTCTTTTGACTTCATGACTCTCATTTGCTCTGACCTGCACTGTGAGCTGGAAGGTCTTATATAGACAGATGTGTGTATTTCCCAATCAAGTCCAATCAGTGTAATCAAACACAGCTGGACTCAAATGAAGGAGTAGAAGCATCTCAAGGATGATCAGAAGAAATGGACAGCACCTGAATTAAATATATGAGTGTCACTGCAAAGGCTCTGAATACTTAGAACATGTGATATTTCAGTTTTTCTTTTTTAATAAATCTGCAAAAATGTCAACAATTCTGTGTTTTTCTGTCAATATGGGCTGCTGTGTGTACATTAATTAGGGAAAAAAATAACTTAAAAGAGTTTAGCAAATGGCTGCAATATAACAAAGAGTGAAAAATGTAAGGGGGTCTGAATACTTTCCCGTAACAAGGGAGTGCGGTGTGCAATACGGAGACAGGCGAGGGAGACGCGGAAATCCAATCTGAAAGTATTTTATTCAAAACGAGAACAGAAAACGGCACTTCACAGTGCAAAACTAGGAACACTGGAGACCGGCGTCCACACAGACAACATCCACATAGGAACGTCAACAAGAGACAAAGACAAGGGAGAACATGAGGGTTTAAATAGACAGGATAAGAGACACACCTGGAGACACTAACGAGATGATTAATACAAGAAAGGTGCAGAAGGATCTAGAAAGGCCCAGAAGTGAACAGAAAGTGAAACCATGACCTTAACAACAGGGAAGTGACAAAGATTCAACATGACTGTGACACTTTCCGTACCCACTGTAAATATGTATTCATATATATCATTTGAGGCCATGTCCACACGATGCCGACGCGTTCCTTATCCGATCTTTTTTTTCCTCGTTCAAAAAAAAATCAGCGTCCACAAGATACCACTGAAACCGACTGAATCCGGTGTAGTTTATATGCCAGACCAGTATGGGGCGCTGTAATTCTGCCACAGATATACACTATACACAGAGAAGAAGACTTTGAGCATGCTCATTGTTGTTCAGTGTTGCCAGATTGCTATTTACCTTTTTGTCACGTCCGACCGGGAAAAAAAGCATTGGGCTGGTTGATAAAATTTGGGATGTTTTTTGCTGCATAAAATCGCTCAACATTTTTCATTATTTATAAGAGTACGCACTTTGGGCTGGTATTTTTTTTAAATGGGAGGGTATTAAGCTGTATCTGCGCTGGAATCTTCAGTCCAATCTGGCAACACTGTTGCTGCTACTGTGACGCAGCGACACGTGATGTGATGACATCATCGGTAAACAAAAAATATACGGATTGGCCGTCCACACGAGACCGCAAGGGTGTCGGATTCAGATCTATCCACTTTAGGACCCGATATCAAAAGTAAGCGGATTCAGTCTCCCAAATCGCCGGATGCGTGTGGACGGAACGCCAATCCGATAAGAAATGTATGCGGATGCAGTGATCTGCGTCTCCGTGTGGACGGGGACTTAATTATACTCTTTCTTAAAATAAAATAAAAGAAACTTTCAGCACCAAACCAAGTTTTTTCTACTTGGACGTTCAAAAGTAACGTTCCCATAATGATCCAAAATTATTAAATTGCCAGTTTTAAACGGTAAGTTTTGAACATTTGGGGAACACCGATGAATCTCTTCACAGGAACGGCTCAGAGAAACAACAGCATCTGTAACCAAACCAGATCGAGGAATTCTAGATCTGATGATAGAAACGTCTCGCATTCTGTTGCTTTCTCACCTCACAACACTCATGAATGACATCTGAGTGAGAGTCCTGTGTGTGTGGAGGGTGAGCGATCAGGAGTGTGTGTGTGTCTGTAAGAGAGTGTGTTTGTGTGAAGTCAGAGAGCTCATGGTGTGGACAGAAGCACAGATTGCAGTGTTGACAGTGAATCTGGGCTTTTCTGTGAGAATCGTGGCACCTTCTCTCTCTCTCTCTCTCTCTCTCTCTCTCTCTCTCTGCCTGTCTTCCTCACTCTCTCTTTGTCTCTCTCTCTCTCTCGCTCTCTCTCTGTCTCTCTCTCTCTCTCTGTCTCTCTTTCTCACTCTCTCTCTCTGTCTCTGTCTCTCTCTCTCTTGTTTTTGGCAAAACTTTATGCAATCTGTGACGCGATCAGGCACCCGAGTGCTCCACACACACACACACACACACACACACACACACACACACACACACACACACACACACACACACAAGGACAATAGAATGAAGCAGAGCCACAGCACGTTTACTGTACGCCGTTCATGCATCTCGTGTAACGCTGAAGACTCTTTCACACAGACGGGTAAATAATCTCACTCAGTGTCTCATGCTGGAAGATGGCAGAAATATTCACAAATTAACAACTAACATAAAAATAACAACATACTTATTATATATATTAACATATATGTAATGAAATCTAAATTAACAGATTTTATTCAAGTGAAAAATATTATTTGATAATACTGAATCAACCTGAATTTATACCAACAAAATGAACAGATTTGACTGTTTCTAATGAAAGAGATTTAAACTGATATCAAACAGGTCGAGGAAGATTATTATGGTTTAAGTTTAATGTTTGATTTAAAATTAATATATTTGGTGAGTCAAATAAATACAAAAAATAATGTTATATATTAAACAAGTCATTTTAATACATAAAAATGTATTAAACATATGTAATTTCTTTTAAATACTCACACACACACACACACACACACACATACAAACACACACACTGTTTTACACTCTCATTCACACACACACACACACTGTCTTACACTCTCATTCACACACACACACACACACACACACACACACACTGTTTTACTCACACTCACACACACACACACACACACAGAGCGTGTGTTTTTGGACCGCTGTCAACAGCAATGAAGCACTTCTCCATTTGTGTGAAATGTTTCTGGCGTCCTGCAGCATTTGCATTCATTTCCCATAAAGTGTTTTTGTGCAGCGCCGCAGACACTCGTCTCAGTGAGGACGCCTGATTGGGACGTTAAAGCCGCGCGGATAATGTGCGGATCGGCCCGTATCTGATGGAAGCTGATTATTCTGGAGTGAGAATTTCACTTTGATACGTCTGATTACGAGAGTGAAGAGAAGAGTTTCACTGTAGGATCTGCGGGAACAGCTATGAACTTCCTGTGGGATTTTCCTTGAGCTTTTCTACAGCAGAAGCAGCAGCTTCATAAAATGTTGCTTGTCAAATTCAGAAGTTCAATATTATATGAATTATATTCTACTTTTTCATGTGAGGTTGGGAATCTTTGCATCATAGTCACTTCTAAATACATTTCAAATTTGATTTGTGCAATTTTATACTATTCTAATTTTTACACTAATAGCAAGAATTAAAAATATTGTTTTTTGATAATACTTGCAATATATCAAAAAAAACATTTAGTTTTAAATAAAGACTTACATGATTATGTATGTATTTCTGTATTACAGTAAAAGTAAAAAAAAACATTCATTCTGGAAATTCAATAAAATGATTAAATGAAAATGTATGAATGCCTAATTTTATCCCAGTAAATAACACAAAATCTCATTGGATTATTTGGTGTGTCTATATGTGTGAGTGTGTGTGTGTTTGAGTGTGTATGTGTGAGTATGTGTGTGTGTGTGTGTGTGTGTGTGAGTATGTGTGTGTGCGTGTGTGTGAGTGAGTATGTGTGTGTGTGTGTGTGTGTGTGAGTGAGTATGTGTGTGTGTGTGTGTGTGTGTGTGTGTGAGTGAGTATGTGTGTGTGCGTGTGTGTGAGTGAGTATGTGTGTGTGTGTGTGTGTGTGTGTGTGAGTGAGTATGTGTGTGTGTGTGTATGTGAATGAGTGTGTGTGTGTGTGTGTGAGTGTGTGTGTGTGTTTGTGTGTGTGTGGCTTTGAGTGTGGTTAATCGGGAAGGTCAAATCTTGAAAGTGAACATCTGGCTGCAGAGTCTGTGCTGTTATGAAGCTCTAGCGAGTCTGATGTGTTTTCAGACGTGGTGTGAATAGTGTGAGAATAGTTTCTGTGAACTCAAAACCTGCCAGAGCTTCAGAACTCTCTCCGTCCGAAGCCGCGGCTGTGTAACGTGACCCGTGGAGCTCGGCCGCGTCCGGCACTCCTTCAGCTCCTCCACAGGGATTTTATTAAAGAGCTCCATGAACCCTGAAAATGACAAAAACAATACAAGACTGCACTTGAATTCATGAAGACGATCGATTCAGAAAACACTGCTGCAAATTATCAAGATGATTCTTTCTGGTTAAGTTTTATTCATTTTAAAATCACATGTTTGTATGATACAGTATAATGTGAGTCTGTGTTTGTATAATATTGATAAAAATATCTGTTTCACTGAAGAAAATGAATGGGATTTATCTTCCAGAAGCCACAGATTCCACAGCACTAAATAATAACCATAGATTATACCAGAATATACTGCAAATCATACTATTATATTCAAACCACCTTCTCCAAATAAACGTAGTAATACTTTTAGCACTAATCCAACTAACAAAAATATGATCTAAGAACATTTAGTTCCCATGGAGTTATGAAAGCGTTATTTCTTAATGTTCTCAGAACGTCCAAAACATACAGTTTTTAAATAGCTTAGAAACAAAATGTTACATTGTATCATTCTCCAAACATTATGGGAACGTTACATCGTCAGAGTTCTGTCACTTGAGTTTGGGTTTCTGTGTGGTGGTTGACAGAGCTCTGACAGAAGACGAAGAGGAAAGAAGAAGAATGGCATCTACGCTGATATTGGTCTCTGTTTATTCCGAGGTTACCGTGGTCAGCTGGATCCGGGCCGTATCCAGATCAGATGAAGGACCTGGACACGAGCACAGCACAACACTGGGGTGTCTGCGGAGACCGTGACTCTACTAGACCCTCCCCTGTGACGATCATGAACCCATCTCTAACCGGACCAAATTGGACTTCATATTGGACTTGAATTGTTGTATAATAATCATGCACGGTTTGGCTGTTGGCCAGAGGAGAACTGGTCCCCCAACTGAGCCTGGTTTCTCCCAAGGTTTTTTCTCCATTCCGTTCTTCATTCATTAATTCCGTCACCTGCTGGAGTTTTGGTTCCTTGCCGCTGTCGCCTATGGCTTGCTCAGTCAGGGAAACTTAACACTTAATATTCATCAATTGTATTGATTCGCCTGCTCTTCAGCCAAAACAAACTTTGTCTATATTGCTTTCCTGTGAGCACTGTAAAGCTGCTTTGAAACAATCTGCATTGTAAAAAGCGCTATATAAATAAAGGTGACTTGACTTGACACTGCCCCTTTGTGTCTTGTGATTGTGTAACCCCGCCCATCGTGTTCCCTTGTTTCTCTTTATTGATCCCAGCTGTTTCTGCTCATTACCTTTCCTCATGTGTTCCCTATTTAATCCCAGTGTGTTTGCTGTCCTGTGTCGCGTTGTTGTCATTCCATGTCCAGGGATGCTTGTTCGCTGTCGTTTGTTCCCTACTGGTCCATCTGGTTGGTTGTGTTATTCGTTTGTTCAGTTTCTGGTTTAGCTTATGTTTTCCCCCTTGTGGGTTCTTTTCTTTTGTGAAATTTTGATTTATGTTTGTTATAAATAAACCCTCATTCACCCTGCATCCTGACTCCTCCTGTTCTTGAATCGTGACATGCATTGTATCTGTCACAGTCTCGTCATGTCATTCACATCCGGGTCCCTTCTGTGTTTCTCCCATTCCCTTCCAACTCCTGTCTTGTTAATCTATTACCTTGTTAAGTCTCGTCAGCTGCTTCCCATCTCCTCTTGTTATAAATACCCTCTTGTATTTCTTGGTCTTGCTCGTTTGTTAACGTAACGTTGCTATTGTATGCCATTATCCTCTTCTGCATTCCTAGTTCTTCTGTTTTGCACATGGTGTGCCATTTTTTGTTTATATGTAAAGTCTTTTTCCCCGTTTCATAATAAAGAGAGTTTCTGAATGAAATCTGCCAATCCCTACTCGTCGTCTATTTGCACTCCACCCCTAAGTGTAACAGTATCATTCTCCAAACATTACGAGAACATTACATTGTATCATTCTCCAAACATTATGAGAATGTTAAATTGTATCATTCTTCAAACATTTAGGGAACGTTACATTTTCTCATTCTTCAAAAATTATGGTAACGTTACATTGCATCATTCTTCAAACATTATAGGAACGTTACATTGTATGGTTCCCCAAACGTTATGGGATCATTACATTGTATCATTCTTCAAACATTATTACTGTGGCGAGCAGGGCGGGGTCGAGGGACCGTGAGAGCGTCACCTGCGAGCCACCGGTGTCTCTCGCCTCACGGAGGAGCTGAGGCATAAAAGGAGGAGCGACGACAGTGAAAGCGAGAGAGGACCAGGCCTGGATTTATGTTGCGTTTTGAGTGGGTGTCTTCTGCGAGGGACTGCCGCCATTACTTTCATTTTGAGTTTATGGTTTATTTATCATTAAAAGTCTCTGTGAAATGTCTGCCGGTTCCCGACTCCTTCCCCCCTGAATATTGAACATTGTTATAATTACATTGTGTCATTCTTCAAACATTATGGGAACGTTACATTGTGTCATTCTCCAAACATTATGTGAACTTTACATGAATGTTCTGTGAATCAAGCAGAAACATTTAAAAATTATACACAAACATCAAACTCAAATGCTCAAACTCAAAAAAGTTCCAGATAATGTTTTTGTGCTGATCTAATGAGAACAATATTAAAGATGAGATAACGTTGAATGAACATTAAAGTTACTGTAAGAACGTTTGATCCTGACTTTGAGAAAACCCTGTCAGAACTGCTGGGATGAACATAAGAGTTTAATATCATAAGATATTTTTGCATGGACTCAAACAGACACACGGTCGAGAACGAGTGGAAACGAGTGTTGCGTGTCTAACCCGTCTGCCGCTTCTCAGATCCAGAGATGATTTCATATTCCAGAGATGCGGAAGCATCTGGTGTTCACATAGCAGCGGCGAAATGCGCGTTTACGACGCGAAACTCTATCTGGTGCCCACCTGGACGACAGGACAGACAGGTGGCACCTCTGACTCCAGCCCTCGCACGAGTGCCTGTGTGTGTGTGTATGTGTGTGGTTGTGTGTGTATATGTGTGTGTCTGTGTGTGTATGAGTGTGATTGTGTGTGTGTGTGTGTGTGTGTGTGAGCTTTCATCTGTGCTTGTGTGAATGCGAGAGGTTAGTGTTTGGATCTATTAACACCTGTCGTGCTAAAACTCACATTGCTGGGATTGTAGTTCTCCTCCGGGGAGAAACGTGTGCCAGAGAGAAGGAGAGAGAGAGAGAGAGAGAGAGAGAGTCCGGCCTGCTGGTTTCCCGAGCGCCAGACTCTCTGTCCAGCGAACCTCTGATCCTCTGGCGCTGATTCCAGGTCAGATGTAGAACACAAACTACAGCACGTTCCTGTTCGCAACACCTGCGCTCCAGACATATGGAGATCATGAGGAGAGACGGAAAGCAGGAAACACAAACACTCAAAGTCAAGAACGAGTATCTGCTCTAAAATAATATTCTTTATAAAGTCATCTATAGCCTCTATAATTCATGCGACGGATTTTAGTCGAACATCTGATGCTTTTTGAATGTTACTATTTGTTTCAGAGAACTTTTGAAAGCATCATTGCTATAATATTTCCCAAAACTCACCATTAAATCATACTGGACAGTTCTCATTTTTTAATGGAGTATCAGACTGTTTATTCTGAATGACTTACGGCTGCTCATCATGATTGTGTTAATAATGTTGAGTGAGAATAACAGCATCTTCTCTGATGATGAGGGCGGGGCAACAACCTGTCAATCACATGATCCACCAATAGCAAACCACAACCATCCAATCACAATCAAGCCCCGCCCACATTTGTTCTTGTTTGTGAAGCGATTCCCTCCATATACAGAACAATAGAGGAGAAAAGACGAGTGCAACCTCCCTTTCATGCAAACGTTACAGTTCATAGATAATGTTTTCTTAACCTAAGCATTTATAGAATGTATTTTTGTTATCTGGGCCGAAGCAGCACATGAACACTCTCACTCTCGTGTGTGTATCTGTGTTGTGTCGTTCACAATCAAAACAACAGACTGATCATATGAGATATTAACAGATAAACGAGTCTGATGGATTGGTGCTGCGTCTCTCACAATAAACAAACATGCTGAATATTTCATATTGAACATGAATGATTCACTGATGGATTTAATTCAAGAGAACGAACGGCACAGAAAATCTGAGAGAAACTCGTCACATTTGCCCCAAAATTCAAATGAAAATAAAAAATGGCGATGAAGCCAACTTTTAAAAGGCCTGTAGGAATTCACACGAGGAATGAATCACTATTTTACTGCCACTGTGTAACGAAACTTAAACCATGAAATCTTCTGTGAAAGCCTGAGATGGATGATGGTTTTTACTGGGAAATATAAAGCATGTGAAGAGAAGAACGCTAGTTTAGATTAGTTTTCTAAATGATTTTTACCAACTTAATTTTCATATTTCCATAATAATTCTCAATACTGTCATAATTATTGTAAATATAAAGTTATTATTTGAATAAATATAAATTAAGTGTAGAACAAAAACTACCACAATTTCTGGAGGAAAGGAACTGGATCCTGTTTTCAGTTTCCTGATATTTATAATTTTACATTTTTAATGTTTAAATTTTACACAACATCTCAATTATTTTATTGTATTGGGATGCTTTCTGGTGGCAAAGAGTGTTTTTCCAGCTCCTGCACACACACACACACACACACACTCACACCCCCTGAGGCCGCGACTGCTTTGTGCACGTATTCAGACTTTACATAATTGTGCAGGAATGTGAATTAAACTAAATGAACATCAGCATCTAAACCTGTTTCATTCACAGCCGCTCTGTGTGTGTCGCTGTGTTTTTTACTCGACAACCCGCTTTAATCAACTGCACAGAACAAAGGAAATACTACAAATTATTTTGTAGTGAAGTGACATTTTCAGGCCAGTATGCTAATGCGCGTCAGGCGGCGGAAGGTGCCGGACTCTGGCGCGGTTAATGACTGAACGCGGAGCGGGAAGAGTCGGACGGATCCCTGCGTCTTCACTGCGGACACACAACTCAAAAACTGCCATTAAATATCAAAAATCCTCCTTCTGGACCCTTTTGTGGGCACGCTTATAAATATTTCAGTATTTGGCACAGTAAAAAAAATGATGAATAATATTTGTGCATGAGAATTTGCATTCAACTGTTAAATTAAAAATTAATTACTCAGATACATAAAGGAACAATATAACTTTGAAGACTGCGAGATGGCAAAGTTAATTATTTCCAATTAGGAGCAAAATATCTTCAGAGATATTTCAGACCTTTTAATAGCACGGGATGAACCGCAGACAGAATAAAAGACTCTTTGTTGGTTTTCCAGCGTGTGAAAGATAGCACTTCATATCCAGAGCGTTTGCAGCACACAATTAAAATCTATAATAAAGTATATTGGAATATAGAGGGACGTGTGCTGATCACATAAAACACACAGACGCTGCGTAATCAAACGGCCTCAGAATGTGTTCGGCCTGCCGCTGGTTTCTGTTCATAAGCTGCCGCGGGAAAGAGCTGATGCATGCTGACCTTTGACCTCTGACCTCACACGCTGAGGTGTAAATCGCTGTAAATGAATCCAAAAAAATGAAACACCATCAACAAATAAAACCAAGTCCAGCAGCTGCACTCGTCTTTTCTCCTCTATTGTTCGGTATACGGAGAGAATCGCTTCACAAACAAGAACAAATGTGAGCGGGGCTTACTTGTGATTGACAGGTTGTTGCCCCGCCCTCATCATCAGAGAACATGCTGTTATTCTCACTAACATCTAACATTATTAACACAATCATGATGAATCATTCAGAATAAACATTGCAATATCCCATAATTTTGATTTCGCCATGACTTTCAGCGTCATTTACGCAGTCTTTATTTAGGTAGATTGTGATCAACATTTTTATTTAGGCTATTCTTTGCTATATCACCTCCTCTAAATGCATGTAAATGATAAACAATAAAAATATTTAGTTCCAAAAGTTATACTTACATGGAATGTATATCTTCAAACTTCTGATAAAGCTTTATCTGAAACAAAATTGTTGGTCAAAGTAAAAATGCACAATGTATTTTCATATTTTAGGCTCTGAGACAAAAGTAAAAAGACTATAAAAGATTATAACATAAATACATAAAAGACATTTGAAACCTTGCACATAGAAAACAGCTGTTTTACACTGGTATAATATTACACTGTTTTACTGTATTTATCATCTAATAAATTCAGCTTTAATCACAGGAATAAATGACACTTTACTATATATTCACATAGAAAACAGCTGTTTTACACTGATATAATATTACACTGTTTTACTGTATTTATCATCTAATAAATTCAGCTTTAATCACAGGAATAAATGACACTTTACTATATATTCACATAGAAAACAGCTGTTTTACACTGATATAATATTACACTGTTTTACTGTATTTATCATCTAATAAATTCAGCTTTAATCACAGGAATAAATGACACTTTACTATATATTCACATAGAAAACAGCTGTTTTACACTGATATAATATTACACTGTTTTACTGTATTTATCATCTAATAAATTCAGCATTAATCACAGGAATAAATGACACTTTACTATATATTCACATATAAAACAGCTGTTTTACACTGATATAATATTACACTGTTTTACTGTATTTATATCTAATAAATTCAGCTTTAATCACAGGAATAAATGACACTTTACTATATATTCACACAGAAAACAGCTGTTTTACACTGATATAATATTACACTGTTTTACTGTATTTATCATCTAATAAATTCAGCTTTAATCACAGGAATAAATGACACTTTACTATATATTCACATAGAAAACAGCTGTTTTACACTGATATAATATTACACTGTTTTACTGTATTTATCATCTAATAAATTCAGCATTAATCACAGGAATAAATGACACTTTACTATATATTCACATATAAAACAGCTGTTTTACACTGATATAATATTACACTGTTTTACTGTATTTATATCTAATAAATTCAGCTTTAATCACAGGAATAAATGACACTTTACTATATATTCACACAGAAAACAGCTGTTTTACACTGATATAATATTACACTGTTTTACTGTATTTATCATCTAATAAATTCAGCTTTAATCACAGGAATAAATGACACTTTACTATATATTCACATAGAAAACAGCTGTTTTACACTGATATAATATTACACTGTTTTACTGTATTTATCATCTAATAAATTCAGCTTTAATCACAGGAATAAATGACACTTTACTATATATTCACATAGAAAACAGCTGTTTTACACTGATATAATATTACACTGTTTTGTTGATCTGATAAGTGCAGAAGAGACTCTTGTATCTGTCACTGGAGAAACATTTGTGTGTGTGTTGACGTGTCTCGGAGTTTATTAACCGCTGTGTCTCAGAGTTATGTCAGATTGTTGGAGATTACTAGACGCTAATGCTAACAATTCCTCCACTCTCCCTAAAAGCAGCTGGTTGTTGTTTAGCGTGTTCTCTCTCTCCGCTGCTCATGATCTGTTTTCCACTGACAGGTAGCGTTTTATAAAGCCGTGTGTCACTCCAGATCCGTCCGTCTCACCGGCACGGCCAGAGTGCTTTTTGATGAAGTCGTTCATAAATTTTAATATAACGTGTCTGAACTTGATGCACGGCCTCCCGGCTCATTAATATTGGAAGGGATCACCTTATGAAAAATAAAAGTATTTTCTCTGGCCGTGAAGAGCCTGCGATGTATTACACGAATCACGTCAGACGGAAATCTGATGGACAAACAGGCCGCGTGTGACCGGATCTGACCGAGACCCTGCGGTCATTACAACTTAAACAAGGTTTGTGGCCCGTGCCGTTCTGTCTTCTGTGCGTCCACACGCAGCCGCAGACACACACGCAACCCAACACACACGCAACTGCAGACACACACTCAACTGCAGACACACACTCAGCAAAGAACACACCGTAAAACACAGAGACTGAGAGCTGAGCTGATCAAAACACATATAGAGACACACACACAATGCACACACACACACACACACACACACACAGTGCACACACGCTCACAAACATAGACACACACACAAACACGGTACACGCACGCACACACACAAATAATATAATATAATGCAATATAATATAATAGTATTGCAATTATACTAAAATGTCTAGTTTCTTAATTCTATAAAAACATGGATTTTTACTAAACATATTAAAATAATTAAAACTAAGATATTTCTCTCAACTCGTTTGTCATTGTGGATTTTTGCAGTGCATTCTGGGATTGTTTCCTCTATGAAAGATGCATGAGACTCTTAGAATCTGACATTTTGGATCATGTTACGGCTGCTCATCATGATTGTGTTAATAATGTTGAGAGAGAATAACAGCAAGTTCTCTGATGATGAGGGCGGGGCAACAACCTGCCAATCACATGATCCACCAATAGCAAACCACAACCATCCAATCACAATCAAGCCCCGCCCACATTTGTTCTTGTTCGTGAAGCGATTCCCTCCATATACAGAACAATAGAGGAACTGGTCTGATCTCAGGTGGTTTAAGTGTGTGTGTGTGTGTGTGTGAGAGAGAGTGTGTGTAAATGTGTTTGTGTGTGTGTGTGTGTGTGTGCGCGCGTGTGCGTGCGTGCGTGCGTGCGTGTGTGTGTGTGTGCGCGTATGTGTGTGTGTGTGCGTGCGTGAGAGAGTGTGTGTGTCGGGTCCAGCACTCAGCTTTGACTCTGAGCTGGCCAGCCATGACTGCTTTTAACCTCCTCTGCTCTCACATCCTCCTGCGCTCCGTCTCTCTGTCCCTCACAGAAGCACTTAACCGGCGACATTTCCTGGAGCTGCTTAATCCTCTTTCAAAGAACTCTAACTAAGTTCAGGAAAGTGTGAATTACTGAAAGAGCCCATTTCCACGGCGGGTCTGCAGGAAGGGTTTCCATTCACTGAAACAGACTCAGAAATGTGTGTTAATTCCATAGATGCATGTGAGAGACGACAGCGTCAGTAATGAGTGTGTGCTATTAGAGTCTCCCTCTCTCTCTTTGTCTCTCTCTTTGTCTCTTTCTCTCTTCAAACTTTCTGCCAGGCATCGAACAGAAATGAGAAACACATTATGGTTCCATTAATTGATTTATGCTCTGTTAAAATGGAGGTCTCATAGAGATGCAGGAATTAGAGGCACTCTTGGGCCAATTAGAGCGGCAGCGGTTTCTCTCGCGCATCTCAATCGCGGCCAAAGCCCAGCGGTGAAATGCCAAATCTGAAACACTCGGAGCGGCTCCTGCATCCCAAACCAGCCGCTCACAGACGGACACACATCCATCCATCCCCGTCTGTCCATCCATCCATCTATCCATCATCCGTCCTCCATCCATCCATCCTTCACCCGTCCATCCATTCATCACCCATCCATCCGTCCATCCAACCATCCATCATCCATCTGTCCATCCATCACCCATCCATCTGTCCATCCATCCATCACCCATCCATCTGTCCATCCATCCATCACCCATCCATCTGTCCATCCATCCATCTATCCATCATCCGTCCTCCATCCATCCATCCTTCAGCCGTCCATCCATCCATAACCCATCCATCCAACCATCCATCTATCCATCATCCGTCCATCCATCCTTCACCCGTCTGTCCATCCATCCATTCATCACCCATCCATCCGTCCATCCAACCATCCATCATCCGTCCATCCATCCATCCATCACCCGTCAATCCATCCATCCATCACCCATCCATCCACAACCCATTTCACGTCCATCCATCACCCATCCATCCGTCCATCCAACCATCCATCATCCGTCCATCCATCCATCCATCACCCGTCAATCCATCCATCCATCACCCATCCATCCACAACCCATTTCACGTCCATCCATCACCCATCCATCCGTCCATCCAACCATCCATCATCCGTCCATCCATCCATCCATCACTCATCTATCCATCCATCCATCACCCATCCATCCACAACCCATTTCACGTCCATCCATCTGTCCATCCATCACCCATCCATCTGTTCATCCATCACCCATCCATCCACAACCCATTTCACATCCATCCATCACCCATCCATCTGTTCATCCATCACCCATCCATCTGTCCATCCATCCAGCACCCGTCCATCCATCCATCCTTCACCCGTCTAGCCATCCATCCTTCACCCGTCCATCCATCCATCACCTGTCCATCCACCCATGCATCCATCATCCATCCATCCATCACCCATCCATCCACAACCCATTACACGTCCATCCATCCATCACCCATCCATCTGTCCATCCATCCAGCACCCGTTCATCCATCCATCCTTCACCCATCCATCCATCCATTCATCACCCGTCAATCCATCCATCCATCACTCGTCTATCCATCCATCCGTCCATCCATCACCCATCCATCCGTCCATCCATCACCCATCCATCTGTCCATCCATCCAGCACCCACCCATCCATTCATCATCCATCCATCTGTCAATCTATCTGTCCATGCATCCATTTATCTATCCATCTGTCACGTGTCCATCCATCAATCAATCTATCCATATATATATATATATATCTGTCTTTTTGTCTATCTATCTATCTATCCATCTGTCTGTCATCCATTCATCCATCCACCCGTCTCTCTCTGCTAGTGTTGAATGTTCAGACAGATGGCCAGCAGATCTGTGCTCCTGTCGTTTGTCTCTGTGTGGAAGTGAGAGATGGTTCTCAGAGCTGAGATTGAGATCTCTTCAGACATTCAGACTGAACAGTCAATGAGATGCAAAATCATGCCTGAGCTTCTCTTTGAAGTAATGGATTCCAATGCAAATCCAATGACCTTTAATTATTGTATAATTCTGTCAATGATCATAACCTGAAGCAACCATGACTAAATTTTACAATTAGCCTGTTTAACCTGCTGTATGAGTTTGACCTTTAGATGAGCACTGGCTGAGGGGGGGGGGGGGGGGGGGGGGGGGGGCAGGTAGAGCATCATCAGACTCTGATAACCCACAAACCAGATGCGATCTTACAGTTCTGTTACGGTTGTAAATGCACTCAAACAACTCCCCGTCTGCCATTGGTCAGTTAAACAGATAGTCCCGCCCCAAACACACGTGATTGGCTGAATCAGAAGTTGACAAGTGGGGCTGTTCAAAACAAACAGATCAATGTTGTAAAAAACTTCATTTTCACTCTAGCAGTGACTGACTTGTAGAGAATATCAGAACGCCTCGCACATCTCAGATCTAACGATGGAATGATTCTGCCGTCGCTCTTTTACCGCTCAGAGGTGTTTATCTCTGTCCATTTATCCCTGTACTGTATCTAAGCCACCACATTAACATCTGTCCTCTATTTACCCACTAAATCGGGTCCAACACGCGGGTCTGTTCGCTGCCGCGGAGGCCAAATCTTCCAGCTGACTGACGTTGGGCAGATTTCCGCTGCCGCTCTGTTTCACGGCTCTGCCGTAAATGCGACCCTCGTCAGGATCCTCTCCTGTCACGATTGCAGCGATTCACACCATTGACGGGGCCAATGGAAAGAACGGGCCCTTCGCTCGCACACCTCCAAGTTCTGATCTTCCTCACAGGGCTTTTTCTTTTTTTCGAGGTGTCTTAATTACTCTGAGGAAGTGTGGTTCTGGCTGCCGGTCAGCGGCAGCGACGGGTCCATTTGCATGTCTGTGTAGTGAGAGGTTGGCAGCGAATCCTCCCGTCCAGATTGCGGCCCCTCTCCGCGGTGAGACCGCCTTGGAGGAGACGGCGTTGTGGGATTAGGGTTTTAGCAGCGAAGGTAAGTGTGACTACAAGCTTTGGCTGTCCATCTGCTCTCCTGCGGTAGCCTGGCCAGCCTGAGCCGCCTGCAGCAAAGACCTGGCCTCCGTACCGACACACACACACACACACACACACGCACGCAGCCAAGAACCCTCTGCCTGCTGCTCGCAACCAAACACTCCATATGCACTAAAGTTTTTCTCTCTTTCACCCGCCTGCCACCACCATCCTTTCCTTTTCTCTGCTTAATAAATAAGACATGAGCGTGTCTCCAGCAATAGAGGCGACGGGTTTAATTTGTAGGGCAGCGATGTTTGCTGGAGTCCTGAGGGACTTGTGCCCTTCTCGTCTCTCTCTCTCACACACACACACACACACACACACACACCTGATTCGTGGTGAATTCAAACGGATGTGCATTCAGTGCTGATTGTTTTAAAGGGATAGCGAACATTCATTGTTTTTCCAAACCTGTATGGCTTACTTTGTTCTACGAAATAATCATATCAGGTCACTATTCATTTTTTTATGAAATATTGCAGTGTTTATTTTAAATAATTTATCATGATTGCGTTAATAATGTTGAGTGAGAATAACAGCATGTTCTCTGATGATGAGGGCGGGGCAACAACCTGTCAATCAACCCGCCCACATTTGTTCTTGTTTGTGAAGCGATTCCCTCCATGTACGGATCAATAGAGGAGAAAAGACGAGTGCAGCTTCCCTTTCATGCAGATTTTACCACATCATTTACTCAAAGTTTTAGTTACAATAACAGATTTAACTCCAAGCTGTCACTTCATGCAAGTTGGCTGAACTTAACATTTAAGTTGTTTGTTGTTTCCGCCGCATGCACACGAGCGTTCCCTTAAGCTGAATAATAGCAGACATTTGCAGAGAAGACAAAGACTATTAAAAATAGAAGGTTTGAGTTATTTCAAAACGGCGCTCACCTTACAAACCCTGTAAATATAGACGAGGGCAGAGAAAGACACACGAGTTATTTAAGATGATACCTGCGGGTCTCCGTCCAGATATATGAGAACACACAGAGAGAGAAACATAAAGCTCTTATTAGATTGTGTGCATGGCGACTCGATTCCTCAGCATTAATTATGCATGCTGTATTTCAGTAATGTAATCCTCAGGTGAGCTGCGAGTGATAGAACGTGTAATTTTGAGGTTTAATGTTGATGTCGTCGTGCGGGAGGACGCGAGGTCTCGCTGTAAATCACGGAGCGGCGCGTGGAATCTCTTCGGCTGAGGTTTACGGCCGCTCTGCGCGTGACGTCGCTCGCAGGGAAACGTGTCGCTTTGACCTTTGCGGCTGAATTCGTGTCACACTCCCACTGGGAAAATGATATTTCATGTTACGTAAGGAAAGTCTGTCAGAAAACACGCTCATCAGCATCTTTCTCTGACTGCCACGTCTTCCTCGCAGTTTCATTGCACAATATTTATGTGCAAATATGCAGGAAGATGATTGTTTTTCTGCGCGTCTGCTCGATAAATCACATGGCAATGCGATTAGAAGAACTCGATTTTAGCTAAATGTTTCTATTTGCATGAGAAAGTTGATTTGGCTCGGCTTTGTTTCAGACGGCGCAGAAATGCGAGTGAATCTGTTTCTGTCTCCACGCAGATCTTCACGTCGCATGGAGTTACGCCGCGGTTCTGAAGCAATAACGGATGTGATGTCATGCATCAGCAGTTCTCTCTTCTCGCCCAACAACACGCTCATGTTTTATATATGTTTATTAGTCTGAGTTAACAGTGTTTGCAGATGAAATCAAAGGAACGGTGCAGTAATTAAGAGCAGTACCGCAGCGTCTCACGGATGATTATCGCGGCCTGGAAACCCTCTGCGCCCTGGGCTTCCCTCTCTCATTCTTTCCCGTATGTTTCACAATATTTCCGTTTGTAAGCGAGCGACCCGCAGGCGAGAGATGAGCCGCAGCTCCGGGTTCACCTGCTGTTCCTCTGAACGACCGAAGACGAGCTCAGGGATCACGACACACTCTTAACTTCTGCAGTGTGTAAACTGGTTTCTAGGGTGTTGCTAGGCAGCGGTGATCTGAGTCCACCAGCACTAATAAAAACAATAAACTAGATGCTGTGAGTGTAAACACTCCATTCATGCGGCTCTTTGTGCGACTGCTGCCCACATGCTGCAACCAGACCATAATAAACCTGCCATTCTTCAGCAGATGGAGATACTACACACACTGACGACTCACACACACACACACACACACACACACACATAATCACACTCACACACACACACACACATAATCAAACACACACACACACACACATAATCACACTCACACACACATAATCAAACACACACACATATACTGACGTCACACACACACACACACATACTGACGTCACACACACACATACTGACGTCACACACACACACATACTGACGTCACACACACTCACACACATACTCAAATGATCACAAACACATATACTCTGTCTCACACACACACACACACACACACACACAGACACTCTCACAGTCTTTCTCTCTCGTACACACAGTCTCTTACACACACACACACACACAGACACACACACTCTCTCTCTCTCTCGTACACACACAGTCTCTTACACACACACACACACACACACAGACACACACACTCTCTCTCTCTCTCGTACACACACAGTCTCTTACACACACACACACACACTCTCTCTCACACACACACACACACACAGTCTCTTACACACACACACACACCAGCTGCTCTCGCTGCATAATAAATGTGTTTCATTTTGGCTTGTGTAATAAAATAAGCATTAGCTAAACATGGTAAAGCTGCATCATTGATCTGAGCAATCAGGAGCCGATCACATGATGCCAATTTCACACTGGCTTCACCTCACAGACTCACACACACACACACACACACTCACACACACACACACACACACACACTCACTCACTCACTCACACAAACGCACACACACACACACTCACACACACACACACACATGCACACACACACACACACACATGCACACACACAAACGCACACACACACTCACACAAACGCACACATACACGCACACACTCACACTCACACACACTCACACAAACGCACACATGCACACACACACACACACACACTCACCCAACGCACACACACACACGCACACACATGCACAAACACACACACTCGCACACAAACTGAACTAATGCCACACCTGCCAATAGCATCCATTAATATTTACAACGGCCATAAAACTGTATTTTGTACACTTCATTATTGTCATGAGATTGCTGTGATTGTTGTGTTTCTTCAGGAACACCTGCACGCGTCACAGGTTAGCGCGTAACACACACTCGTCTCGTCTGCAAGCTGCACAAATAAAATCCCCCGAAAGGTCAGACATGCCGGTCGGGCCGATGCAGAACAATTCTGCGGTCCATCTGAACGTGTTCGACATAATTACCCCACCTGCTCCTCCCTCTCTCTCCCTCACACACACACACACACACACTCTCTCTCTCTCCTGAATAACAGCCCCTCCCAGACGTCTTTAACCTCGCCGCGTCTCACTGATGGCTGTCTTTGCCCGTCTCGCTCTCTCTCGCTACCTAAGAGCCGCTGATCAGACGGCTGCTGCATAAATTACTCATCAACATTAGCATCAGGCGGCGTGTGCCACCAGTGCCAACTGCTCTCCGAGCGGCCATTAAAGGTCATGTTTTGATGACTGAATGCCACACAGACACCTTGGCTCCCGCGAGGAGGTTCCCCAGGTGCACGTGAAAGGTTAGAAATTACCTTCCATCTCGGCGGCTGCTGCCCAAGGAAATAATTAGAGGGGTTTTAGGAGGACGTGCGCGCCGGGCCTAATGGCCACAGCGAGAGCGAGGGATGACGGGACGCCTGTCAGACTCACGGACACATAGATCGCACTCGTCCTCCTCAAAGGCAAAGCGACACTCAAGGTTTCTCTGCACTGACCGTCACACTCACAGCGCTGCACAGCTGCGGATACACACAACATCAGTTTGCATTCATGCATTTATGATTTCCTGCAGCTCAAACACTGCGGCTTACAATATTGAGTAGAGAGCGGCGCTTGCAACATCAAGATCATGGGTTCGATTCCCAGGGAAAGCAAGAACTGATTAGAATATCAATGTGTTTCTTGAATGCGACGATAAAAGCAGCTGATAAATGTGTTAAATGATGGAGGTAAAGACAAATGTTCTACTTTTTATAAGTTGTCAGGTTTCAGTTTTTGTTTTCATTTTTACTGGTATGTGTATTCATTTTATATATATATATATATATGTATTTGTTTCTGGTTATTTCAACTTGTTTCTACAATTCTCCGTTTAAGATGCTTGTGTATTTTTCAGCTTTATTTTACTTTAAGCGAAGACTCTTTTTTAAGATTTGTGCAATTTAATTCACAGTAAAATTCCATCAAGTTTATTGAATAATTTTGTATTTTTAATAAATCAATTATTCAATTAAAATAAGGATTTTTAATTGTAAGGATTTTCTGTAAGGATTTTTCAATGCAACTTGAATTTTACTATTAATTAAATTGCATAAATCTTAAAAAAGGCTTTTTTTGAGTGTATTAATTAACAATAACCCGATACAGACAATAAACATCATATTACACAAATACAGGCTGAAGACCAACACATGGCCAAAAACTAAACAAAAAAGTGTGTGTTTTGTGGCTTTTAGCTCACAGGAAAACGGGGCAAAATATGAATGGTGTCATCTGGCACTAGTGGGCGTGTCCTAATCCTTGTCCAATCAAATGCCTCAGGGACGAGGAAGCCCCACCCCTACATGTTGCAAAATGCAACGCAACAATAAAGACTGGTTACAAAGAGAAAGACAAACCCCATAAAAAACACTTGATTCAACATTAAAATATATAAAATAGTAATTTGAAGGTCAAACATCCATGAATCGTTTCCGTCGCACAGACTGAAATCAGCCGCTTCACGGAAGAGTGCGAGCTTTACCCGATGTTCACGAGCGTTCATGTTCCTTCACTCGATGTGATGAAGATGAAGCCCTGCTGGAGCCGCAGACATTCTTTAATTGGAGAGAAACACGTGATGCTGCTTATTTGTCATCCAGCTGCGGGAAGCGAAGACGCACTGATGTATTCCAGGCCGGCAAATGTCAGAAATCCTGACACGGTTCCACATGGCCTAACTAAAGGTCCCGCTCTCTCTCTCTCTCTCTCTCTCTCTCTCTCTCTCTCTCTCTCTCTCTCTCTCAGCAAGGAGGAGAAACGGGAAAACATGAGTCATTTTCCTGAGAGAGAGCGCAGACAGCCGCATGTCCGAGGATGAACCAACGGAGCAGGTGCTTGGCGAATGCACACACACACACACACACACTCTCTCTCTCACACACACACACATTCTCTTTCTCTCTCTCACACACACACACACTCTCTCTCTCTTTCTCTCTCTCTCACACTCTCTCTCTCTCTCTCTCACACACACACACACTCTCTCTCTCACACACACACACTCTCTCTCTCTTTCTCTCTCTCTCACACTCTCTCTCTCTCTCTCTCTCACACACACACACACACACACACACACACACACACACACACTCTCTCTCTCACACACACACACATTCTCTTTCTCTCTCTCACACACACACACATTCTCTTTCTCTCTCTCACACACACACACACTCTCTCTCTCTTTCTCTCTCTCTCACACTCTCTCTCTCTCTCTCTCACACACACACACACACTCTCTCTCTCACACACACACACACTCTCTCTCACACACACACACACACACACACACACACACACACACACACACACACACACACTCTCTCTCTCACACACACACACATTCTCTTTCTCTCTCTCACACACACACACTCTCTCTCTCTTTCTCTCTCTCTCACACTCTCTCTCTCTCTCTCACACACACACACACACTCTCTCTCTCACACACACACACACACACACACACACACTCTCTCTCTCTCTCTCTCTCTCTCTCTCTCTCTCCCTCTCTCTCTCTCTCTCCCTAAGGTGTTAAGTGTTAGGAGAAGACACGGAAACAATGGCTCTAAAGATAGCAGCTCTAACCACACACGCCATAAAGATGTACTTAACTCCGCGCGCCGGGGATTGTGCCATTTATATGAGCGGCACCCCATCCTGCTCTCTAATGGCAGGGTTATTAACATAACAAACTTAAACGCTGGATGTAAATAATACGGTTTCAGGATGCGCGCGCTCAGCTGACAGTATTTAGGCACGAGCTCAACATCTGTTTATGAACACTGGCTCTAATGATATCACTCCATATCATTAAGGGTGGCACGGCGCACAGGTGCAGCTGCGCGCGCGCGCGCGAGGAACACGCCAGCCTCCGGCTCACAAACCCATCATTAGGACAATTTTCCTCGCGCACAGATCGGCAGGCCTGTGATTTGAATCTGCGGATCACCTGTAATAGCAGTTTTTAGCGCGCATCTGATTCCATACATTTAGCGCGGCCTGAAAGCGCGTTTGTGTCGCCAGCTGCACCGGAAGCCTTTACGCGCGGCAGACGCGCGCGACACAGCCGGAGAGACGCGCGCAGACCCTGCCACTCACAGCCCTGCTTCCTCTGTCAAGCCTAGATGCTCGTAATTGCGTTAATTATTGATTTTTCTCGGCGGAACAATGACAAGGAACCCCGGTTTCTCCGCGCGCAGGTTCGGTGATTAACCGGGCGTGTCTTTATGATGTTCATCTCTCGCGGGGACGCAAACAAATTAAACTATTTTGACAATATGGCGAGATTCCTCCAAGACTGGACACGGTGGGAGAATCCCTGGAGGTGTTTCCAAACTTTGCTTCCAGGGTTCAGCCATGAAAATACACCAATTTAGCCAGAAAATGGCATTTCCCATCATGCCTTGCAAAGCATCAATTACATACATTTTGGTAATCAGTAGCTCTTCATCAAAAGAAAAGTGTTTGTCAGGAAGACAAAAGAGAACAACAAATAAAGTGTGACGTTTTGGAGTCTGTAAATGTTTACATGTTTCTGAAAGAACTACAACATTCTGGGTTGAAACAACTTTCAGCATTACTCCAGTGTCACATGATCTTCACAAATCACAGTGTAATATTATATCAGTGTAAAACAGCTGTTTTCTATGTGAATATATAGTAAAGTGTCATTTATTCCCGTGATTAAAGCTGAATTTATTAGATGATAAATACAGTAAAACAGTGTAATATTATATCAGTGTAAAACAGCTGTTTTCTATGTGAATATATAGTAAAGTGTCATTTATTCCCGTGATTAAAGCTGAATTTATTAGATGATAAATACAGTAAAACAGTGTAATATTATATCAGTGTAAAACAGCTGTTTTCTATGTGAATATATAGTAAAGCGTCATTTATTCCTGTGATTAAAGCTGAATTTATTAGATGATAAATACAGTAAAACAGTGTAATATTATATCAGTGTAAAACAGCTGTTTTCTATGTGAATATATAGTAAAGTGTCATTTATTCCTGTGATTAAAGCTGAATTTATTAGATGATAAATACAGTAAAACAGTGTAATATTATATCAGTGTAAAACAGCTGTTTTCTATGTGAATATATAGTAAAGTGTCATTTATTCCTGTGATTAAAGCTGAATTTATTAGATGATAAATACAGTAAAACAGTGTAATATTATATCAGTGTAAAACGGCTGTTTTCTATGTGAATATATAGTAAAGTGTCATTTATTCCTGTAATTAAAGCTGAATTTATTAGATGATAAATACAGTAAAACAGTGTAATATTATATCAGTGTAAAACAGCTGTTTTCTATGTGAATATATAGTAAAGTGTCATTTATTCCTGTGATTAAAGCTGAATTTATTAGATGATAAATACAGTAAAACAGTGTAATATTATATCAGTGTAAAACAGCTGTTTTCTATGTGAATATATAGTAAAGTGTCATTTATTCCTGTGATTAAAGCTGAATTTATTAGATGATAAATACAGTAAAACAGTGTAATATTATATCAGTGTAAAACAGCTGTTTTCTATGTGAATATATAGTAAAGTGTCATTTATTCCTGTAATTAAAGCTGAATTTATTAGATGATAAATACAGTAAAACAGTGTAATATTATATCAGTGTAAAACAGCTGTTTTCTATGTGAATATATAGTAAAGTGTCATTTATTCCTGTGATTAAAGCTGAATTTATTAGATGATAAATACAGTAAAACAGTGTAATATTATATCAGTGTAAAACAGCTGTTTTCTATGTGAATATATAGTAAAGTGTCATTTATTCCTGTGATTAAAGTTGTATTTTCAGCATCATTACTCCAGTCTTCAGTGTCACATGATCTTCATAAATTATTCTAATATGTTGATTTGATGATCAACAAACATTTATGATTATTATCAGTGTTGGAAACTTTGTTACATACGTTACAAAATATTCTATTTTAGTTTATTAATGTTATATTTCTCTATTAAACGTCCTTACTGAAACGGTGATATATTTTATTTCTCAGGATTCTGTGATGAACAGAAGGTTTCAGCATCATATGAAACAGAATCTTTTGTAACATTATAAATGTCTTTACTGTCGCTTCGGATGGATAGAAGTATAAACTTTTAAGGGCGCTGCGCGAAACTTCCAAACTCACGAGCGGCGCTTCATGGCAGCTTTGGGCGGTGTGTGTTTCTGTGGAAATGTTCCTCAGATGTGTTTCTTTAGGTGTTTGCTGACCCAGGAAGTGCTTCTTGTGCGCCTGTGGCTTCAGGGTTATTGAGCAACTTCCTCTTTGTGTTTGTCTTTTCTCGCTCCCTCTCCAGACGCAATCTTCTGGCAGAACTTCTATCAGGTCGTGATGACATTCGGCTGGCTTTTCCATCGCACAGCAGCAAACTCCGATTTTCCACTCCAGGACGCGGGTAATGGCCGGACGGCTGCGGTCGGTGAGCGGCTCTGCCCGCGGGCGCGTCACGCGGCTAATGAAAGCAGCAAACATTAGCCCTCGCTCGCCCCGACCTCTCTCTGCCCAACAACACCATCTATTAGCGCGGAGAGCGCAGGGCATCCGTCACGCAGAGGGCGAGCGATGGGCCGGTGTCACGGGACGCTCCTCTGACGGTGCAGGTCTGCGTTTGACTCATGGAGGCGTCCAGGTTTCAACGCCTCTGGCGTGACGTGACGCATACGGCGCGGGGAAATATCTGAGAGCGGAGGAAAGAAGAAAAGAAAGCGCAATCTGCCATCCGAGGCCCCGCCGACACATCAGCCCTAACAAGTGTTTTTATCAAAGCGGCACGGGCGCCTTTGTTATTTCTCTTTCACGAGTAAATTACACTTTTAGGATTTATTAAGACACAAAACAATTTTCAAATAGTGGGTCCAAAGCCTCGGTGGAAAAGCACTCATTACTTCTTAGCCCGAGGCGCTGCTTCCTCCGCGCACAGATCCGTCTCTCCCTCCCTCTCTCTCTCTCTCTCTCTCTCTCTCTCCGTCCGATGCCGTCGTGTCACAGCGGTTTGTTGAAAGTAGGGATGTGTTTCTACTCTCAGCAGGTGCTTCTTAAACTCTCGTCAATAATTGAAGAGGGAGGCATGTTCGCGCGCCACAAAAACCCGAAGCCTTTGCCATCATCACACACTTCTCCTCCCTCATGCTTCCTTCACTCTGAACTCGGAGAGACGCATGTGTTCCCTTGAAGTGGTGCTGGTGTGTGAGCTGGTCAGTGTCAGAGGTCTCCGGGATCTGAGCCGCTGTCCTGACGCATTAATCATGCGCGGATCCTCCAGACAAAGGCCTGCGACGGTCTGGTCTGCGCGGCTCGATCCCACACGGCTCGTAATGAGCGATGTCGCTCCTGTCCGTCAGGAGGGATCCGTGTGGATCCCGATGCGAGAGGAACATCCTTCAGACCTTTATTGCTCTTCTGTGAACCTGCTCTCCAGTAACCACATCAGAACATGGCAACAGTGCATTAGATTGAACATAAATATTTATTTTTTTGTCCAACTGCACTGATCTCTTCATTGATGTTCAGAAGAACTATGGAAGCTTGTTTCTGCCGGGAACCAAAAAATAAAATAACTCAGACTTTATAACGCAATTATCTCACTATTCTGAGAAACAAGAGTCAGAAATGCAATATAAAAAGTGTGAAATCTTTCTTTCTCTCTTTTATTATTCAGTGGCAGAAATACGTTTCCGTATGTAAAACTGCTGAAATTAACGTGAAATGAACACAAAATACTCTTATATTCCAGAATCAGTCTGAAAGGGTCAAATCTGATGCCGTTTCAGAGTAAAAGTCTCCTGTTTTACTGGAAAATTAGACAAAAGCACTCAAAGCCGTGAGAACGGGAATGCATCATTACATTTTAATTTGAACAAAAGCAAAATTTGGGAAGAATTGTTTTTTATTCTTTAGAATTGTTGATGAAGTGGATTATCTGATATTCTGAAGAAAACAGATATTTTAAACACTTTTGTACTTTTGCGCACATGTGTGTTCTGTTGTGTTTAACTCTAGCTTCCGTCGTTCCTGTTTTCCCTCCATTCGTTCGTCTCATTAGTTCTGCACCTGTTTCCGCTTCGGTTGATTAATCTCGTTTCTGTATTTAAGCTTCAGATCTCTGTTCGGTGTTTCATGTCATTCCTACTTATTATTATTACTTTATTTATTATTGATATTTCTGTTGCATTACACATTAAATAGAGTAAACAAAATAATTCATTATAAAGACCCAATTTTTTAAATTATTTAAAAAAAATCATTTAAATCATTTTTATTACAATGACATCAGTCTTCTAAAAATTATATCTGAAAAATAGCACAATTATACACTAAAATGGAACTGAAATCATTTTACTAACATGTCACTATCTGTGGGAATATCTGCAGAATCACTGTGAGTGTGTGTGTGTGTGTGTGTGTGTGTGTGTGTGTGTGTGTGTGTGTGTGTGTGTGTGTGTGTGTGTGTGTGTAAATGCCAACATGCCTCTCTCTC
>JAWRVZ010000471.1:30000-45000 GCA_037043235.1 Rhodeus uyekii | reverse complement strand
CTAGATGGCAGCGTGAGGAGAGACGCTTCAAGCCTTTTTCTCTGGGATCTGCAGAGAAATATATTTATGTTGGTTCAGAAACGCAGATTATCTGCATATGTTTCAGGACTGACACGTTGTGTGAGAAAAAAGGAAACTGCTTATTAATTCAATCACACCAGGAAGTCAGCAGTGCAAACATCTTGTGAATGTTATGCAATTTGCATCAAGTCCATTTATGTATGATGTTTTAAATTGCTTTTTTAATTGTGTAGCCGCTGATTATGTCACAAATTAGCCGCATTCAGACTAGCCACGCACAGCAACCAAAGACTTTAACGAAACACACGAGCAACTGCTAATTAGCCGACGAACACAACCGGCACACCAATAATATCACTTCAAATATTCATGCCAGAGTGAGAAAAATCAATCAATCAATAAATAGATTTTTAAAATCTTAATGAGCCTTTGGCAGACGCTGTCAGAGGAAACGACATAATCAGAAATAATTCAGAGATACGCAGATGAATCAGACCAACAAACATATCAGGACAACATCAAAAACTGCTCAAACTATCAATTCCTTTCACTTTCCTGGGAAGTCTTTAACTTTCAATGGGAGCCAAGCTAACAAAAACATGTTCTAAGAGTGTTTTGCTGATGTTCCCTTAGTTATACCGTATTTTTCGCCATATAAGACGCTCCGGAACATAAGACGCACGCAGTTTTAAAGGAGGAAAATCTAGAAAAAAAAGATTCTGGACCAAATATTGTAGTAAATATTTTATATCAACTGTATAAAGTTAACAGCACAAAAACATAAAACAATTTTATGCCAACCATGTAACATATTAAGAACTATCTTTACTCTCATTAACAGTCAGTAAAGTCAGTAAACAGTGAAAGTAACAAAAATAAGGCTGTAATGTTTTTATTCGAACTCCAATAATTTGTGTGTAAACCGGGATGTGGGGAGTTGTACTGACTCCCCAGACAAATCTCACTCCCCCCACTAACATCCAGATTTTTCTGCAGCAGAAAAATACACCTGTGAAAATCTCACTCCCCTCAATAACTCTGGTTGAAAAGCCCACAGACTCACCATATGATGAGACGATAAGATAAATATGGTGAGTTTTTTTTTGCTGTGAAAATCTGACTCCCCCTGGTAAACCCATAGGCCTACTATAATTCATTATAACTAATATAATTTCATTTTCTGCTTATGTAAGCGTACAAGTCGGTTTGTAAGCGAATATGATCAAGGAAGTGCGTTCACCTCGATGCAGCGCGTATTAATGCACCCGCGTAGTGGAGTGAGTTTTGTCCGGGGAGTCAGATTTCCGTACAACACCTGGCGAGACGCGAGTCACCACGAAAGCAGAGAACGCGAGGCTCACATTACATTGCGTTGTTCTCCAAACATTACGGGAACGTTACATTGCGTTGTTCTCCAAAAAATACAGGAACGTTACATTGCGTTGTTCTCCAAAAAATATGGGAACGTTACATTGCGTTGTTCTCCAAACATTACGGGAACGTTACATTGCGTTGTTCTCCAAAAAATACAGGAACGTTACATTGCGTTGTTCTCCAAAAAATATGGGAACGTTACATTGCGTTGTTCTCCAGACATTACGGGAACGTTACATTGCGTCGTTCTCCAAAAAATACGGGAACATTACATTGCGTTGTTCGCCAAACATTACGGGAACGTTACATTGCGTCGTTCTCCAGACATTACGGGAACGTTACATTGCGTCGTTCTCCAAAAAATACGGGAACGTTACATTGCGTTGTTCTCCAAACATTACAGGAACGTTACATTGCGTTGTTAAAAAAATACGGGAACATTACATTGTTTCGTTCTCCAAACATTACGGGAACGTTTCATTGTTTCGTTCTCCAAACATTACGGGAACGTTACATTGCGTCATTCTTCAAAAAATACGGAAACGTTACATTGCGTTGTTCTCCAAAAAATACGGGAACGTTACATTGCGTTGTTCTCCAAAAAATACGGGAACGTTACATTGCGTTGTTCTCCAAACATTACGGGAACGTTACATTGCGTCGTTCTCCAAAAAATACGGGAACATTACATTGCGTTGTTCGCCAAACATTACGGGAACGTTACATTGCGTCGTTCTCCAGACATTACGGGAACGTTACATTGCGTCGTTCTCCAAAAAATACGGGAACGTTACATTGCGTTGTTCTCCAAACATTACAGGAACGTTTCATTGTTTCGTTCTCCAAACATTACGGGAACGTTTCATTGTTTCGTTCTCCAAACACTACGGGAACGTTTCATTGTTTCGTTCTCCAAACATTACGGGAACGTTACATTGCGTCATTCTCCAAAAAATACGGAAACGTTACATTGTGTCGTTCCCAAAACATTACGGGAACGTTTCATTGCGTCGTGAACGTTACATTGCGTCGTTCTCCAAACATTACGGGAACGTTACATTGCGTCGTTCTCCAAACATTACGGGAACGTTACATTGCTTCGTTCTCCAAACATTACGGGAACGTTACATTGCGTCGTTCTCCAAACATTACGGGAACGTTACATTGCGTCGTTCTCCAAACATTACGGGAACGTTTCATTGCGTCGTGAACGTTACATTGCGTCGTTCTCCAAACATTACGGGAACGTTACATTGCGTCGTTCTCCAAACATTACGGGAACGTTACATTGTGTCGTTCTCCAAACATTAAGGGAACGTTACATTGCGTCGTTCTCCAAACATTACGGGAACGTTACATTGCGTCGTTCTCCAAACATTACGGGAACGTTACATTGCTTCGTTCTCCAAACATTACGGGAACGTTACATTGTGTCGTTCTCCAAACATTACGGGAACGCTACATTGTGTCGTTCTCCAAACATTACGGGAACGCTACATTGTGTCATTCTCCAAACATTACGAGAACATTACAGTGTATCGTTCCTGGAACGTTAACACATGACTTTGAGAGAACATTCCCTGTCCGGGTTAAGGGAAAGAGAGTTAAAGGGCCTCAATATGTTTACATGCTCAAAGAGTCTTTGTCTTCATCTGGGAAGCGTCCGTTTTGTCCACCGTCTCTTGCGGCGGTCCGTGACTCTTAAAGCACGGATGACTCCAGACCCCTTCGCCAAGTTTCACCGCAAACAATTAATCCTGCTGTTGACTGACAATGTTGTCAGAATGCAGGACGGGTTTATGCCGTTATTACAAGCGTTTCCCTGTCCGTGGCACTTTGGATTATTTGAGATTATGTTGTAATCCTCATAAATCCTCATTGCATTAAGATTTGTCCAAATGCAGCGCAGTAAAGCAGCCCTCGGCGCTGATGAAGCCTTAAGCACGTCTGTCGTCACTCGCCCTCCATTATTTATCCTTGAGAGACGTCATTCCTGTCACCGAATCAAGCCCTGCTCTGATTTATCAGTTGTTCAGAGATTAGCAGGAAACAAATGTCCCCATGAATCATGATCAAACGCTCTTTTCCTGTCTTCATCAAGAGTGGGAATTACATGCAAACATACGGACGGACGCAGCATCTGATCTGAGCTCACATTTCATATATTTAAGATCCTTCCAATGTTCAGATGCATTTCTCTTTCTCGTTCATTATTTGTAACTGTAAAGCTGAGAAAAAGACAGAAAGAATGTGCATTACTGCTCAAGACGTTCATCCTTCCAAACCCGTCCGATTTTCTTTCCTCTCCACACTTTAACACAGAAAAAAATGAATTAATAAAAGATAAAGTCCAGAATAAAATGAGCAAAGCACAGAAAGCTTTGGTTTCTTCTAAAACACTGGCCGCTTCTAATTCGCTCTATCAAGAAAAGCTTCATGGCAGAAAGATTCTTCCAAAACACACTAATTTACACTTTATCAGGAAAATAAAGATTCAGAAAAAGGTGTTACGCCTAATTAATAACTTTACATTAAGGTCTAATTTGTTCACTTTAATTCATGCATTAACTAACAATGAGAAAGACTTTTTTTAAACGTTTGCTATTGTTAGTAAAAATAGAATTGTTCATTGTTAGCTCGTTAATAAAAAATAAATAATTTAAAATAAAATCCTTGTTGTAATGTGTTGTCCTGGTGAAAGCAAACATGCGGAGACTAAATGTCACTCACTTCAAAAGTGTTAATGAAGTCTTCTACTTTGAAACAAATCCTTTTCTATTAAGTATATTTAAGTTTGTATTTAGTGTAATTTATGTGCTAAATTGGAACAATTCAAGTATGAGCCTGTGTAGAGACTATTAACACACTCGATTAGTGAAATTAAACTGCACTTTATTTGTGTTACAAGTGCATAACACATTAATTATGAATATCTTGGAAACACACCATAAGTGCAGGATTATTGTTTCTGAAAGTAACGTCTGTCCAAGTAATGGAGGGAATTCCAAGCATTTAGAAGTAAACTTTCAGTGCATCTCGTTCAGCACAGTTTAAAATATAACTAAAATATATTCTTACATAAAGTGCAAATAAATCCACTTTATAAAAATAAGCACAATTAAGATATATTTTTAGGAAAGTACAACTACTTTAAAGTGTGTTAAAAGGTGTATTGTGAAAATAGATGAAAGCATGATGCTAATATACTTTTATTATGTTTAAAGATAGTACAATTTTTGCTACTGAAAAAGGGAATATATTTCAAATATAAAGTCTGTCTATTCTTCACTATTCTGCGCCAGCCCTAATAAACCAACAGAGCAAAAGATCCTCACAAACGCCGGTTGTTGCATCATATCTGTGTGTGTTTGTGCTCTCTGGACCGGCTTCTCCTGTCACACACGAGCTCGTCAGGCCGGCAGAGCATCCGGTGTGACTTTTAGGACGAGTTGTCAGGGGAAAGTAGGTTAGAGCTTGTTCTAAGGACATGTGACCCGGCGACCTTGGCTGTGTTCCTGCTCGTGTCATTGGTGTTCCTCGGGCCTGGAGCGCACACACACCGGTCAGAGAGCAGCCGCAGCCTAGAGAGCCCATCACAACCCCGCACAGTCAAACGCCGGGCCTCCGTCTGCCGCTCAGGGTCCAAGCCCTCCGTCACGCCGCTCTAAACATGGACATGTTTCTGCCGGCTCAACTTTGTTTAATCTAAAGTTTCAACACTAGCAGGAAACAATGGCCACATATTTGGAGTTTGCTGACAGTGTGATAGTATTTCTGGAGTTTACGCACATGCCATAACACAGTGCTGATCCGTCAACAGACGTAAACAAAACACTTTTTACGCTGAGGAGTGTTTGAGAGAGACTCCCGCTCTTAAAAACAGTAGATTCTCTGGAAAAAATGCTCTGGAGCTGAACCCCACGACACCGGCACGGCTCCAGACGAGATGCTGATACACGTTCCTCAGAGTCTCAGGCAACAAACAAGGAGTGAGAGAGCAGAAGCTCGACCCTGAACCCATGTGGTCACATGACCCATCTCAGGACTCAAGGTCGCATGACCCATCTCAGGACTCAAGGTCGCATGACCCATCACAGGACTCAAGGTCACATGACCCATCTCAGGACTCAAGGTCACATGACCCATCACAGGACTCAAGGTCACATGACCCATCACAGGACTCAAGGTCACATGACCCATCTCAGGACTCAAGGTCACATGACCCATCTCAGGACTCAAGGTCACATGACCCATCACAGGACTCAAGGTCACATGACCCATCACAGGACTCAAGGTCACATGACCCATCTCAGGACTCAACGCTCTTCACGGGACTCTTGACCAATCACGGCACTGAAGGTCACATGACCCATGAGTTAATAGATGCGTAGTACTTAATTAGTAATTGGTTAGTAATTACTTCAGATACTAATTAGTTCAGTTAGTAGTCAGGGATTCCATCATTTTTAGTTAGTAACTGCTTCAGATGGTTAGTAATTAGTTAGTTTAGTAATTAATACAGTTAGTTAGTAACTAGTTAAACATTGATTTTACTTTGTATTTAGTTTGCAATCGGCCAGTTTTGGTCAGGGGTTACATCATTTTTAGTTAGTAATTACATCAGATAGTAATTAGTTCAGTTAGTATTTAGTTAGTTTAGTTAGTCATTTGTTTGTATATAGTTATTTTACGTTAGACTTGAGGAACGTGTGCAATGCGGAGAAGGGGACGAAGAGAACAGGTTTCCAAATGGAGCTTGCTTTAATCAAAACCAAAACACTTTAAATATAACAGAAACATAAACGGCACACATGTGCAAAACCTGGAAAACTCTGAGAAACAGAAACACTCAGGAGGACCAACATCCACGACGTAACATCAAACAGTGACAACGATCGACAAAGACAAGGGAACACAGGAGGGAATAAATACACGAGGAAGATGGGGAACAGCTGACGAGCTCAGGAAGGGATTACACACAGACAGGACCTGGAAGAGACATACAAGGGACCCGGATGTGAACAATGAGACACGACCGTGACAGTTTAGTTAGTAATTAGTCAGGGATTCCATCAAGTTTAGTTGGTAATTAGTTCAGTAAGTTAATTAGTAACTGCATTATTTCCCTGTTGTCTCTGTAAAGCTGCTTTGAAACAATATCTATTGTGGAACACGCTATAGAAATAAAGCTGACTAAAGTAAATGTCATGAATAAACAGCTCAAACCCTAAACCCTTAAGAAAAATAGTGATAGGGGTTAGAGATTTAGGGTTTGAGCGGTTCATTCAAAACACTCATAACACTTGAAAGTATTATGCAATCATTTCAGCCAAAACTTTCATTAAAATTGATTCCAGAACCGAGTTCTGAATAGAACCTATTAAACCTTTGATTCCATGAATGATCTCTAAAACATTATCTTGTACGAAATTATTGTACTGTACAAGAAACCCTATTTTAATTTCATTCAATGTTGTACTTGCTTGTGAAATTTCTGAGAGAGAATTATATCCCACAATCTTTTATTCAGTGCAACGTCATTTTATTGCCGGCAAGAAGACATTTCTTATTCTAGATCAAAGTTCTCGTCTGTGAAGATCCAGAGTTCCCACAGAAACGCTGGAAATGCTCATTTTAAAGTGTGATTTCGAAACGTCCAGCGAAGAGTGACGCGAGCACGAGATCACAAGCGATGTGTGTTTGTGTGTTTTCTCCATGTGTGTGTGTGAATCTCTCCTCGGACAGACACACAGGCACCCCGACCTGACAAACACCCTCCGTCTTCTGCAGTCGGGTAACGCGAGCTGGCATCACTCACACACAGACACACACACACACACACACACACACACACACATCCCATCAGTGATTGATTCTGCGGTGAGAAACGCGCTGAACGCTCCCAAAGTTCAAATAAACAGCTGGGAAAGGTTGTAAAACGCTCTTCTTTCGCTGTGTAAACAGGCTGAACGTCAGCTGCCTCCCTTCAGCTCTTAAACCACTAACACTGCACACAGCCGTTCCACTCGGATCATTTATTCTATTCTTGCATAAACACAAAGAGGCGATTTCATAAAGGTAACAATTGAGTTTGTGTATGATTGACCCTCAGAATTTACACAAAAACCTCCTGCTCAAAATATTTACGTCTGTCGCTCGGCGCGCGGTCCGGACGGTGCTGGCGCTGTGTGTGTGCGCGCGAGCGGGACGGTGACAGGTGTGTGATCGCGGACGGCTGGAGACGCATAAACACACACACAGAGAACTGGACGCGCGTCATCAGAAGCACTTGATGTGGTATTTACAGCAGTCGGCTGATGTGTGACCTGCTGCGGGTCATAATCACGCAGATCACGGCCTGCTGAACTCTGAACTCTCCCGCTCGGCCCGCACCGGCGCCGGGACTCGGGATTCGGTCATCGCACCCCTCCCTCCCCTCCTGCAGTTTCTCATATTGTCTGTTGGGGAAATTGAGCATTTTAGGACGCCACGTTTGGAAAACAAATGTGATAGTGTGAGTATTAATCAAACAATAACAAAGGCGTGTGAAATGAGTTGAGAGAACTAGACTGATTGCTTTAATTACTCACAGCGCTAAATATTTCCAGAACAAAAGACGTGCTTTTGTGCGAGTTTCCACTGGATTCCTCTACTTCTCTCTGAACGCCTGTAATTATAAGAAACTGCATGCTGGGAAAACAAAGACCCCAAACACCAAACACACAGAGTGTGTGTGTGTCTGTGTGTCTGTGTGTGTGTGTGTGTGTGTGTGTGTGTGTGTGTGTGTGTGTGTCTGTGTGTGTGTGTGTGTGTGTGTGTGTGATAGAGAGAGATAGAGTGTGAGTGTGTATGAGAGAGAGAGAGAGTGAGTGTGTGTGTGTGTGTGTGTGTGTGATAGAGAGAGATAGAGTGTGAGTGCGTATGAGAGAGAGAGAGTGTGTGTGTTTGTGCATGAGTGTGTGTGTGTGTATGTGTGTGTATATGTCTGTGTTTGTGTATGTGTGTGTGTGTGTCTTTACTACAGCTAAAGCATGAATCTATTGCCTAATATGTTTTTTGGAATAAAGTTGTATTAAATCTGTTGAATATAAAAGCTCAGAGTTTCAGATCAGTGGAGTTTTTGTCTGAAGTGATTCTGAACTGAAGCGAGTCTTCAGGGATTCAGTGTATCTTCCTGCTGAACTCTATACGTGTGTGTTAATCAGAAATCTGCTCTGCTCAAACTCACACACCTCCGCTTTATTCATCATCTCTGGATTATGTGACATTATGGGATGCTGATAAAGAGCAAATGTTAGTTGTTCATCGAGGAGAAACTTTAGTGCAACTTCGTTCTCATACTTGAACCTTTTATGCATTCTTGGCAGATTCTCGTTTCCAAAGAGAGTTAGGATGCATTAATGTGCATTCCCTGAGGATCGAACCATGAGCTTGGTGTTGCGAGCCCAGTGCTACAGAAATGAAGCTCATTTTGAAACAAAGTGAGTGATGATTTAATCAAACATGAAGCTGTTCTATAAAGACAATAATGTCATAATTGATATAACAATATATATATATTTTCATAACAGAAATCTAATCTTTATATTGGGTGTAAGTTTTATCCAATAAATACAGTGTGGCGATGGGAAACCTTCTGCATAATGACCTCGACAAACACTCACACACACACACACACACACACAAACTCACACACAAACTCACATTCACACACACACACTCACCTTGTGTGCAGTCAGTCATTAAGCAGTGTAATTAAAGGCACGCAGAGGAATAAAGCGCTGACACGCAGTGGTCAGTCGGCGCGCAGTGAGCCGCTGAAACCGCTGGATTAACATCGCTCTCTCGAAGTCTCTCGCCGCTCGTAAACACACTGATGAGCTTCTAAAGGGATCAGACTCAAAGACGGTTAATTTACCCTTTGGTGGGTGACAGACGGCCGCGCCGGGTGTTTGCTGAGGATCTCAGTGTCAACTTAAATACTATATGCTGAGGATCACGTTCAGATTCATCTCTGCAAAGGTACTTAAGATGATATTGTTTAAAGGGCCATTTACGCCCAAAGCCACGCACGCGTCGCGCGTGACACCGGCAGAATTAATTGGTTACATCAGTCATTCAACAGTTTAAAGGGGAAAAATATGCAATTTAAATCTTGAATTTAAATTGCATATTAAAGTGTAATACCACGTTCCATTACTTAAAGTTCAGATGGTTTTTGAGCAACCTAATACTTTTAAAAGCCGCTGAATCGCAGAGGAACTCCTCGTAGGTGACGAGACGGCGGGCGGTATTCATGACGGGTCAGAGAGGAGATCCGGAGGGTAAATGTCACGCATTGATCGCCATTGATTGATCCGTGGCTGCAATCATTGACATTCTCTCCCCTTCCAGAACCGTGTGTGTGTGTGAACATGTGTGTGTGTGTCAGTGTGTGTGACTATTTGTGCGTTCTTTTCACTTTCTGGGAAGCAGCACATGCCTGAAAATGATCCACATGTTTCTGGAAATGGAACCTAGATAGAATTCATGTACAGTGGAGTTGGGTTATGTCGACGACCTCGGGGTTGCAAAAAGCGTCAAGATAACCGTTTATCGCGATAACCTACAGCCAATATGGCGATTTATTTGATGAAGCGATCGGCATGCTATAAAAATGTACATACACTGTATATGTTTGCTAACAACAAAAGGCATATGTGCAGCAACTAACAGCAGAGATTTACCAGAATACAATAAAAACACCTTCCATTCTCCATAAAAACCTTTATTTATATTCTCCAACATTGCAAACACTCATAACATATTCGTGAGGTCATCAGCTGTACTAGATTGATACTTTCTTGCGTTCTGCCTGTCTAATGTGCTTTCTCAACAAATTCAGCTTCATCCCGTCTTTTAACAACTTCGGCTCTTCAATCCGCAGCGGCGCTGAGCAGAGCTCACATCAGAACAGAAGCAGGTGTGTGTGTGTGTGTGTGTGTGTGTGTGTGTGTGTTTATCTAAGTCTCATACTCATTGGTCGGTAACCGCTTGTCAATGGTTTTCTCAAATATTTTAACAATCAAATCAGAGGCTTTGGGATGCAGCAGCACTCGCTGCTCGTTAAGAAGAGTAAGAACAATATGTGCTTTCACTTCAGAGTCTCCAAAAGTCTCCAATAACTCCAGATGAAGTCGTTAAATTTGTCGCTAGTCGCTTTTTTGAAAATGTGTCGCTAGATTGGTCTGAAAACTCGCTAAATATAGCAACAAAGGCACCAAGTTGGCAACACTGACCGTGAGTTAAGTCGAGATAAGTTGAACTGAAGTCGAGATAAGTTGAACTGAAGTCGAGATAAGTGAACTTCACTGTAATTCAAAATTATTTTTATAACAATAACACTTGTTTTGTATACTATAAGATTCATGTAGAAGAACATCACTCTCTCTCACACACACACACTCATTCACCCACCCACTCACTCACTCTCTCTCACACACACACTTATTCACTCACACATTCACCCACTCACTGCCTCACACAAACACACACTCACTCTCGCTCACAGACACACACACATTCACTAATTCACACGCTCAGTCTCTCTCTCTCTCTCTCTCTCTCTCTCTCACACACACACACTCATTCACACACACAGGTTGTGGTTTGCTATTGGTGGATCATGTGATTGACAGGTCATTGCCCCGCCCTCATCATCAGAGAAGATGCTGTTGTTCCAAGTAATAAACTGCAATACGCAATAATGATTATGGCTTATTAATACGAGTAAAATATGCGTGTTGCAAAATCACTTTCTAACTTTGTATGAATTCAGAAAGTAAGGCAAGTTCAGTGTGATTGCGTGTTGACTTTAAAAACAGCCGTGAGTGAGTCTCTCTGTCTGTCTGCGGTCCAAAGCGCCCGCAACGCTCTCCCTCTGAACCGACGCGCGCATCTGTGTCCGCGTCTCGCGCTGCAGGTGACAGCTCTCCTCCAACGCGCCCGCGAGCGGCTCCAGCGCCGCGTCCCGCGCGTCTCGCGCAGTTAGAGGTGATGCGCAGTGACGTGCGCTCGGAGTGCACCTTCCCAGTCCACCGTCAGCCCAATGCGACCTGGCAGGTCCACGCGCGCGGGAACGGAGACCGGGAGCCGCTGTCAGTCGCCCCGAACCGCGGCTCTCTTTGCCTGGACCGCAATGTCACCGCGGCGGGGGCTGGCGGGCGTGCGGAGCGGAGGTGAGGTGAGGGCTGTTGCTACAAGGTGAGTTTCAGCTGCCGCCGCGACTCACGCTCTCTTTGAGCTTTCACAGGTCTGGCATGCTAGTGCTGTCGCTGTCACACACACACACACACACACATGTGTGGTATTTTCAGGCTGTTTTCCTCTCAGTTTACCACACGTACCTTCACTAAAGAGGTGCTTTAACGCGAGTGAGAGCAGAAGGTGCGTTTCGGCCTGCGGTGTGAGCAATGCTCTCTCTCTCTCTCTCTCACAGGTATGAGTCTGTCCGCCGGCGGGAGCGTCCAGTAAATGTTTACTGACCGCGTGAGTTTGTAAATATTTCCCTGGGCTTTTCCCCACAGAGGTGAGAAACATTTACCTGTTCACACACAATTACACACTGGTCCTCTCTCTCTCTCTCTCTGTGTGTGTGTGTGTGTGAGAGAGAGAGAGAAAGAAAGAGAGTGTGTGTGTGTGTGTGTGTGAGTGTGCGGCCAGTTTAATAGCATATGTCTTGTTCTACAGCTTCACACAGACCATGTGGACAGGAGAGGAACAGATGATGGGAAATCAGGAACCCTGTTAAAGGTTCTTTAAAGAGTTTCTGTCAGCGATCTTCAGTTTTCCTGCAGCATGAGCCAAACAACATGCTTTAGTTCCTCTGTGTTTCTTCATATTTGTTCCCTTGTTTGTAATTTTTTCTGTTTTGACAGGCCTACCAAAATGAAATAACTTGGCGATATGATACACATTGTTATCATTAAATCAAACTTTGCACTTTTTTGTCTTCTGTTATGCGTTTGCAACTTTCCTTCAGTTTCAGGCCTAAAATAGGCTCTTCAGGGAAAGAGGGATCAAAGAGGGAGAAATACAGATATTTGTGCTTTACTCGTTTATTTATTTGATGTTATATTGTGCTTTGTTGGTGTAATGTCTTCTGGAATGTTTAAAATAATTGCTCAGCGTTAAATATGTATAAATATTTAGTGTTAAATGTTTGAAATTTTTGAATTCAAAATTGTAGTTTAGTAGGTTTTTTTTCACTGGAAAGCAAGAATGATTAGTAAATGATTAATATTATTAGAATGATTAGTAAAAACATGTTGACTATTTACTTTATGTTATGGTGAAAATAAAAGAAAAAGAAAAAAGAATTATGGAAAACTGCGTTCAGTTTTTAGTCAAGATGTTTCAGTTCAGTGCATCCCTTTAAACACCAGTTTATGAAAACAGCAATGCATCGCTCATTAACACAGGAGCTCATCAACACTGAACCTCACATTACACTCAATTCCATCATATGAGCACTTGACTCATTTGACTCACTTGACTCACTTGATTCACTTGACTCGTTTGATTCACTTGACTCATTTGATTCACTTGACTCGTTTGACTCACTTTACTCTCTTGTGCTGCTTCCACAGAACTTGTTGCCATCTCTCTAACTGAAAGTGTGCGATCGGGACCCGTGGCGCGAGACGGAGACCTGAAGCTCAGCAATAACACCGAGGGTCTCGCACAATAAAGCTTCTATCAGAACCCATTCATCACGTTCTGAAGAGACCCTGAACTCCTTCAGATCTGATCCACATCAGGAGGAGAGGAACACAGCGCTCCATCACTCTAATAATGCACACAACACACAACATGTGTTACACTAACAACGCCTCACTACATCCTGCACAACCTACTGTAAAAACACTAAATCAACACAATGAACTCGATAAACACACTGAAACACTCACGCAAGAAGAGTTTGAATCTGTGTTTGTGATGCAGATGTGACTCGACCCAAACGAGGATACGTGAAACTACGACACGAGGATCCCATCAGGCCCACACGCATGTGAACACGTGTCACCGACTCCGGATCACCTTTAACATATCATTCTAATGTGTGAAATATAAAGTTGAAATTGTGAGAAGAAAATAGAATATTGATATATAAACTCACAAACATAAATTTGCAGTTTTGAGAAAAAAAAATCTAGCAATTCTAAAAAGTGAGAAATATAAAAATACAAACTCACAACTTTGAGAAATGAATAAAAAAATAGATAAGCAGCGACATATAAACTTGCAACTCAAAAAAAGCTGTAATTGTGCGATTTAAACAACCTTGAGAAAAACATTAGAATTTTGATATCAATTCCTAATTCAAAAACATGTGACAATTGTAATATAAACATGAAAAGAATATAAAAACAATTGTGATTAAAAAAAGATAGAATTGCGAGACTCTCTCTCTCTCTCTTATAAACTTGCACTTAATTTAAAAAATCCTTTAAATAAATCAATAATATTCTAAAATAAAGAGATTTATTGAATATTGGTATGAACTGTTTCCTCACAGAAGCAGATCCAGTGAAACTCAAACCAACATCCACTTTATAACCTTTTACTCCGAGCAGCAATAATATCCAGCACATTCATCTTTGCTCTTATCAGATGAGCTTTATTGGCCAAACAATTACCGTCCAATCACACGGCAGACGCGAGGAAGAGGAGCCGCGCGGGACAGTGAGGGATGAAGGCGTCAGGATGAGATATGGGTTCTGAACGGATCCGATCGGCCGACGCCAGCCGTAATGGTGTTTACTGGCTTATCTGGAACATCAATCCAACAACGCAGCGTTTCATTACACTGTTGCTTCCCTTTCCACAAGTTTCTCAGGACTTCACACACTCCAGTGAGACTTACATTAACATTAACGTTTCTTATAAATATCATTATTTATGTTTAAAAACTCTTGTTTCTGTCTCCACTAGATCAGGTTTTCCTGCTTGAATGTTGGTTATTTTCCCCACATTCGTCTTTTCCCAGTCTGTCAGAAACGCTCTGTTTAGTTCCTGTCTCTATGAAGCTCCTCCTTCTGAAAGCACACTGTGCATTAATTATGATAATGAGGAATATTGTGACAAAAAAGCATAACAATCTCTAATTATTAACTATGAGAAATGTATCTTTACATTATTTTGCGAAAATTTGTCAATGCGTTTTTTAATAAAGTATTAGTAAATGTAGGAAATACGTGGTTTTGATGAAATGGTTCCTGATGTTTCATGGATGTCAGACGATCAGGAGACGCTTGATCCTCATATGAGCACATGTTTATCATATTACGGTGTGTGAGTATTACGCTTTGGCCCTTTTGTAGATTTTGATGTGTTTTACAGCGTTTGATCAGATCAATCAGACATTCATTAGCAGATTATTTCAGCTCAGCTCATGTTGACATCAGAGTTCCTCACAAACACCCGACTCTCATGAACACGACCCCAATTTACCCAGAGCTGCCGAGCGGCACGAGACCCCGGCTCCGGGTCACAGGAGAGAGAGAGAGACAGAGAGAGAGAGAGAGAGATACAGAGAGAGAGAGACAGACAGACAGACAGAGACAG
>JAWRVZ010000471.1:0-25000 GCA_037043235.1 Rhodeus uyekii | reverse complement strand
CAGCATCAGAACCATCAGCACCATCAGCACCATCAGCACCATCAACACCATCATCAACAGCATCAGCACCATCAGAACCATCATCAACAACATCAGCACCATCAGAACCATCAGCATCAGCATCAACAGCATCAGAACCATCAGCACAATGAGAACCATCAGCATCATCAACACCATCAACATCATCAGAACCACCAGCACCATTAGCACAATTAGAACCATCACCATCATCAACAGCATGAGCACCATCAACACAGTCATCAACAGCACGAGCACCATCAGAACCATCAGCATCATCAACAGCATCAGAACCATCAACACCGTCATCAACAGCATCAGCACCATCAACACCGTCATCAACAGCATCAGCACCATCAGAACCATCAGCACAATGAGAACCATCAGCATCATCAACACCATCATCATCAACAGCATCAGCATCAACACCATCATCACCATCATCATCAACAGCATCAGAACCATCAGAACCATCAGCACTATTAGCACAATGAGAACCATCAGCACCATTAGCACAATGAGAATCATCAGCAGTTTGAGATGTAGTTTGAAACATCAACAGCATCAGAACCATCAGCACCATCAGCACAACGAGAACCATCAGCATCATCAACAGCATCAGAACCATCATCAACAGCATCAGAACCATCAGCACCATCAGCACCATCATCATCAACAGCATCAGAACCATCAGAACCATCAGCACTATTAGCACAATGAGAACCATCAGCATCATCAACATCAGCATCATCATCATCATCATCATCAGCAGCAGCAGCACCATCAACACCGTCATCAACAGCATCAGCACCATCATCATCAACAGCATCAGCATCAGCACCATCATCACCATCATCATCAACAGCATCAGAACCATCAGAACCATCAGCACTATTAACACAATGAGAACCATCAGCATCATCAACATCAGCACCATCAGCATCAACACCATCATCACCATCATCATCAACAGCATCAGAACCATCAGAACCATCAGCACTATTAGCACAATGAGAACCATCAGCACCATTAGCACAATGAGAATCATCAGCATCATCAACATCAGCATCATCATCATCAGCAGCAGCAGCAGCACCATCAAAACAGTCATCAACAGCATCAGCACCATCAGAACCATCATCAACAGCATGAGCACAATCAATAGCATCAGTACCATCAGAACCATCAGCATCATCAACAGCATCAGCAACATCATCATCAACAGCATCAGCATCAACACCATCATCACCATCATCATCAACAGCATCAGCATCAACACCATCATCATCAACAGCATCAGCATCAACACCATCATCACCATCATCATCAACATCATCAGCATCATCAACAGCATCAGCATCAACACCATCATCATCACCATCACCATCACCATCATCATCAACAGCATCAGAACCATCAGAACCATCAGCACTATTAGCACAATGAGAACCATCAGCACCATTAGCACAATGAGAACCATCAGCATCATCAACATCATCATCAGCAGCAGCAGCAGCACCATCAACACCGTCATCAACAGCATCAGCACCATCATCATCAACAGCATCAGCATCAACACCATCATCATCAACAGCATCAGAACCATCAGCACCATTAGCACAATGAGAACCATCAGCACCATTAGCACAATGAGAACCATCAGCATCATCAACATCAGCATCATCATCGTCATCAGCAGCAGCAGCAGCACCATCAACACTGTCATCAACAGCATCAGCACCATCAGAACCATCATCAACAGCATGAGCACCATCAATAGCATCAGTACCATCAGAACTATCAGCATCATCAACAACAACAGCATCAGCACCATCAACATCAACAGCATCATCATCATCATCATCATCATCACCATCATCAACAGCATCAGCACCATCATCAACAGCATTAGCACCGTCATCAACAGCATCAACACCATCAAAACCATCAGCACCATCATCAACACCTTCAGCACCATCAGCACCATCAGAACCATCAGCACCATCAGAACCATCATCAACAACATCAACAGCATCAGAACCATCAGAACCATCAGCACCATCAACACCATCATCAACAGCATCAGCACCATCAGAACCATCATCAACAACATCAGCACCATCAGAACCATCAGCATCAGCATCAACAGCATCAGAACCATCAGCACAATGAGAACCATCAGCATCATCAACACCATCAACATCATCAGAACCATCAGCACCATCAGCACAACGAGAACCATCAGTATCATCAACAGCATCAGAACCATAATCAACAGCATCAGAACCATCAGCACCATCAGCACCATCAACACCATCATCAACAGCATCAGCACCATCAGAACCATCATCAACAACATCAGCACCAATCAGAACCATCAGCATCAGCAACACCATCAACAGCATCAGAACCATCATCATCAACATCAGCACAATGAGAACCATCAGCATCATCAACAGCATGAGCACCATCAACACCGTCATCAACAGCACGAGCACCATCAGAACCATCATCAACAGCATGAGCACCATCAGAACCATCAGCATCATCAACAGCATCAGAACCATCAGCACCATTAGCACAATTAGAACCATCAGCATCATCAACAGCATCAGCACCATCAACACCGTCATCAACAGCATCAGAACCATCAGCACAATGAGAACCATCAGCATCATCAACACCATCATCATCAACAGCATCATCAACACCATCATCACCATCATCATCAACAGCATCAGAACCATCAGAACCATCAGCACTATTAGCACATGAGAACCATCAGCATCATCAACATCAGCATCATCATCATCAGCAGCAGCAGCAGCATCAACACCGTCATCACCAGCATCAGCACCATCATCATCAACAGCATCAGCATCAACACCATCATCACCATCATCATCACATCAGACATCAGAACCATCAGCACTATAGCACAATGAGAACCATCAGCACTATTAGCACAATGAGAACCATCAGCATCATCAACATCAGCATCATCATCATCATCAGCAGCACAGCATCATCAACACAGCTCATCAACACAGCATCAGCACCATCAGAACCATCATCAACAGCATGAGCACCATCAATAGCATCAGTACCATCAGAACCATCAGCATCATCAACAACAACAGCATCAGCACCATCATCATCAACAGCATCAGCATCAACACCATCATCACCATCATCATCAACAGCATCAGCATCAACACCATCATCATCAACAACAGCATCAACACCATCATCACCATCATCATCAACATCATCAGCATCATCAACAGCATCAGCATCACACCATCATCACCATCATCATCAACATCATCAGAACCATCAGAACCATCAGCACTATCAGCACAGCAACATCAGCATCATCAGAACATCAGCATCATCATCATCATCATCATCAGCAGCAGCAGCAGCCATCATCACACAGTCATCATCAGCATCATCATCATCATCATCAACAGCATCAGCATCACACATCATCATCAACAGCATCAGAACCATCAGCACCATTAGCACAATGAGAACCTCAGCATCATCAACATCAGCATCATCATCATCAGCAGCAGCAGCACCATCAACACCGTCATCAACAGCATCAGCACCATCAGAACCATCAAAGCATGAGCACCATCAGAACTATCAGCATCATCAACAGAACATCAGCATCAGCAACAACAACAGCATCAGCACCATCATCAACAGCATTAGCACCATCATCAACAGCATCATCATCATCATCACCATCATCAACAGCATCAGCACCATCATCAACAGCATCAGCACCATCATCAACAGCATCATCATCATCATCAACAGCATCATCATCATCACCATCATCAACAGCATCATCATCATCATCACCATCATCAACAGCATCAGCACCATCATCAACAGCATCAGCATCATCATCATCATCAGCATCATCAACAGCACCATCATCATCACCATCATCAACAGCATCAGCATCACCAGCATCAACAACAGCATTATCACCATCATCATCACCACCATCAGCATCATCACACCATCATCACCATCATCACCATCATCAACAGCATCAGCACCATCAGAACCATCAGCATCATCAACAGCACCATCATCATCACCATCATCAACATCAGCATCAGCATCACAGCATCATCAACAGCATTATCACCATCATCATCAACACCATCATCACCATCATCAGCATCATCAACATCATCAACATCATCAACAGCATCATCATCACCATCATCATCATCAACAGCATCATCATCACCATCATCATCAACAGCATCATCAACACCATCATCAACAGCATCATCAACAGCATCATCACCATCAGCATCACCATGATGGTGATAATGCTGTTGATGATGCTGGTGATGCTGATGCCTTTCATTTCCTGACTCCAGACACTGCAGACGTGTTTTCCTAAGCTCCGCTCTGACCGTGTGAAGGAATTAGATCTGCGAGTGGTAAAGATTGAGGAACTGACTCGTAACATATGTGAACTGTACCGCAACAACACAGTCGGGACAGCGAGACAGTTTGGTGATCTTTCACGGATGGTATCTGGTCTGGCTATGAGGTTGGACACGGTGCTGAGGACCAGAACTGAACTTGACTGAACTGATTATGATCCGGACAAATTACCGAAGATCGAAAATGGATTATTAAAAAAAAGGGACTTTAAGACTTTTCTGCCTCTATTTCTCTGTTGGGAATCCAGCATGATGACGTCAGCCTGGTCTCCCTTATCTTCCTTCAGGGACAAAGCCACAGAGCTGTTCTCATAACATCTGATGCTGTGACTAACTCTCTCCCTCTCAACCGTCTGAGTGTCCTGCCTATCTGTTCTTATCTATTCCGCCCCCAAATCTCCACTGGAAAAAAATTCCTACACGTGAAACCTCGTGGACTGTGTGTGTTAAATTGCATTATTATGTTTCCTATGTGTAATGTATGTAACGCTTGCTAATCTGCATTCTGTAATTTCTGGAAAAAGTATGGCGGCGCATGCACATGCTGCGGCTAGGAGACTTGCTCCAAGTTTAATTTCGTTACACTGTACTTGTACATGTGAAATGACAATAAATTATCTATCCATCTATCTATCTATCAGCACCATCATCATCACCATCAGCATCATCAGAACCATCAGCATCATCAACACCATCAACAGCACCATCAACACCATCAACACCATCATCATCACCATCAGCATCATCATCAACAGCATCAGCATCATCATCAACAACAGCATCAGCATCATCATCAACAACAGCATCAGCACCATAGCAACATCATCAAAAGCATCAACACCATCATCAACAGCATCTGCACCATCAGCACAATCAACACCATCAGCAACATCAGCCGAATGCAGCACTACACACCAGTGGCGTAGCCACGGGGGGGCCTGGGTGGGCCTGGGCCCCCTCATTTACATGTGCGGCCCCCTCAGATTTTCAATTGTTTAAAATCGCGACTGTGAAAACTAAAGTGAAAACACATATCGCCCGCCGCACAAGACGATCGCAACACACCCCCAAAGTAAAGAATAGCACGCTGCGTGTCACACCACAAACAGTCTTGGCTGAGAGGTTAAGGCGATGGACTAAAAATCCATTGAGGTTTCCCCGTGCAGGTTCGAATCCTGGTGACTACTTTATACTTAGGCCCCCTCATTTTAAGCTGGGCCCCCTCAAAAATAAAATTCTGGCTACGGCCCTGCTACACACACGCAATCAGAAAAAACTTATCACAAACCAGTACGAGCAGTTCAAGAATGACAACAAATGCCAATATGCAATATCAAGCATTATAAGTGAAATTCAAGTGTCCTCTGTGGTTAAAAATAGCATGTGTACTTCAGTTTCAACTTCTGTGGATAAATTGAGAATCACGATTTTCACACAATTCTGAACAGACAACTAAACTAAATAACATCTTATTTACATCTCTGTTTAATTTTAATTTATTTTATTTTTATAAACTAAATTAATTATTTAGAAAAATGGATGAATGACTGATTCAATGACTCACTCATAAACTTGTTTCATTACTGGATGAATCTGTTTTTTTAACGAATCTCTTGAAGGATTCAATGACAAATAGATGTTTTAACAGTCATTTGTCGCGGCCTACTGGTGTAACAATGTAACCGATCCCATCATTGAAGCACATTACTGTAACGCAAGGTACTCACAGGTGTGTCCAAAAGTTTGTCTTTAATAAGAATGGTCGTACAGGCGGATAGTCAGGACAGGCAGAGAACATACATTAATGATATTCCAGGCAAGGGTCAAAAAGACAGGCAGACAGGATCAATGACAGGATTGGTAACAGAACAACAGGCAGGATAATAAACACTGAATTGTGCACAATAGCAAAACGAGACTTTGCAGTCACAGTTCGTGTGTGTGAGTCTTTTATAGTTTGTGTGATGGTTCGCAGCTGGTGCGATAATCAGTCCAATGAATGGCATCATGGGAAATGTAGTGTGTGTGTGTCAGTATACGTGTGAGAGCTCCCTCCGGTGGCCAGAGAGGGGAAGCGCGGAGCTCGTAATCATAACAGTTACCTTCAAAAGGTGTTGTATTTTATTTTGATCACTACTGTAGAAATCAGTGTTAAGATCTTTTATAATATGAATATTTGTAATGAATAAATATAATGACTGTAATTTACAAACATGATCGTGCGGGGGTTTGAATTGAGATTGCGATCTTTTAACAATGAATAATTTAACGCTATGGCAATATGAATGTATTAAATGAAAATCAGTGTAAATTGCATTTAGCCATTCCTAGTTGTATGTACTTTATTAAGTATGTATATTTGCATTTGTTTTTACTTGGATTTTATACTGATACCATTGCAATAAAAAGATTTTCTATCTGTGTGTGCTTTGCATCTCTTTCTTCCGACTAATTATTTCCACAAGGTTGCGATACTTAAGAAAGAGACAGACCAACAACAACATCATCAGACTTCTGGAGACACACCAACAGCAGAAACCCGTGTGGACGAACGCTTGCGTGACGGGCCTAAAAAACATGCAACTAATTAAAACAAAGACACATTTATCACTCATAACTTATGGAGAGAAATAGCGCAGACTCTGGATAAAGATTAAATTCTAGTGATGGGCGCTTTCGTGAACTCTTCGCTCGGAAACCTTTGCAAATTTGTTTTGAACCGATGATGCCAATGAATCACCACTAGAGGGCGATCTGTGATCCCATGAACCGGTGCTTCGAGCGATTCGCAACCGTGAGTCGTTTTTGCAAATTGGTTCAGTTGATCCAGAGTTTCAAAAAGCTTAATTTCTGTGTCGAGTGCCTGTGTTTGCAAAGTAAGCTTAAAAAATAAACATTATTGGCAGTGCAATTTCTTATCTCAAAATTCTAAGTTGCATGTTTGTTTGTTTAAAATAAATAAATAAAACAATTCTGCTTTTCTGAGAAAACAACAAAACATTATAAGACAGAAAAGTGTGTGTGTGTGTGTGTGTGTGTGTGTGTATGTGTGTGAGAGAGTGTAAGTGTGTGAGTGAGTGTATGTGTGTGTGTATGTGTGTGAGAGAGTGTAAGTGTGTGAGTGAGTGAAGTGTTAGAATAGTGAGCCGCAATTACCTTTTCATTTCTTTTTCTATTTTTCTGAGCTGGAAATAAGTTTCCATAGTTGCCGCACACCATCAAATGGAGTTTTGCTGTGCATTCGATTGTCTTCATAAAACAAGAGTGTGTGTGTGAAAACTGAAGTTGCTTTGAAACTGTAATTGTGTAGTTTGTCGTCTCTGAAGTTGGACAGTTGGTCACTATATGAACTGTTGTTTCATGTGAAAGAGCTTCATGAAGACTTCCAGAGTGGAAACAACATCACAGGGTCTGAAACAACAGGAGTGTGAATAATGAGAGTATTTAAACTCCTTTAGAGCTGATCAGCCGTGCGGCCGCAGACAGCAGGTCATTCCACTCCGACGACTGAACAACAACAATAATCCATCCGGCCGCCCTGCCCATCCGTCTCCCGTCTCCTCTCGGCCCGCCCGCACAGGCTTTTAATTACCCAGAGTCCCGTGCGGCTGAACGGCACGTCGGCTGGAGCGAGCGAGGCCTCTCTCGGGTCAGTGCGGCCCGCCCTCGTCATTAATTACTCGTCCTCGTCACACTGACCGCAGACGCACTTCAACACAAACATGCCATGAGTGTCATTAGCAGGACGGAACACATGAAACATTAAATGCGCTCCAAACATTTCATTTGTTCTCAATTATTCATTTCTTTGAAGGTTCAGAAGAGTCGTTAATATGGAAATCAGCTCATGCTAACGAGCTCTTGCTATCTGATTTGGGACACATCACTGGAGAACATTAACACTGTTCTCTCTTTCTTTCTTCCACTCTTTCTTAACCTCACAAAACTACTCAGATAAATGCACAAAACACTGTATTTACTATATATTCACATAGAAAACAGCTGTTTTACACTGATATAATATTACACTGTTTTACTGTATTTATCATCTAATAAATTCATCTTTAATCACAGGAATAAATGACACTTTACTATATATTCACATAGAAAACAGCTGTTTTACACTGATATAATATTACACTGTTTTACTGTATTTATCATCTAATAAATTCATCTTTAATCACAGGAATAAATGACACTTTACTATATATTCACATAGAAAACAGCTGTTTTACACTGATATAATATTACACTGTTTTACTGTATTTATCATCTAATAAATTCATCTTTAATCACAGGAATAAATGACACTTTACTATATATTCACATAGAAAACAGCTGTTTTACACTGATATAATATTACACTGTTTTACTGTATTTATCATCTAATAAATTCAGCTTTAATCACAGGAATAAATGACACTTTACTATATATTCACATAGAAAACAGCTGTTTTACACTGATATAATATTACACTGTTTTACTGTATTTATCATCTAATAAATTCAGCTTTAATCACAGGAATAAATGACACTTTACTATATATTCACATAGAAAACAGCTGTTTTACACTGATATAATATTACACTGTTTTACTGTATTTATCATCTAATAAATTCATCTTTAATCACAGGAATAAATGACACTTTACTATATATTCACATAGAAAACAGCTGTTTTACACTGATATAATATTACACTGTTTTACTGTATTTATCATCTAATAAATTCAGCTTTAATCACAGGAATAAATTACACTTTACTATATATTCACATAGAAAACAGCTGTTTTACACTGATATAATATTACACTGTTTTACTGTATTTATCATCTAATAAATTCAGCTTTAATCACAGGAATAAATGACACTTTACTATATATTCACATAGAAAACAGCTGTTTTACACTGATATAATATTACACTGTTTTACTGTATTTATCATCTAATAAATTCAGCTTTAATCACAGGAATAAATGACACTTTACTATATATTCACATAGAAAACAGCTGTTTTACACTGATATAATATTACACTGTTTTACTGTATTTATCATCTAATAAATTCAGCTTTAATCACAGAAATAAATGACACTTTACTATATATTCACATAGAAAACAGCTGTTTTACACTGATATAATATTACACTGTTTTACTGTATTTATCATCTAATAAATTCAGCTTTAATCACAGGAATAAATGACACTTTACTATATATTCACATAGAAAACAGCTGTTTTACACTGATATAATATTACACTGTTTTACTGTATTTATCATCTAATAAATTCAGCTTTAATCACAGGAATAAATGACGCTTTACTATATATTCACATAGAAAACAGCTGTTTTACACTGATATAATATTACACTGTTTTACTGTATTTATCATCTAATAAATTCAGCTTTAATCACAGGAATAAATGACACTTTACTATATATTCACATAGAAAACAGCTGTTTTACACTGATATAATATTACACTGTTTTACTGTATTTATCATCTAATAAATTCATCTTTAATCACAGGAATAAATGACACTTTACTATATATTCACATAGAAAACAGCTGTTTTACACTGATATAATATTACACTGTTTTACTGTATTTATCATCTAATAAATTCAGCTTTAATCACAGGAATAAATGACACTTTACTATATATTCACATATAAAACAGCTGTTTTACACTGATATAATATTACACTGTTTTACTGTATTTATCATCTAATAAATTCAGCTTTAATCACAGGAATAAATGACACTTTACTATATATTCACATAGAAAACAGCTGTTTTACACTGATATAATATTACACTGTTTTACTGTATTTATCATCTAATAAATTCAGCTTTAATCACAGGAATAAATGACACTTTACTATATATTCACATAGAAAACAGCTGTTTTACACTGATATAATATTACACTGTTTTACTGTATCATCTTATAAATTCAGCTTTAATCACATGAATAAATGACACTTTACTATATATTCACATAGAAAACAGCTGTTTTACACTGATATAATATTACACTGTTTTAGTGTTTGGAACAAGTTTGGAATTTAATATCACAAAAATTGAAGTTCCTGTGAGATTTTGTTTAAAAGCTGAACCAGAAATATCCAGTGGTTGATTCATTCTCCTCTGACAAATTAATATATTTCTGTCTAGGAACCACTTCTATCACAAAACACACCAAATACGAAACCACAAGACTCAGCTTTCCGATGATGTGCAACAAGATTAGAAAAGGATTTGACTGTAAAGTATTTTTGTAATATGAAACCTGACCCCGCCCACTAGAGGGACGAGCTGCTAAAAGAGCGCCGTTTCCACGGTAACGCAACATCCAAAACATTAAAGACTTTTTAAAATTGACATTAAAAAAAGGTTGCAGAGATTGTAAAATGTTACTACAGTGTAGTCACTTATCTCGAGTCACGGTTCACTCGCCAATACTATTATGTCGACATTTTTGAAGTGGAATCGCCAAACTCCCTATTTGTCTCAGCATTTTCTTGTGGGTTATGTCGATTCTTTTACGTCACCATAATCTAGTATCTCGAGCACAAAAGAGGCACAAATTCGCCACTTCACATGGTTATCTCGTGACTGAGAGTTCATGCGCTGAGTTCGCTCTGCACGTGGATCGCAGTCAGTGTTGCGAACTTGGCGCCTTTGTCACTATATTTAGCGAATTTTCAGACCACTCTAGCACAAATTTTCAAAAAAGCGACTAGCGACAAATTTAACGACCTTATCTGGAATTACTGGAGACTTTTGGAGACTCTGAAGTGAAAGCACATATTGTTCTTACTCTTCTCAACGAGCATCCCAAAGCACTCACAGCACCCGGTCCTCCCAGATGCAGACGAAGATGCATTCTTTGTCTGAAAAATAATTAAATCACTGCACAAATATAAATCGCTGCATTTGTTTGACTCACACAGCCTCAGTCACGTACTCTCGTCCACTGTGTGTGTGCGCCTGTCTGTGACGAAAGCTAACTAGCTGCTTGCTAATCATGTGTCAGCCAAAACTGAACACCCAAAAATACAGGAAGGAGTGGGAATCAAACCCTGAACTCCAAGACTGATTAAAGCCGTTTATTGGTGATAATACACAGACATTATCCCCTCCCCTCTCTCGTCTCTGTCGCTCCTCTTGCCTCCGTTTCCTTTTCCATCATCTTGTCTGTCATCGCGGTACTGTGATCAGGCCCCCCGGTGGGGGGGGGGGGGTAGAGCGCAGTCTCGACCTGTGAAGGGCGTTGGGGGTATTTGGCGAGCAGGGCGGGGTCGAGGGACCGTGTGAGCGTCCCGAGAGCCGGTGGAGTGATTGGGAATGAGCGCCACCTGCGAGCCACCGGTGTCTCTCGTCTCACGGAGGAGCGGAGGCATAAAAGGAGGAGCAACGACAGTGAAGGACGAGAGAGGACCAGGCCTGGATTTATGTTGAGTTTTGGGTGTGTGGGCGGCAGTCGTCCGTTAGGGACTGCTGCCATTATGTTTATTTTGTATTTATGTTTTATTTTGTGATTAAAGTCTTTAAACGTCTGCCGGTTCCCAACTCCTTCCTCCCTGAACAAAGACTGTGTTACACTGTAATGCCCTTTCCCGGCTCTGCTCCTCATGCTTTACTCCTCAATGTATCGAATGACAATTAACATCAACATAATACAGAGTAATTGATCTGCTTCAGCAACACCTCAGTTAACCCGATATTCCACAGTAATGCTTTTGAGGCTGATGCAGACGAGGAGGCTGCTCATTACTCTAAAGAAGGTTAATCCATTTAACTTCTGCATATTGATATGCCAATTACACCTAATTGAGGAGGAGGCATCAGTCAAGGTAACAGTGCAGAAAGAGTGTGTGCGTGCGCGCATCAGGCCGCGGGAACACGTGTAAGATAGTCTCTCCTAATTGGGGGAGAGCGACTCGAGCAAATGAGAAAGCAGAGGCAGTGAGGTGTGCGACTCCAGACCAGACACATCAGTCAACAGCGCATCCCATAATGCACCTCACCTCCCCATGCTGCGCCTCGCCTGAGCGTGTCCAACATGACAAGGCGCATCTGAATATTCAGTATTCGGGGTTTGGTGTGATTCGGTGAATGTCGTCCCACAGAAACAGAAGTGCAAATAAACCCAGAGGAGATTTTTTCTAGAGGCCTCGTTCCTTACAGAGATATTTTGAGATTGCATTATAGTTTTGATTAATAGTTTGAAATATAGCAGTGGCCAGATCACATTATCTGTGATAACGCAAAGAAGAGTGTGTGTGAGAGTATGTGTATTTGTGTGACTGTGTGTGTGTGAGAGAGAGAGTATGTGTGTGTATGTCTGTGTGAGTGTGTGTACGTTTTGTTCTTCCCTCATTTTTAAAATGTTCAAAACATATCAAATTTTCTGTTTTTACATTAATTTTAGTTAAACTTGTAATTTCATTGTATTTTTTTAAATGTGCCTTTTTAATTTTTTTATTTAAGCTTTAGCTATTTGTAGAACTTTACATTAGACTGAATGAACATGAGGAATGTTTCTTCAGTAACAAGCATACAATTTAGTTTTTTTGAATATTTGATATAATTTTCGTTTGTGTAATATTTTATATATTCTCCAAGAACCCAAACAAAGAGGCCTATTGAATGTTACATAAAACAAATTCGTAAGGTAAACAAACTTAAATAATAAACCGGCTCCAGATCTGATGGCATGGCATTCAAACACAATGAACCAGTAACGGGTGCATGTGCAGCAAAAGCAATGAAGACGTTACATTCACATTCATGCATTTATCAGCTGCTTTTATCATCGCATTCAAGAAACACATTGACATTCTAATCAGTTCTTGCTTTCCCTGGGAATCGAACCCAGGATAATCGTTGCAAGCGCCACACCCGGAAAGCCGTTAGCAACGGAAGGGCATAAAGAATTGGACCTAAACAGCTTTGATCAGCGGTCATAAAGATTTCATCATGCTGTGAGGTCAAAGGCGACGCAAAACTTGACAAATTGATTTGGAGAGTTGATTGAAAAAGTGCAATAATATGAATGTGAAGTCAGACTTCCAGCAAACAGGGAACGTTCTCAAAAGGTTCCCTCAACATTAGAAACAAACATTCACCAGTAACGGTAATTAAGCTTTTGTTCAGAGTATCTGATGTTCAATAAAGTCCTCAAAACATCTGCACACAAACATGATTCGCACGTCAATCTTAGAACGTTTTCAGTTGGACATCTAATCTTTTTTAAATGTTGCAACTTATTTTAGAACATTCAAATGTAATGATACAATGTGACATTCCTGTAATGTTTTGAGAACGACGCAATGTAACGTTCCCGTAATGTTTGGAGAATGACGCAATGTAACGTTCCCGTAATGTTTGGAGAATGACGCAATGTAACGTTCCCGTAATGTTTGGAGAATGACGCAATGTAACGTTCCCGTAATGTTTGGAGAATGACACAATGTAACGTTCCCGTAATGTTTGGAGAATGACACAATGTAACGTTCCCGTAATGTTTGGAGAACGACACAATGTAATGTTCCATTAACAAAACCAAGAGAATTTTTTTTTTTTACGCTTTGAACGATCAATGAACATTTAGAAATAAGGTTTATACGGAAATATTAGAATAACGTTTTGAATGTGTGTTTGAATGTGTGTTAACCGGGTTCTTATCAGAACTCATGCTGAAGTTCAGTTTTAACTAACACACGTATACGGATGAACTCACGAGTCAAAGTTCCTGCAATACAGCACAATAAAACCTGTTCGGCAAACATTTACAGAGACAGATGTGTGTAAGACACGGTCAATTATCTCAAAGTTGATATAGTCAAATAAAGTGTTCAGATCCTCTGAAGAGACTCTCGGGTTCAATGAATCTTCTGAAGACACTCTGAAGGACGGCCGTCCCTCAACAAACAGGACATCGGGGGCTCGTGTAACGGTTTACTAATGAATAACTCACAGTGCAAAGTACGAATGATTGTTTCATCGTTCTCACGCTGCTCGTTAATACGTTTATTGGTTTGCTGCACTGGACAGAACCGGCTGCTCTCGGACTCAATTACCATGTAAAGGATGTTTTCAGTTAATCTTTAAAAAAACGAAAAATGTAACTTTTGATTCAAAATGAATCTCTATTTTTTCATCCTATACGTTAATGTTGACATGAGGTTTTAGCATTATTATTATTATTATTTATTGGCTAGTTATTAGTTATCAGCCATAAAAAGAAAATAATGATCAGCTGTATGTCTCCGTTGGGGATGAAATTGTAATATCTTTAAAAAGCAAATCATTTGAACTTATTCTTCTTATGATTTCCCAGCAAACAAACAAAAGGTAACGTTCCCATTACATTATGAAAACTTAATGTTCATATTGTATCTTTCTTTTAAACGTTTTCTTGGTAATGTGAATGTTAAACAATCCTGTAAACATTATGGGAACGTTACTTGAATGTTCTCCGAACGTTCTGAAACTAGTAGCAACATTTCAGAAACCGTTAGACGAACATCCAACTGAAACGTTTAAGAAGAAAATTATATTTTAGTACTGATGTTTTGAGAACATTAGTAAAGACCAGAAAACATTGAATAAATGTTCTATTAACGTTACCTGAAGAACGTTTGCTCACAACATTGATGGACGTTACATATTTCAGCACAGCATCTTTGAGAACAGAGGCAGACGTAAAGAAAAGTGTTTATTGGTCAATTGCAGACATTCACACACAGCAGTGAGTCGTCTGTAACGGACACACACTCGCGTCCTCTCAGAGTCACAGCAGCCGGGGAAACTCAAACTCCGCTGGCGCTCAGCGCTGATCCCAGAGCGCTGATGAAGCGGTGCACATCAGTGAAGGAGTTGTAGAGCGGCACCGGAGCGACGCGCAGCACGTTGGGCTCTCGCATATCACACTGAAACACACACACACACACACTTACACACTCCGGTCAGAACACACGGTGTCTGTGTGTCATGAAGCACTACGTACGGCGACTCCTCTCTTCTCCAGCTCCTGAAACACGGCTCTGATTGGACGAGAGAAGGACAGCGACAGCTGGCAGCCCCGGTGCTCGGGGTCAGAGGGCGTGATGATGTGAACCCAGGCGCTCTCGGGCCGGGACTCGTCTCTGGAGTAGTAATGCCGGATCAGAAACTCCAGATACCCCGTCAGCAGCACAGACTTCCGCCGCAGATCCTTCATCGTCGTCTTATTGAAAATCTGGACGGCACAAAATCTGATTTACACAGAGTTTATCTGCAGAATTAAATCTGATTCATCAATATTTACTCTCTTGTAAGAGCCGCACACTCACTCAGTGTTAATCAAACAACACAGCACAAATTAAAATGAGTAACTTTTGTAAATTGAACAAGGATTCTTTATCAAAGAGGTTTAATTTATACATGAAGACTGCGATTTTACTGTACATTAAATTACTTTATTAAATTCCTGTATATGAAAATCTGAAAGCACCGTTTATTTCATTTGCATCTTTGTTATTGTGTTGCGTTTGCGGTTGTGTTGTGAGTGTGTTGTGAGTTGCAAGTGTGTTGAGTTGTATTTGTGAGTGTGCCGTGTTGTGATTGTGTGTGTTTTGTGTTGTGTATTGTGATTGTGTTGTGTTTGTGAGTGAGTTGAGTTGTCTGTTGTGTGACCTCTGACCTCTAGACTGGCCTGTAAGGGGCACACCAGTAGGATCGGCTGGTTGTGAGTGTGTTGTGAGTGTGTTGTGAGTCTGTTGTGTGACCTCTGACCTCTAGACTGGCCTGTAAGGGGCACACCAGTAGGATCGGCTGGTTGTGAGTTGTGTGTTGCGTGACCTCTGACCTCTAGACTGGCCTGTAAGGGGCACACCAGTAGGATCGGCTGGTTGTGAGTGTGTTGTGAGTGTGTTGCGTGACCTCTGACCTCTAGACTGGCCTGTAAGGGGCACACCAGTAGGATCGGCTGGTTGTGAGTGTGTGGTGAGTGGTTGTGTGACCTCTGACCTCTAGACTGGCCTGTAAGGTGCACACCAGTAGGATCGGCTGGTTGTGAGTTGTGAGTGTGTTGTGTGACCTCTGACCTCTAGACTGGCCTGTAAGGTGCACACCAGTAGGATCGGCTGGTTGTGAGTTGTGAGTGTGTTGTGTGACCTCTGACCTCTAGACTGGCCTGTAAGGGGCACACCAGTAGGATGGGCTGGTTGTGAGTTGTGAGTGTGTTGTGAGTTGTGTGTTGCGTGACCTCTGACCTCTAGACTGGCCTGTAAGGGGCACACCAGTAGGATCGGCTGGTTGTGAGTTGTGAGTGTGTTGTGAGTGTGTTGTGTGACCTCTGACCTCTAGACTGGCCTGTAAGGGGCACACCAGTAGGATCGGCTGGTTGTGAGTTGTGAGTGTGTTGTGAGTGTGTTGCGTGACCTCTGACCTCTAGACTGGCCTGTAAGGGGCACACCAGTAGGATCGGCTGGTTGTGAGTTGTGAGTGTGTTGTGAGTGTGTTGTGTGACCTCTGACCTCTAGACTGGCCTGTAAGGGGCACACCAGTAGGATCGGCTGGTTGTGAGTTGTGAGTGTGTTGTGAGTGTGTTGTGTGACCTCTGACCTCTAGACTGGCCTGTAAGGGGCACACCAGTAGGATCGGCTGGTTGTGAGTTGTGAGTGTGTTGTGAGTGTGTTGCGTGACCTCTGACCTCTAGACTGGCCTGTAAGGGGCACACCAGTAGGATCGGCTGGTTGTGAGTTGTGAGTGTGTTGTGAGTGTGTTGTGTGACCTCTGACCTCTAGACTGGCCTGTAAGGGGCACACCAGTAGGATCGGCTGGTTGGAGAGACGGAATCCATTGATTCCAGGCTGAAGCTCCATTTCTGCAGGAACATTCACTCACACTTCAGAAATACATCACAATAATCACACTGTGTTCATACCGAGAGAACTACAGATACCAGTGTGTGTGTGTGTGTGTGTGTGTGGTGTTTATATCAGTGTGTAACGCAGTGTGTGTCCAGCAGGTGTCAGCAGAGAGCAAGCCTTGTTCCCACAATCCCTCAAAACTCACAGAGAACATGATCATCTGTGTCATGATTCAGAAGAGATTCTCATACCGTTGTTCATGAGGAACCTGGTCTTCAGGTCATGACCCCACCAGCCCGTCAGTCTGTCACACACACACACACACACACACACACTGCATTAACATGCTCAATCTTCATCTGTAAGTGTGTGTTGTAGAGCAGCTGAGACACTCACGCCGGTCTGACGCTGTGATTGTGTTTCTCATGTATGAAGGCCCCCGCCAGACCCCCGGCCCCCGAGTTCACATACTGAACAACACACACACACACACACACACACACCACTGCATTTATCATTGCATTCAAGAAACACATTGACTTTATAATCAGTTCTTGCTTTCCCTGGGGATTGAACCCATGACCTTGATGTTGCAAGCGTTTGAGACACAGGAAAGCTTCACACATCACGAACTCTGTGCATCATTGAATTCAATACAAACACAATTAATACACAAACGTATTGACATTTGAAAACAACACTGACCTTATATGAGCACCAGCACGCAAAATCCACATCCCAGTCGTGAAGCCGCAGCTCTACGTTTCCCACCGCGTGAGCGCAATCAAAGCCCACCAAACACCCCTGCACACACACACACACACACACACACACACACACACACGTCCATGTGAGCCAGAGGTTTATTTCTGTAGAATACATGTCAGTGTAAAGTGTGTGTTGTAAACACTGACGGGCTCACCTGTGTGTGTGCGGCGCTCGTGATGGTTTCCATGAGGAACAGCTGACCGGTGTAATACTGGACGCCGCTGAGCATGACCAGAGCGATGGCCTCGCCCTCCCGCTCGATGAGCGACACGATGTCCTCCGTCCGCAGCGTTTCCTCTCCCTGAAACAGCCGATCAACACGTCACTGACCCGTCCTGCCGCGTGCCGTCATGCTGACCGGCCGAGGGGTCACTACCTGTCTGGGCCTGACGGTCAGCATGCAGTCCTCCACGCGCAGTCCTCTCAGCCGAATCTGCGACTCAATGGCGTACTGCACCATCCACACACACACACACACACACACACACACACACACACGTGGTCATGAAGTCTTTTTCACACTTCATCTCTTGGACTGAACGAGAGCTTGTCGTTTCTGAAGCAGAAGTTTCATACGTGGTCTGAGGGAAAGGCCTTGTCCTCCAGGAGAATCTTCTGCCGCGTCGCTGTGGGTTTGTAGAAGGAAAGCTGAGAGGAGCAGAAAGAAGAAGAGAATATTGCTCAAGAAAATCAACACACACACACACACACACACACACACACACACACACACACACACACACACACACACACACACACACACACACACACACACACAGTGCTTGCAGGTCATTGTTTTCTTCACCATGAGAAGATGCAGGTTGACCGTCAGTCCGTTCATCAGCGCCACTTCCTCAGGTTTAGCACCTGCTCAGAGAGAGTCAGAGGGTAAAATCAGGGGTAAAGGGCTGTTTTTACCCCGTTTACAGAACGTCCACATCTGGAGACAGACGCAGGTTTCCGTCACACAGACACACAGACATTCCCCATTATCAGCCGCACTCTGATATCAGACGACACGGATCATACGGAGAGTTCGGGAGCTGTACGTTACCCACAATCCTGGCCATCGAAGCCTCCAGGGTCTCTTCGGCCCAGGCCCAAGGTCGCGACCCCTCCGTGTGCCCGTGCACGCCCCTGAAACATGACGTCACGCCAAGATATATGGGATGTTCTCCAACCGGAGCAAGAACGTTTCAGAAGATTTCTGTGATTAGGGTTAATTAAATTTGAACGGTTTTGCTGTGATAGCTGTGTGTGTGTGTGTGTGTGTGTAAGTAAATGTGTGTGTGTGCGCGTGTGTGAGTGAGTGAGTAAATGTGTGTGTGCGCGTGTGTGTGAGTGAGTGAGTAAATGTGTGTGCGCATGTGTGTGAGTGAGTAAATGTGTGTGTATGTGTGTGTGTGTGTGGGGGGGGATATTATTATTAACATATTTTTTATGCCTCAGAAAGAAACTGTTAACCTGTAAGTGAAAAATATCATTAATAATACTTTAAAAACATTTACCTGAAAATGTTTCATAAAACAGTGAAAATTAAGTTATTAATAAAAATTAAATAATAAATAATAATTTCTAAAATATATATGACATTTTAAAAATACTTATATATATTTAAATATTAAAACTAAATATTATATGTAGAAATTACCTTTACCATAAACACTAAATTCCGAAATTCTGAATGATATTTTTAATAAAATGTATGAAAAATATAGTCAGCAAAAAGACTTAAATATAAACATAAAAAATAACAAATAAATGTATTTAAATGTATTCAAAATAGCTTATGATTAATAATATAATATAATATTAAATAATATAACATTACATAATAAATACAAGTAAAATGACATTAAAACTCTTATTTTACTAGACAATAAAGTTTTGAAAGCAGCCTGAATCATCGCATCAGTGTGTGTGTGTGTGTGTGTGTGTGTGTGTGTGTGTGTGTGTGTGACTCACATTCGGGCCCATTTCTCCAGCTCCTCATCCAGGTATTTTTTGGTGTTTTTGGGCTGCAGACCGAGTGAATTCCCAGCTAAATACACACACTCCTCAGAGGCGTCCACGAGCGCCGGATCGGCTGAAAGCAGAAAGCGCAGGATGAAGGAGTGTAAGGAGTGTAACCTGAGGCTCTGCTCACCTGCGCTCGACTCACCCTGAGGCAGCTCTGACGCTTTGGGGAGGAGGAAGTCGTGCCGCAGGTGTCGGAGCGGGTCGAGCCGGTCCAGATGTTCTGCCAGCCGGAGGGATGTGGGGTCGCAGCTCAGCTCCTGCGAGAGCCTGCCGATCACCTGCTGCGCGCTCTCCATGATCGACCGTGAGCAGAGCCACGCGAGACTTTGACCTGCGAGTAAATATGAAGCTAATGATTCCCAGAGATCAAACTCTCGTGCTGATGGCTCTCACACACACTCACACACACACATACACACACACACACACACACACATATCAAACTCTCGTGCTGATGGCTCTCACACACACACACACACATATCAAAATCTCGTGCTGATGGCTCTCACACACACACACACTCATATCTACCTCTCGTCCTGATGGCTCTCATATGACACACACACACACTGTAAACACAATGATGAACTGTAAACTAATGATTCCCAGAGTCCTGCATCAAATCAAACTCTCGTCCTGATAGCTCTCACTCACTCTCACACACACACACACACACACACACACACTTCCTCTGCACGCATGGACTCACTTCTGCTTTCAGAGGAACACACACCCGCTCTCACGTGTTCAGTGTCCATCAGATCTCATTGCGTCCAGATGAACGATCAGGAGCGTGAGAAACTCCGGCAGAACCGGCTCACACCCTGAGAACCCGGAGAACCGCTCTCACACACGCCGGGTTCCACTGCGAACGCAAACCTGCATGTTTCCAGTGATCTTACTGTGTGACAAACACATCCATGTGCCGATCGGTGTTCATGAGTGTTCTCAGCAGAGCTCGAGTGTGTTCATGATGAAGACACGGACTCTCCGGCTGATGGATGATCAATAACTCATATTTGTGACCGTATTTCACATTCATAAATGCAGGTATTCTGACAGGATGAAAGTAATAATAACATCCCAGAATTATGTTTTTGTGGCCTGAAGGGAAAATGAACATTAGAGGAACTTCCTGTTTCTGAATAAGTGTTTATTTGAACTTGTAGTTATTGTTCGTTTTTCTTTGATGTATGGATTATACACACTTAATTGCTTATATATATTCAGGGTAAAGGTGTGTGTGTGTGTGTGTGTGTTTTGCTGCGATGCTCATATATGTGACTGCTGTCCATTTCTTCTGATCCTCCTGAGACGCTTCTACAGTCCAGCTGTGATTGATCACACTCATTGATCACACTGATTGGACTTGAATACTGAGAACATGAGATATCAGTTTTTCTTTTTTAATAAATCTGCAAAAAATGTCAACAATTCTGTGTTGTTCTGTCAGTATGGGATGTGTGTGTGTACATTAATGAGGGAAAAAATGAACTTAAATGGTTAGAAAAATGGCTACAATATAACAAAGAGTGAAAAATGTAAAGGGGTCTGAATACTTTCCACTGTGTGTATATATATATATAATGTATGTGTGTGTGTGTGTGTGTGTGTGTGTGTGTGTGAGTGAGTGAGAGAGAGAGAGAGAGAGTGTGAGTGAGTGAGTGTGTGTGTGTGAGAGAGTGAGTGTGTGTGTGAGAGAGAGAGAGTCTGAGTGTGTGTGTGTGTGAGAGAGAGAGAGTCTGAGTGTGTGTGTGTGTGTGAGAGAGAGAGAGAGCGTGTGAGTGAGTGTGTGTGTGAGAGAGAGAGAGAGAGTGTGAGTGAGTGTGTGTGTGAGAGAGAGAGAGAGTGTGAGTGAGTGTGTGTGTGTGTGAGAGAGGGAGAGAAGTCATGCTCCACTTGAGCTCTTAAAATTTAACAATTTTTTAACCTTTAAAAAGAACCAACTTGACAAAAACCTACATTAAACTGAAGATAAGAACAAAAATCACAGGATAGCAGGTAATCAATTCTTTTTTTGTAAGAAAAACGATTTTTTTGACTGTTTTTTGAATATACGCAAAAAGGAGCAGCAGCTGCCTGATCAGAGGAGAACAGCAGGAGAAAGCCTCAATATCATCCCAAAGCTTCAACAAACAGGCAAGACAAAGTCTATACCATTAACTACTTTATAGTTGACACTAGAATAAAATAAGAAAGAGACAAATAACTAGATATACTACGAAAGAGACAGTTAAAGTTGAATGAGAAAACAGCAGTGGCAGTTGGAAATGGAGCCCCTCCCCCGACCCATCACTTACCCACAGAAAATACAGACAGCAAGAGACAAGAAAACATATAAACATGAGCTGCTCAAACAAAACCCAGAGACCCTAATGGCTGACTGCTTTCAAAAAGGAGACAAGTCCACCATCACAAACCTTCTGCTATACACAGAAAACTGCAATGTCTGGCACACAGCCATCTGCAAATATTACAAACATTTTAAAAAACACGGCATATGTAATGGAAGACAAATCCAAATTCATGAAGGAGGAGATGACACCAGCAAAGCATTTCTGACGGTAAACATATACCACAACGGAACTGTAATGTTTCAGGGGAATGAGGCGTGTCTCAGCTCTGTCCAGGCAAACTTTACCAGCCTCAGAGCCCTGGCAGAGACCGAGAGACAGGCCGAAAGAGCAGACGGCCATGCAGAAACCCAGCCGGAGGAGCAGGAGCTCGTCCTGGACTGTGACGCACAGCTGGAGCAGTCGGTCTCTCAGATGCGCAGCAGTCTCTCCCTGCAAGAGGTGGAGCTGGTGGAGCTCAGAGAACTGGTGCTCTCGCAAACAACATCCAGCGAACACATTCAACAACTGGAAAACAAACTTCACCAGCTCAAAAAAGAATTTAAATCTAGTATCGATGAACTGCGAGGAGAAATAAAAAAGCTGCAGCAGGACAGAGAAACCCTGAACAGTGAGCTGAAGAGCGTCAGAGAAGAGCTGATCTTCAGAGAAAGAGAAATGCAAAGTCTGAGAGAGCAGAAAGAGGCCGTCGTTCAGCCTCTCGCGAACGCCACCGAGACACCAGCACATCCACTCCTGACGCCTCCCGAGACCAACACACCAACAGCACAGACACACACTCCCAAAAACACTCAAGAGCAAGAAAACACACCTAATCTCATCCATACAGAAATACTAATTTTAATGGACTCTAATGGCAGATTCATAAATGAAAAACAGCTCTTTCCCAACCACAAAACAATAAAGACTTGGTGCCCAAACACAGAGAGTGCCCTTCAACAACTCGGCAAGGAAAAACGTGGTGATCCCAGCCACATCATCATACATGTGGGAACAAACGACCTGAGGACAAAACAGGAGCGAGTGGCACAAGCAGTCACTCAAGTGGCAATAAAAGCAACACAAACTTACCCATCATCAAAAATAATAATCTCTACCATCCTGCCCAGAACTGATTTCCATCCCCGCACTATACAGAGAGTCAACACAGACATCTCACGTGGATGTGCTGGGATGCCAAACGTTCATCTGGCACATCACCCTACGCTGGACACCCACAATCTCTACGACCACGTACACTTACGTAAAGACAGTGTTAATGTGTTCGCAAAAAATCTTAAAGATGTTGCTCTTGGCCGAACCCCTGGCAGTCCCTCAAAGAGCAACAGAGAGTACAGCAACCCTCAACCCAAGGTACGTCATAACCCAGCATCACCACACAACGTCTTCCCACCGCATCCAGCAGAACCCTGGAGACTCCATCCCCGGCACCCTCGTCCTGCCCCCCTATACCCACATCCTGAACCCCAACACCTACGCTTCCGGCCTCCATACCCATCCCACCTACGCTTCCGGCCTCCATACCCATCCCCTATACATGACCACCCTGCACCCCAACACCGCCAGCATCGCCAGGATCTGGTGCCACCATACCAGCAGCGGAGGAAACAGCCAGAACCCAGAGAAGCCCCGGCGATGGGTAACAACACCCCGGCAGCGCAGAGACCGGCTCCTCAACCAAGCGTCCACAGAACAGAGCCGCAGGAGCAACGGAGCTACGCCGCAGCCCTAAAAGCACCGAACGACACCCACAACACCAACCTGAGAGAGATCAAGGACATGCTCAGCTTGATCTGCACACGGCTGATGGACCAGTCGTGAGTAAACACACCAGACTGAGCTACACTAATATTTATCATAGAAATACAAATAAATAAATAGTAAAAATATGAACTAATTAAAAAGAAAAATATGTAAAAATTTGCATATATGTATGTTTACATAGATTCTCAAGTGGTTCAAGTTGAGTTGGTTCTATACTAGAGGATTAAAATTGTTTTTTGAACGAGTTGAATGAAACCATTGACGATCACACTGTGGAACATCCAGGGCATTAATTCATCAAGTCTTGGATGTAAAACAAAAACCCTGGACTTTAAGAAAAGTGTCTTAGACATTGACATAATAGTACTACAAGAAACATGGCGCAGAACTGATGAGGTCACTCTTTGTCCCCCAGGATATCGTGAAATATCCATATCATCCCAAAAACACGCAAACGTTAGACGTGGGAGAGATTCAGGGGGCACAATCATCTGGCACAAGCTTGAAATTGATAAATACATCCACATAATCAAAAAAGAAAAATCCCATATCTGGCTCAAAATCAATAAAGAACTCAGTCAAACTACCAAAGATATTTTCTTATGTGCTCTTTACATTCCTCCCTCTGAATCTCCTTACTATAACGAGAACATCTTTGAGACCCTCCACAGCCAAATCAACCAGTTCCAGGCCCAGGGAAGTGTGCTGGTGTGTGGGGATCTCAATGCAAGAAC
>JAWRVZ010000470.1:225000-238868 GCA_037043235.1 Rhodeus uyekii | reverse complement strand
TGTGAGAACAAGTGCGAGCGTGAGAACACGGATGAGTGTGAGATCAAGTGCGAGCGTGAGAACACCGGTCAGTGTGAGAACATGTGTGAGCGTGAGAACACGGGTCAGTGTGAGGACAAGTGCGAGCGTGAGAACAAGTGCGAGCGTGAGAACACGGTCAGTGTGAGAACACGGGTCAGTGTGAGAACACGGGTCCAGTGTGAGAACACGGGTCAGTGTGAGAACAACGGGTCAGTGTGAGAACAACGGGTCAGTGTGAGAACAACGGGTCAGTGTGAGAACACGGGTCAGTTTGAGAACATGGGTCAGTGTGAGAACAACGGGTCAGTGTGAGAACAACGGGTCAGTGTGAGAACACGGGTCAGTTTGAGAACACGTGTCAGTTTGAGACCACGGGTCAGTGTGAGAACACGGGTCAGTGTGAGAACAAGAGCGAGCGTGAGAACACGGGTCAGTGTGAGAACACGGGTCAGTGTGAGAACAAGTGCAAGCGTGAGAACACGGGTCAGTGTGAGAACACGGATGAGTGTGAGAACAAGTGTGAGCGTGAGAACACGGGTCAGTGTGAGAACACGGATGAGTGTGAGAACAAGTGTGAGCGTGAGAACATGGGTCAGTGTGAGAACACGTGCAAGCGTGAGAACACGGGTCAGTGTGAGAACACGGGTCAGTGTGAGAACAAGTGCAAGCGTGAGAACACGGGTCAGTGTGAGAACACGGGTCAGTGTGAGAACACGGGTCAGTGTGAGAACACGGGTCAGTGTGAGAACACGGATGAGTGTGAGAACAAGTGCGAGCGTGAGAACACGGATGAGTGTGAGAATAAGTGTGAGCGTGAGAACATGGGTCAGTGTGAGAGACATGGGTCAGTGTGAGAACAAGTGCGAGCGTGAGAACACGGGTCAGTGTGAGAACAAGTGCGAGCGTGAGAACACGGGTCAGTGTGAGAACATGTGTGAATGTGAGAACACGGGTCAGTGTGAGAACATGTGTGAGCGTGAGAACAACGGGTCAGTGTGAGAACAAGTGCAAGCGTGAGAACACGGGTCAGTGTGAGAACACGGATGAGTGTGAGAACAAGTGCGAGCGTGAGAACACGGGTCAGTGTGAGAACACGGATGAGTGTGAGAACAAGTGCGAGCGTGAGAACACGGGTCAGTGTGAGAACACGGGTCAGTGTGAGAACATGTGTGAGCGTGAGAACAAGTGCGAGCGTGAGAACACGGGTCAGTGTGAGAACAACGGGTCAGTGTGAGAACAAGTGCGAGCCTGAGAACACGGGTCAGTGTGAGAACACGGGTCAGTGTGAGAACAAGTGCAAGCGTGAGAACACGGGTCAGTGTGAGAACACGGATGAGTGTGAGAACAAGTGCGAGCGTGAGAACACGGGTCAGTGTGAGAACACGGATGAGTGTGAGAACAAGTGCGAGCGTGAGAACACGGGTTAGTGTGTGAACACGGGTCAGTGTGAGAACAGGGGTCAGCGTGAGAACAAGTGCAAGCGTGAGAACACGGGTCAGTGTGAGAACACGGGTCAGTGTGAGAACATGTGTGAGCGTGAGAACACGGGTCAGTGTGAGAACACGGGTCAGTGTGAGAACAAGTGCGAGCGTGAGAACACGGATGAGTGTGAGAACAAGTGCGAGCGTGAGAACACGGGTCAGTGTGAGAACATGTGTGAGCGTGAGAACACGGGTCAGTGTGAGAACGTGTGAGCGTGAGAACACGGATCAGTGTGAGAACATGTGTGAGCGTGGGAACACGGGTCAGTGTGAGGACAAGTGCGAGCGTGAGAACGCGGATGAGTGTGAGAACAAGTGCGAGCGTGAGAACACGGGTCAGTGTGAGAACAAGTGCGAGCGTGAGAACAAGTGCGAGCGTGAGAACAAGTGCGAGCGTGAGAACACGGGTCAGCGTGAGAACACGGGTCAGCGTGAGAACAACGGGTCAGTGTGAGAACACGTGCAAGTGTGAGGACATGTGCGAGCGTGAGAACAAGTGCGAGCGTGAGAACACGGGTCAGTGTGAGAACACGGGTCAGTGTGAGAACACGGGTCAGTGTGAGAACAAGTGCGAGCGTGAGAACACGGATGAGTGTGAGAACAAGTGCGAGCGTGAGAACACGGGTCAGTGTGAGAACATGTGTGAGCGTGAGAACACGGGTCAGTGTGAGGACAAGTGCGAGCGTGAGAACAAGTGCGAGCGTGAGATCAAGTGCGAGCGTGAGAACACGGGTCAGTGTGAGAACACGGGTCAGTGTGAGAACACGGGTCAGTGTGAGAACAACGGGTCAGTGTGAGAACAACGGGTCAGTGTGAGAACAACGGGTCAGTGTGAGAACACGGGTCAGTTTGAGAACACGGGTCAGTGTGAGAACAACGGGTCAGTGTGAGAACAACGGGTCAGTGTGAGAACACGGGTCAGTTTGAGAACACGGGTCAGTGTGAGAACACGGGTCAGTGTGAGAACAAGAGCGAGCGTGAGAACACGGGTCAGTGTGAGAACAAGTGCAAGCGTGAGAACACGGGTCAGTGTGAGAACACGGATGAGTGTGAGAACAAGTGTGAGCGTGAGAACACGGGTCAGTGTGAGAACACGGATGAGTGTGAGAACAAGTGTGAGCGTGAGAACATGGGTCAGTGTGAGAACACGTGCAAGCGTGAGAACACGGGTCAGTGTGAGAACACGGGTCAGTGTGAGAACAAGTGCAAGCGTGAGAACACGGGTCAGTGTGAGAACACGGGTCAGTGTGAGAACACGGGTCAGTGTGAGAACACGGGTCAGTGTGAGAACACGGATGAGTGTGAGAACAAGTGCGAGCGTGAGAACACGGATGAGTGTGAGAATAAGTGTGAGCGTGAGAACATGGGTCAGTGTGAGAACACGGGTCAGTGTGAGAACAAGTGCGAGCGTGAGAACACGGGTCAGTGTGAGAACATGTGTGAATGTGAGAACACGGGTCAGTGTGAGAACATGTGTGAGCGTGAGAACACGGGTCAGTGTGAGAACACGGGTCAGTGTGAGAACACGGGTCAGTGTGAGAACAAGTGCGAGCGTGAGAACACGGATGAGTGTGAGAACATGTGCGAGCGTGAGAACACGGGTCAGTGTGAAAACACGGGTCAGCGTGAGAACACGGGTCAGTGTGAGAACAACGGGTCAGTGTGAGAACAAGGGTCAGTGTGAGAACACGTGCAAGTGTGAGGACATGTGCGAGCGTGAGAACAAGTGCGAGCGTGAAAACACGGGTCAGTGTGAGAACACGGGTCAGTGTGAGAACAACGGGTCAGTGTGAGAACAAGTGCGAGCGTGAGAACACGGGTCAGTGTGAGAACACGGGTCAGTGTGAGAACAAGTGCAAGCGTGAGAACACGGGTCAGTGTGAGAACACGGATGAGTGTGAGAACAAGTGCGAGCGTGAGAACACGGGTCAGTGTGAGAACACGGATGAGTGTGAGAACAAGTGCGAGCGTGAGAACACGGGTCAGTGTGAGAACACGGGTCAGTGTGAGAACAACGGGTCAGTGTGAGAACAAGTGCGAGCGTGAGAACACGGGTCAGTGTGAGAACACGGGTCAGTGTGAGAACAAGTGCAAGCGTGAGAACACGGGTCAGTGTGAGAACACGGATGAGTGTGAGAACAAGTGCGAGCGTGAGAACACGGGTCAGTGTGAGAACACGGATGAGTGTGAGAACACGGATGAGTGTGAGAACAAGTGCGAGCGTGAGAACACGGGTCAGTGTGAGAACACGGGTCAGTGTGAGAACACGGGTCAGTGTGAGAACAAGTGCGAGCGTGAGAACACGGATGAGTGTGAGAACAAGTGCGAGCGTGAGAACACGGGTCAGTGTGAGAACATGTGCGAGCGTGAGAACACGGGTCAGCGTGAGAACAAGTGCGAGCGTGAGAACAAGTGCGAGCGTGAGAACAAGTGCGAGCGTGAGAACAAGTGCGAGCGTGAGAACAAGTGCGAGCGTGAGAACAAGTGCGAGCGTGAGAACAAGTGCGAGCGTGAGAACAAGTGCGAGCGTGAGAACAAGTGCGAGCGTGAGAACAAGTGCGAGCGTGAGAACAAGTGCGAGCGTGAGAACACGGGTCAGCGTGAGAACACGGGTCAGCGTGAGAACAACGGGTCAGCGTGAGAACAACGGGTCAGCGTGAGAACACGGGTCAGCGTGAGAACACGGGTCAGTGTGAGAACACGGGTCAGTGTGAGAACACGGGTCAGCGTGAGAACACGGGTCAGTGTGAGAACAGGGGTCAGTGTGAGAACAAGTGCAAGCGTGAGAACACGGATGAGTGTGAGAACACAGGTCAGTGTGAGAACATGTGTGAGCGTGAGAACACGGGTCAGTGTGAGAACACGGGTCAGTGTGAGAACAAGTGCGAGCGTGAGAACACGGATGAGTGTGAGAACAAGTGCGAGCGTGAGACCACGGGTCAGTGTGAGAACGTGTGAGCGTGAGAACACGGGTCAGTGTGAGAACGTGTGAGCGTGAGAACACGGGTCAGTGTGAGAACGTGTGAGCGTGAGAACACGGATCAGTGTGAGGACAAGTGCGAGCGTGAGAACGCGGATGAGTGTGAGAACAAGTGCGAGCGTGAGAACGCGGGTCAGTGTGAGAACAAGTGCGAGCGTGAGAACAAGTGCGAGCGTGAGAACAAGTGCGAGCGTGAGAACACGGGTCAGAGTGAGAACACGGGTCAGTGTGAGAACAACGGGTCAGTGTGAGAACAAGTGCGAGCGTGAGAACACGGGTCAGTGTGAGAACACGGATGAGTGTGAGAACACGGATGAGTGTGAGAACAAGTGCGAGCGTGAGAACACGGGTCAGTGTGAGAACACGGATGAGTGTGAGAACACGGATGAGTGTGAGAACAAGTGCGAGCGTGAGAACACGGGTCAGTGTGAGAACACGGGTCAGTGTGAGAACACGGGTCAGTGTGAGAACAAGTGCGAGCGTGAGAACACGGATGAGTGTGAGAACAAGTGCGAGCGTGAGAACACGGGTCAGTGTGAGAACATGTGCGAGCGTGAGAACACGGGTCAGTGTGAGGACAAGTGCGAGCGTGAGAACGCGGATGAGTGTGAGAACAAGTGCGAGCGTGAGAACACGGGTCAGTGTGAGAACAAGTGCGAGCGTGAGAACAAGTGCGAGCGTGAGAACAAGTGCGAGCGTGAGAACACGGGTCAGCGTGAGAACACGGGTCAGCGTGAGAACAACGGGTCAGTGTGAGAACAACGGGTCAGTGTGAGAACAACGGGTCAGTGTGAGAACAAGGGTCAGTGTGAGAACACGTGCAAGTGTGAGGACATGTGCGAGCGTGAGAACAAGTGCGAGCGTGAAAACACGGGTCAGTGTGAGAACACGGGTCAGTGTGAGAACAACGGGTCAGTGTGAGAACAAGTGCGAGCGTGAGAACACGGGTCAGTGTGAGAACACGGGTCAGTGTGAGAACACGGGTCAGTGTGAGAACAAGTGCAAGCGTGAGAACACGGGTCAGTGTGAGAACACGGATGAGTGTGAGAACAAGTGCGAGCGTGAGAACACGGGTCAGTGTGAGAACACGGATGAGTGTGAGAACAAGTGCGAGCGTGAGAACACGGGTCAGTGTGAGAACACGGGTCAGTGTGAGAACACGGGTCAGTGTGAGAACAACGGGTCAGTGTGAGAACAAGTGCGAGCGTGAGAACACGGGTCAGTGTGAGAACACGGGTCAGTGTGAGAACAAGTGCAAGCGTGAGAACACGGGTCAGTGTGAGAACACGGATGAGTGTGAGAACAAGTGCGAGCGTGAGAACACGGGTCAGTGTGAGAACACGGATGAGTGTGAGAACACGGATGAGTGTGAGAACAAGTGCAAGCGTGAGAACACGGGTCAGTGTGAGAACACGGGTCAGTGTGAGAACAAGTGCGAGCGTGAGAACACGGATGAGTGTGAGAACAAGTGCGAGCGTGAGAACACGGGTCAGTGTGAGAACACGGGTCAGTGTGAGAACAAGTGCAAGCGTGAGAACACGGGTCAGTGTGAGAACACGGATGAGTGTGAGAACAAGTGCGAGCGTGAGAACACGGGTCAGTGTGAGAACACGGATGAGTGTGAGAACAAGTGCGAGCGTGAGAACACGGGTCAGTGTGAGAACACGGGTCAGTGTGAGAACACGGGTCAGTGTGAGAACAACGGGTCAGTGTGAGAACAAGTGCGAGCGTGAGAACACGGGTCAGTGTGAGAACACGGGTCAGTGTGAGAACAAGTGCAAGCGTGAGAACACGGGTCAGTGTGAGAACACGGATGAGTGTGAGAACAAGTGCGAGCGTGAGAACACGGGTCAGTGTGAGAACACGGATGAGTGTGAGAACACGGATGAGTGTGAGAACAAGTGCGAGCGTGAGAACACGGGTCAGTGTGAGAACACGGGTCAGTGTGAGAACACGGGTCAGTGTGAGAACAAGTGCGAGCGTGAGAACACGGATGAGTGTGAGAACAAGTGCGAGCGTGAGAACACGGGTCAGTGTGAGAACATGTGCGAGCGTGAGAACACGGGTCAGCGTGAGAACAAGTGCGAGCGTGAGAACAAGTGCGAGCGTGAGAACAAGTGCGAGCGTGAGAACAAGTGCGAGCGTGAGAACAAGTGCGAGCGTGAGAACAAGTGCGAGCGTGAGAACAAGTGCGAGCGTGAGAACAAGTGCGAGCGTGAGAACAAGTGCGAGCGTGAGAACACGGGTCAGCGTGAGAACACGGGTCAGCGTGAGAACAACGGGTCAGCGTGAGAACAACGGGTCAGCGTGAGAACACGGGTCAGCGTGAGAACACGGGTCAGCGTGAGAACACGGGTCAGCGTGAGAACACGGGTCAGTGTGAGAACACGGGTCAGTGTGAGAACAGGGGTCAGTGTGAGAACAAGTGCAAGCGTGAGAACACGGATGAGTGTGAGAACACAGGTCAGTGTGAGAACATGTGTGAGCGTGAGAACACGGGTCAGTGTGAGAACACGGGTCAGTGTGAGAACAAGTGCGAGCGTGAGAACACGGATGAGTGTGAGAACAAGTGCGAGCGTGAGAACACGGGTCAGTGTGAGAACGTGTGAGCGTGAGAACACGGGTCAGTGTGAGAACGTGTGAGCGTGAGAACACGGATCAGTGTGAGAACATGTGTGAGCGTGAGAACACGGGTCAGTGTGAGGACAAGTGCGAGCGTGAGAACGCGGATGAGTGTGAGAACAAGTGCGAGCGTGAGAACACGGGTCAGTGTGAGAACAAGTGCGAGCGTGAGAACAAGTGCGAGCGTGAGAACAAGTGCGAGCGTGAGAACACGGGTCAGAGTGAGAACACGGGTCAGCGTGAGAACACGGGTCAGTGTGAGAACAACGGGTCAGTGTGAGAACAAGGGTCAGTGTGAGAACACGGATGAGTGTGAGAACAAGTGCGAGCGTGAGAACACGGGTCAGTGTGAGAACACGGATGAGTGTGAGAACACGGATGAGTGTGAGAACAAGTGCGAGCGTGAGAACACGGGTCAGTGTGAGAACACGGGTCAGTGTGAGAACACGGGTCAGTGTGAGAACAAGTGCGAGCGTGAGAACACGGATGGGTGTGAGAACAAGTGCGAGCGTGAGAACACGGGTCAGTGTGAGAACATGTGCGAGCGTGAGAACACGGGTCAGCGTGAGAACAAGTGCGAGCGTGAGAACAAGTGCGAGCGTGAGAACAAGTGCGAGCGTGAGAACAAGTGCGAGCGTGAGAACAAGTGCGAGCGTGAGAACAAGTGCGAGCGTGAGAACAAGTGCGAGCGTGAGAACACGGGTCAGCGTGAGAACACGGGTCAGCGTGAGAACAACGGGTCAGCGTGAGAACAACGGGTCAGCGTGAGAACACGGGTCAGCGTGAGAACACGGGTCAGCGTGAGAACACGGGTCAGTGTGAGAACACGGGTCAGTGTGAGAACACGGGTCAGTGTGAGAACAGGGGTCAGTGTGAGAACAAGTGCAAGCGTGAGAACACGGATGAGTGTGAGAACACAGGTCAGTGTGAGAACATGTGTGAGCGTGAGAACACGGGTCAGTGTGAGAACACGGGTCAGTGTGAGAACAAGTGCGAGCGTGAGAACACGGATGAGTGTGAGAACAAGTGCGAGCGTGAGAACACGGGTCAGTGTGAGAACGTGTGAGCGTGAGAACACGGGTCAGTGTGAGAACGTGTGAGCGTGAGAACACGGGTCAGTGTGAGAACGTGTGAGCGTGAGAACACGGATCAGTGTGAGAACATGTGTGAGCGTGAGAACACGGGTCAGTGTGAGGACAAGTGCGAGCGTGAGAACGCGGATGAGTGTGAGAACAAGTGCGAGCGTGAGAACACGGGTCAGTGTGAGAACAAGTGCGAGCGTGAGAACAAGTGCGAGCGTGAGAACAAGTGCGAGCGTGAGAACACGGGTCAGAGTGAGAACACGGGTCAGCGTGAGAACACGGGTCAGTGTGAGAACAACGGGTCAGTGTGAGAACAAGGGTCAGTGTGAGAACACGTGCAAGTGTGAGGACATGTGCGAGCGTGAGAACAAGTGCGAGCGTGAAAACACGGGTCAGTGTGAGAACAACGGGTCAGTGTGAGAACAAGTGCGAGCGTGAGAACACGGGTCAGTGTGAGAACACGGGTCAGTGTGAGAACAAGTGCAAGCGTGAGAACACGGGTCAGTGTGAGAACACGGATGAGTGTGAGAACAAGTGCGAGCGTGAGAACACGGGTCAGTGTGAGAACACTGATGAGTGTGAGAACAAGTGCGAGCGTGAGAACACGGGTCAGTGTGAGAACACGGGTCAGTGTGAGAACAACGGGTCAGTGTGAGAACAAGTGCGAGCGTGAGAACACGGGTCAGTGTGAGAACACGGGTCAGTGTGAGAACAAGTGCAAGCGTGAGAACACGGGTCAGTGTGAGAACACGGATGAGTGTGAGAACAAGTGCGAGCGTGAGAACACGGGTCAGTGTGAGAACACGGATGAGTGTGAGAACAAGTGCGAGCGTGAGAACACGGGTCAGTGTGAGAACACGGGTCAGTGTGAGAACACGGGTCAGTGTGAGAACACGGGTCAGTGTGAGAACACGGGTCAGTGTGAGAACAAGTGCGAGCGTGAGAACACGGATGAGTGTGAGAACAAGTGCGAGCGTGAGAACACGGGTCAGTGTGAGAACATGTGCGAGCGTGAGAACACGGGTCAGCGTGAGAACAAGTGCGAGCGTGAGAACAAGTGCGAGCGTGAGAACAAGTGCGAGCGTGAGAACAAGTGCGAGCGTGAGAACAAGTGCGAGCGTGAGAACAAGTGCGAGCGTGAGAACACGGGTCAGCGTGAGAACACGGGTCAGCGTGAGAACAACGGGTCAGTGTGAGAACAACGGGTCAGTGTGAGAACAACGGGTCAGTGTGAGAACACGGGTCAGTGTGAGAACACGGGTCAGTGTGAGAACACGGGTCAGTGTGAGAACAAGTGCAAGCGTGAGAACACGGGTCAGTGTGAGAACACGGATGAGTGTGAGAACAAGTGCGAGCGTGAGAACACGGGTCAGTGTGAGAACACGGGTCAGTGTGAGAACAAGTGCAAGCGTGAGAACACGGGTCAGTGTGAGAACACGGGTCAGTGTGAGAACACGGATGAGTGTGAGAACAAGTGCGAGCGTGAGAACACGGATGAGTGTGAGAATAAGTGTGAGCGTGAGAACACGGGTCAGTGTGAGAACACGGGTCAGTGTGAGAACAAGTGCGAGCGTGAGAACACGGGTCAGTGTGAGAACAAGTGCGAGCGTGAGAACACGGGTCAGTGTGAGAACATGTGTGAGTGTGAGAACACGGGTCAGTGTGAGAACATGTGTGAGCGTGAGAACACGGGTCAGTGTGAGAACACGGGTTAGTGTGAGAACACGGGTCAGTGTGAGAACAAGTGCGAGCGTGAGAACACGGATGAGTGTGAGAACATGTGCGAGCGTGAGAACACGGGTCAGTGTGAGAACAAGTGCGAGCGTGAGAACACGGGTCAGTGTGAGAACATGTGTGAGCGTGAGAACACGGATGAGTGTGAGAACATGTGCGAGCGTGAGAACACGGATGAGTGTGAGAACAAGTGCGAGCGTGAGAACACGGGTCAGTGTGAGAACAAGTGTGAGCGTGAGAACACGGATGAGTGTGAGAACATGTGCGAGTGTGAGAACACGGATGAGTGTGAGAACAAGTGCGAGCGTGAGAACACGGGTCAGTGTGAGAACACGGGTCAGTGTGAGAACAACGGGTCAGTGTGAGAACAAGTGCGAGCGTGAGAACACGGGTCAGTGTGAGAACACGGGTCAGTGTGAGAACAAGTGCAAGCGTGAGAACACGGATCAGTGTGAGAACACGGATGAGTGTGAGAACAAGTGCGAGCGTGAGAACACGGGTCAGTGTGAGAACACGGATGAGTGTGAGAACAAGTGCGAGCGTGAGAACACGGGTCAGTGTGAGAACACGGGTCAGTGTGAGAACACGGGTCAGTGTGAGAACACGGGTCAGTGTGAGAACAAGTGCGAGCATGAGAACACGGATGAGTGTGAGAACAAGTGCGAGCGTGAGAACACGGGTCAGTGTGAGAACATGTGCGAGCGTGAGAACACGGGTCAGCGTGAGAACAAGTGCGAGCGTGAGAACAAGTGCGAGCGTGAGAACAAGTGCGAGCGTGAGAACACGGGTCAGCGTGAGAACACGGGTCAGTGTAAGAACACGGGTCAGTGTGAGAACAACGGGTCAGTGTGAGAACAACGGGTCAGTGTGAGAACAACGGGTCAGTGTGAGAACACGGGTCAGTGTGAGAACACGGGTCAGTGTGAGAACACGGGTCAGCGTGAGAACAAGTGCAAGCGTGAGAACAAGTGCAAGCGTGAGAACACGGGTCAGTGTGAGAACACGGATGAGTGTGAGAACAAGTGCGAGCGTGAGAACACGGGTCAGTGTGAGAACACGGATGAGTGTGAGAACAAGTGCGAGCGTGAGAACATGGGTCAGTGTGAGAACACGTGCAAGCGTGAGAACACGGTTCAGTGTGAGAACACGGGTCAGTGTGAGAACAAGTGCAAGCGTGAGAACACGGGTCAGTGTGAGAACACGGGTCAGTGTGAGAACACGGGTCAGTGTGAGAACACGGGTCAGTGTGAGAACACGGATGAGTGTGAGAACAAGTGCGAGCGTGAGAACACGGATGAGTGTGAGAATAAGTGTGAGCGTGAGAACATGGGTCAGTGTGAGAACACGGGTCAGTGTGAGAACAAGTGCGAGCGTGAGAACACGGGTCAGTGTGAGAACAAGTGCGAGCGTGAGAACACGGGTCAGTGTGAGAACATGTGTGAGTGTGAGAACACGGGTCAGTGTGAGAACATGTGTGAGCGTGAGAACACGGGTCAGTGTGAGAACACGGGTTAGTGTGAGAACACGGGTCAGTGTGAGAACAAGTGCGAGCGTGAGAACACGGATGAGTGTGAGAACATGTGCGAGCGTGAGAACACGGGTCAGTATGAGAACAAGTGCGAGCGTGAGAACACGGGTCAGTGTGAGAACATGTGTGAGCGTGAGAACACGGATGAGTGTGAGAACATGTGCGAGCGTGAGAACACGGATGAGTGTGAGAACAAGTGCGAGCGTGAGAACACGGGTCAGTGTGAGAACAAGTGCGAGCGTGAGAACACGGGTCAGTGTGAGAACATGTGTGAGCGTGAGAACACGGATCAGTGTGAGAACATGTGCGAGCGTGAGAACACGGATGAGTGTGAGAACAAGTGCGAGCGTGAGAACACGGGTCAGTGTGAGAACAAGTGCGAGCGTGAGAACACGGGTCAGTGTGAGAACAAGTGCGAGCTTGAGAACACGGGTCAGTGTGAGAACATGTGCGAGCGTGAGAACACGGGTCAGTGTGAGAACAAGTGCGAGCGTGAGAACACGGGTCAGTGTGAGAACAAGTGCAAGCGTGAGAACACGGGTCAGTGTGAGAACAAGTGCAAGCGTGAGAACACGGGTCAGTGTGAGAACAAGTGCGAGCGTGAGAACACGGGTCAGTGTGAGAACATGTGAGTGTGAGAACACGGGTCAGTGTGAGAACATGTGCGAGCGTGAGAACACGGGTCAGTGTGAGAACAAGTGCGAGCGTGAGAACACGGATCAGTGTGAGAACAAGTGCGAGCGTGAGAACACGGGTCAGTGTGAGAACATGTGAGTGTGAGAACACGGGTCAGTGTGAGAACATGTGCGAGCGTGAGAACACGGGTCAGTGTGAGAACAAGTGCGAGCGTGAGAACACGGGTCAGTGTGAGAACATGTGTGAGCGTGAGAACACGGATGAGTGTGAGAACATTTGCGAGCGTGAGAACACGGGTCAGTGTGAGAACAAGTGCGAGCGTAAGAACACGGATCAGTGTGAGAACATGTGTAAGCGTGAGAACAAGTGCGAGCGTGAGAACACGGGTCAGTGTGAGAACACGGGTCAGTGTGAGAACACGGGTCAGTGTGAGAACAACGGGTCAGTGTGAGAACAAGTGCGAGCGTAAGAACACGGATCAGTGTGAGAACATGTGTAAGCGTGAGAACAAGTGCGAGCGTGAGAACACGGGTCAGTGTGAGAACACGGGTCAGTGTGAGAACAACGGGTCAGTGTGAGAACAAGTGCGAGCCTGAGAACACGGGTCAGTGTGAGAACACGGGTCAGTGTGAGAACAAGTGCAAGCGTGAGAACACGGGTCAGTGTGAGAACACGGATGAGTGTGAGAACAAGTGCGAGCGTGAGAACACAGGTCAGTGTGAGAACACGGATGAGTGTGAGAACAAGTGCGAGCGTGAGAACACGGGTCAGTGTGAGAACACGGGTCAGTGTGAGAACAGGGGTCAGTGTGAGAACAAGTGCAAGCGTGAGAACATGGGTCAGTGTGAGAACACGGATGAGTGTGAGAACACGGGTCAGTGTGAGAACATGTGTGAGCGTGAGAACACGGGTCAGTGTGAGAACACGGGTCAGTGTGAGAACAAGTGCGAGCGTGAGAACACGGATGAGTGTGAGAACAAGTGTGAGTGTGAGAACACGGGTCAGTGTGAGAACATGTGTGAGCGTGAGAACACGGGTCAGTGTGAGAACATGTGTGAGCGTGAGAACACGGATCAGTGTGAGAACATGTGTGAGCGTGAGAACACGGGTCAGTGTGAGGACAAGTGCGAGCGTGAGAACGCGGATGAGTGTGAGAACAAGTGCGAGCGTGAGAACACGGATGAGTGTGAGAACAAGTGCGAGCGTGAGAACACGGGTCAGTGTGAGAACACGGGTCAGTGTGAGAACACGGATGAGTGTGAGAACAAGTGCGAGCGTGAGAACACGGATGAGTGTGAGAATAAGTGTGAGCGTGAGAACATGGGTCAGTGTGAGAACACGGGTCAGTGTGAGAACAAGTGCGAGCGTGAGAACACGGGTCAGTGTGAGAACAAGTGCGAGCGTGAGAACACGGGTCAGTGTGAGAACATGTGTGAATGTGAGAACACGGGTCAGTGTGAGAACACGGGTCAGTGTGAGAACAAGTGCGAGCGTGAGAACACGGATGAGTGTGAGAACAAGTGCGAGCGTGAGAACACGGGTCAGTGTGAGAACATGTGCGAGCGTGAGAACACGGGTCAGTGTGAGGACAAGTGCGAGCGTGAGAACAAGTGCGAGCGTGAGAACAAGTGCGAGCGTGAGAACAAGTGCGAGCGTGAGAACAAGTGCGAGCGTGAGAACAAGTGCGAGCGTGAGAACAAGTGCGAGCGTGAGAACAAGTGCGAGCGTGAGAACAAGTGCGAGCGTGAGAACAAGTGCGAGCGTGAGAACAAGTGCGAGCGTGA
>JAWRVZ010000470.1:215000-222500 GCA_037043235.1 Rhodeus uyekii | reverse complement strand
AGAGTCCGGCTGCTGTCGCTCGTGCTCGTTTGGTTCTGCAGCTTCAGGACCATCTGAATCAGGGGATTTCTTGTCATGTTCATTTCATGGCTTTTAAGGGCTTTAAAATGGTAAGAGTCGGGGTCGCTCATCTTTAGATGTCTCCAAAATTTGATGGCTTGTTTCTCAATGTGGATCAGTAGAGGATATTGGCCTAATTCTGCCCTGCATGCGTTGTTGGGCGTGCTCCTCTGGACTCCCAGGATACTCCGGCAGAACTCTGCATGCAGGGCTTCTGTTGGGTTTTTGTCCCATTTGTCAAACTCTTGGTTCAGGAGAGGACCCCAGACTTCACTGCCATACAGAGCAATCGGCTCGATGACTGATTGGAATATTTTGAGCCAGATTCTGATTGGTATTTTAATTTGGACAGATGTTTTGATGGCATAGAAGGCCCTTCTTGCTTTCTCTTTCAGTTCATTCACAGCCAAGTTGAGGCTTCCGTTTGAGCTGAACTTCAGCCTGAGGTACGTGTAGCTTGTGGCATGATCAATTTTGCACGTACCAAGGGTGAAACTGTGTCTCTTTCCCTGAGATCTGGATCTTTTCTGGAAGGTTAGAACTTTAGTTTTGGTTGGGTTAGTGGTCAGGGCCCAGGTCTGACAGAACTGATGCAGGACGTCCAGGTTCTGCTGTAGACCCTCTTCTGTTGGAGACAGCAGAACCAGATCGTCCGCATACAGCAGGAACTTTATGGTGGAGTCGTGGAGTGTGAGGCCAGGCGCTGCACTTTCTTCTAGACGTTTAGCCAATTCATTAATGTAAATATTGAAGAGGGTCGGTGACAGCGGGCAGCCCTGTCTCACACCCCGTCCTTGAGTGAAGAACTCAGTTTGTTTATTTCCAATTTTAATTGCACACTGATTGTTTGAGTACATTGATTTTATGATGTTATAAGTTTTACCACCAATACCCGATTCTAGCAGTTTAGACAGAAGACCTTCATGCCAAATTGAATCGAAGGCCTTCTGGAAATCTACAAAGCAAGCAAATATTTTGGTTTTGTTTTGGTTGACGTGTTTGTCGATCAGGGTTTGTAGGGTAAAGATATGGTCTGATGTTCTGTAATTTGGTAAGAATCCAATCTGGCTTTTGCTGAGGACATTGTGCTCCGTGAGGAAGAGTATGAGCCTTGTGTTGATGATGCTGCAGAACATCTTCCCCAGGTTACTGCTCACACAGATGCCTCTGTAATTGTTGGGGTCTGATTTGTCTCCACTCTTAAATATGGGTGTTATGAGTCCTTTATTCCAGATGTCAGGGAAATGACCAACACTCAGAACCAAGTTGAACAGTTTCATTATGGCCAATCTGAATTTTTGGTTTGTGTTTTTAAGCATCTCGTTGAGGATGCCGTCTGGTCCACTTGCCTTTTTTGTTGGCAGGGCCTGCATTTTATCCATCAGCTCTTTTTCAGTGATTGGATAATCTAGTGGATTTTGGTATTTGCCAATTACATTTTCTATATTGTTTAATTAGGGGCCAAGCACCGAAGGTGCGGAGGCACCTATTGTATTTGTTCCGGTTCCTATTATTATTATTATTCTTCCGCTTCTTCCGCTTCCGCCATGGGAGTCTATGGCAGGCCATAGAACCGTTTGCGGGAAAATGATGAAATTTTGCACACTGATAGAAGACAGTCCAATCATTGACCATAGCAAATTTGAAGTTTCTAACTCAATGTCTCTAGCGCCACCAACTGTCCAAAGTTGCACTCACGTTTACGTAAATAACTTTTGAACCGTATGTCCTAGAAACAAAATTCTTTTGTCCACTGATTCCTTGGCTCAAGACGATTCGATTGCACCCTATGACGTCACTTTCCGTCATGAAAATTTTTCCGCCATTTTGAATTTTATGAAAAACCTACTTTTTCGAACTCCTCCTAGGCCCTTTGTCCGATTTTCACGAAAATTGAACCACATCATCTCCTGACCATGTTGACAAAAAGTTATTAAAAGAAAGTTGACTCGTCAAACCGTTTACGAATAATTTGCGAAAGAATTAGACAAAATGGCCGCAGAAATGAAAGCTAGGCTATATCTCCGCAACGCATTAGCGTATTCTGACCAAACTTGGTGTGTGTTATGGCAATCATGGTCTGAGGCTACCTGCAGAGTTTTAGTGCTCTGCCCCCTAGTGGTCTGGAGATATGAAAAAGTGAAATATTTGCTTATAACTTCTGAATGCTTCGACCAAAAATCATAAAACTGGTCTCGTTAGATTCAGGGCATCATGCCGAGTCGTGCGATACTAAATTTTCCCATATCGGCCATTTTGAGGGTCGGCCATTTTGAATTTTGTCATAAATTGCTATATTTAACAAACACATTGGCGTATCGTTACGAAACTCGATATGTGTCTTCGGCACCTGGGCCTGATACAACACAAAAAGTTTTGAGGCAGCGCCCCCTTGTGGTCAAAAGTTATAAACAAATTTACAAAAATGCTAATAACTTTTGAACACGTTAACCTATGGTAAAATAAGTTGTCTTTATACGTTCCTTGGGACAAACCGAGAACACAGATACCAAATTTGTCATTGTCGGCCGAACTTCCTGTCCGCCATGTTGTTTTTCTTTAAAAACCTACTTTTTCGAACTCCTCCCACACCGTAAGTCCAATTTTCACCAAAATTGAATCATAACATCTTCAGACCATGCTGACAAAAAGTTATTAAAATAAAGTTGATTCGTCTAACAGGTTTCGATAAAATTGCGAACGAATTTGACCAAATGGCCACCAAATAAAGCGAGGCTATATCTCCGCAACGCATTAGCGTATTCTGACCAAACTTTCTGTGTGTCATGTCAATCATGATCTGAGGCTACCTGCAGAGTTTTGGCGCTCTGCCCCCTAGTGGTCAGGAGATATGAAAAACTGACATTTTTTATTATAGCTCCTGAACGCTTTGTCCAAAAATCATGAAACTGCTGTCTTTAGATTCAGTGCATCATGCCGAGTCCTGCGATACCAAATTTTCCCATATCGGCCATTTTCAGCGTCAGCTATTTAGAATTTTGTCATGAAATGCTATGCTTAACAAACACATGACTTTAAAGCTGTATGTCAGCAATGCTTTACCCTATTGACACCAAACTTTGCATGTGTCATTGTCACCTCACTCTGGATAAACCACGTGATTTGACATATCAGTTTGGTTACAGAGCTGCCTGTTGGTCAAACGTGATAAACCGTTAAATCGAATTACTAAAGACCGTATTGATGGTTTTTCAGCCATTTAGACTGAAGTCATATTGAAATGTCTTTAGATGCTTCCTGCTGTTGGTCTGATGCTGCCAGCCATGTCGGCATGACATTTAATGCCTTCTTTGTGCTTGGCCCCGTCATGGCTGCTTGCAGCTATATTTTGTCATGTATCTGTGATTGTTCTAAATTTAGGTTTAATTTGCTATATAGTTGTTCGAAATGATTTTTCCAGGTGTCTCCGTTCTGAATTGTAATTTGCTCATGGCTCTTTTTGTTCAGGAGATTCCAATTTTCCCAGAAACTGTTTGAATCTACAGATTCTTCAATAGTTTTGAGCTGGTTTTGTATGTACTGTTCTTTCTTCTTTCTGAGTGTGTTTTTATAATTTTTAAGTTCTTCACAGTAATGAAGACGTAAATCTGTATTGTCTGGTTGTCTGTGTTTTTGATTTGAAAGTTGTCTTAAATTTTTCTTTATTCTTTTACAGTCCAAATCAAACCATTTTTCATTCTCTTGTTTTTGTATACAAGTTTTCTTAGTGGTTTTAAGGTGGGATATTGATGCTCTTATTATATATTGATGTCTGTCTCTCTCTCTCTCTCTGTCTGTCTCTGTCTCTCTCTCTCTCTCTCTGCGCATGTGTGGATGGTGAGCGAGTTGACTGCTGTGAGTGAGAGCGCTCCTAAGTGAGTTTTCTACTTTCTTGTTTTCCCCCTCCTTTTTTTGAGTTGCAAAAAACTGTGGTTTATAAGTGAAGTTTTAAAGTGTCTTAGCTGACTTTGGTCGGCGTGCTCCGAGCAATGGAGGCAAACGCGGGGGGTTTCCTCGGCATGACTGTCAGGCATGGCTGTAAATGTATGCCTGACGCTTCAGTGTCAGTGGAAGACTGTTTGTTAGCTGTGAGTTCAGTGATCGGTGGAGCCAATATAAGATCGGCGTCACGCATGAACAAAGCTATAGTGCTGTTTCTGAGTGAGATTCAGATGGTGGATGACTTGATTGAGAGTGGGTTAACGATCAAAGACACGTTTATAAATGTTATGCCCTTGTCCAGTCCAACCAAAAAAGTTGTTCTCTCAAATGTGCCGCCGTTTGTCACGAACGATAAGTTAGAGGAGATTCTTAAAAGGTACGGGAAGTTAATGAGCCCTGTAAAGATGATTCCTCTTGGCTGTAAGAACGCCGAACTCAGGCATGTGATGTCGTTCAGATGACAAGTTATAATGATCATGAATTCACAAAATGAGGCTTTGAATTTGTCCGTCAAGCTGAGTATTGACGGTAAGGACTACACGATTTTTATCAGTTCGGAGACAATGAAATGTTTTGTGTGTGGTGAGTTTGGGCATGTTCGGCAGAATTGCCTGAAAAAGAACGGTGTAAATGCAAATGTTGCTACTGCAGCTGCTGCTGTAGAGGAAAAGAGCCAGACAAACAGTGATTTTAATGCGACTGTATCATCAGAGTCGTCAGGTGTTGAAAGACCCACAGTGAGTCCCTCGCATGAGGAGAGTGTAGAGTCTGACAACACAAGAGAAGCTCCTGTAAGTGTCTCTGAGAACAGGACTGAAGCCCAGGAAGACACTGATGATCCTCAGAGTCAGGTAGAGCAGGCTCAGTCTACCCACACAACACTAGACACTGAGGAAATGAACAGTCAAAGTGTGGAAGATGTGGACAGTCAGGAGTTGAGTGTATGCTTACAAACTGATGGGTCTGATGATGATGATGATGATGTTGAGAGCATTTTAGATGATAATGGTGCTGGTAATAGACCGAAACTCTATTCCCTCAAACAAATCAATGATTTTTTAGATTGTACTAAAGGTCTTCGTAAGCCCAAGATTGAGACCTTTTTCCCTGATTTAAGTGTGTTTTTGGCATCTGGCACGACTGCTATGAAAAAAACTTCCTTTGATGAGCTGGATAAACAGAAACGCTACCGTCTTAAAAAGATCCTGAGCAATGTTAGAGTGTCTTTGCAATCACGTAAGAAATGAGTGGTCTAGTTTTATCAGAATTCATTTCTCTTTTTCTTTTTCTTTTTTCCTTTAGCATCATGGCACCTTTATGTTTTGGTTCTTTAAATATCAATGGGTGTCGTGATGCTGTGAAAAGGGTTTCCCTTTTTGATTATATAAATTTGAAACACTGTAGTGTGATTTGTTTGCAAGAGACTCACACAGATGTGGATAATGAGGTCCAGTGGCAGAGTGAATGGTGCGGACAGGCCGTCTTAAGCCATGCCTCTAGTAATAGTGCAGGAGTCGCTATTCTTTTTGGATCTGAATTTAAGGATCAGAATGTGGTTGTTTTTGATATTTTACCCGGTAGAATGCAAAGAGTGGATGTTAATTTGCATGATATTGATTTTACATTTTTTAATATATATGCCCCTAATATCGGGACAGAACGTGGCTTGTTCTTTGATAAACTCAACACAGCGTTAAGCAGTGTTCCACAGGGCAGGACTGTTGTACTGGCTGGAGATTTTAACTGCACCTTAGATCACACACTAGACCGCAATCATGGGGAACCTCATAGTTCATCAGCAGATGTTCTTAGAAAATTAATCATATACCATGATCTTGTAGACGTGTGGAGAGAAGCTTCTCCTGATGTAAAGCAGTACACATGGATGAAAGTCAACTCTAATATGATTTCTGCAGCAAGGCTTGATAGAATTTATGTGCAAAGAACTGCCAGTGAAAAGTTTTCAAATAGTCGCATTATTCCCACTTCTTTATCAGACCATCATTATATATCTGTCAATGTCACTTCTGCACAGAGCACATTCACATGCCCATATTGGCGTTTTAATAATAAGCTGTTACAAGATCAGCACTTTTCACACTCTTTCACACTCTTTTGGGAGGCATGGAGAGAGAGAAAACCCCAGTACAAGTCCCTGAGTCAGTGGTGGGACATTGGTAAAGTCCAGGTCAAACTCTTCTGCCAGGAGTATTCTGCACACAACACGAACAATCTTGAGAACAAAATGAAACAACTTGAGCAAGACATTTTGCAGTTTGACATTGAAGAGTCTGATGGAAGTACTGGTGAAGTTTTGGAGACAAGGAAAATTCTTCTCCATAATCTCCTGGAAGAGAGAGCTAAAGAGACTCTGGTTCGCTCAAGGTTCACGTCTTTTAATTGCATGGATGCTCCAACATCATTCTTTTTCAACTTTGAAAAGAAAGTTGACAATAGGAAAATTTTAAGACGTCTGAAACTCCCTGAAGGAGGTGAAACAACTGAAGAACATGAAATAATCACCCATGCACTGAGTTTTTATGAAAGTCTTTACACAGCAGAAGCATGTGATGGAGAAACAGCAGAAACACTTCTCCAGGATCTGCCTCATCTGACGGAGAGAGAGCACTCCAGACTCGATCAGCCTTTGCTGATGGAGGAACTGACTGCTGCTGTCAAAGACATGTCTTCAGGAAAAGTCCCGGGTTTGGATGGTTTAACCGCAGAGTTTTATAAACAGTTTTGGCCAGTCATTGGTGAAGACTTGTTCTCAGTGTTTTTAGAGTGCTTTGATAGTGGACGCCTACCATTGAGTCTGCGGAGAGCAGTGATCACCTTGCTGCCCAAGAAGGGGGATCTTGCTGACATAAGGAACTGGCGACCAGTGTCTCTGCTTGGAGTGGATTACAAGATCTTCTCCAAAGCGTTAACTAATAGACTAAAACTGTATATATCAACCATAATTCACGCAGACCAGTCATATTGTATTCCGAACCGTACAATATTTGACAATTTGTTTCTGGTTCGTGATTTGATTTCATTTGCCAGAGGCAAAAATCTTAATGTAGGGTTTTTATCTTTGGACCAGGAAAAGGCTTTTGATCGTGTAGATCATGACTTTCTTTTTAAATGTTTTGAAGCTTTTGGATTTGGTCCTTTATTTATTTCCTACGTTAAATTATTATATGCTGATATATACAGTATTTTAAAAATCAATGGTTCATTGTCAAGACCTTTTTTAGTGAGCAGAGGCATACGGCAAGGATGCAGCATGTCAGGCATTTTATACGCCATTGCCATCGAACCATTACTGACTGTTTTAAGGCGTCAACTGCGTGGGATTTCAACGGTGGATGTTTCTTCTTCAGAGACGGTGACTGTTAAACTCAGCGCTTACGCTGATGATGTCACTGTTGTGATCCGATCCAACGAAGATGTTTACAGCTTGGAAGCGGCTCTTGAGGCTTATCAAAAAGCTTCCTCAGCTCGAATTAACTG
>JAWRVZ010000470.1:180000-192500 GCA_037043235.1 Rhodeus uyekii | reverse complement strand
GTATGAGAGTGTGAGAGTGAGTGTATGAGAGTGTGAGAGTGAGTGTGTGTGAGAGTGTACGAGAGTGAGTGAGTGTATGAGAGTGTGAGAGTGAGTGAGTGTATGAGAGTGTGAGAGTGAGTGTATGAGAGTGTGAGAGTGAGTGTGTGTGAGAGTGTACGAGAGTGAGTGAGTGTATGAGAGTGTGAGAGTGAGTGAGTGTGTGTGTGAGAGTGTACGAGAGCGAGTGTGTGTGAGAGTGTACGAGAGCGAGTGTGTGTGAGAGTGTACGAGAGTGAGTGAGTGTATGAGAGTGTGAGAGTGAGTGAGTGTGTGTGAGAGTGTACGAGAGTGAGTGAGTGTATGAGAGTGTGAGAGTGAGTGAGTGTGTGTGAGAGTGTACGAGAGTGAGTGAGTGTATGAGAGTGTGAGAGTGAGTGAGTGTATGAGAGTGTGAGAGTGAGTGAGTGTATGAGAGTGTGAGAGTGAGTGAGTGTATGAGAGTGTGAGAGTGAGTGTGTGTGAGAGTGTACGAGAGTGAGTGAGTGTATGAGAGTGTGAGAGTGAGTGTGTGTGAGAGTGTACGAGAGTGAGTGAGTGTATGAGAGTGTGAGAGTGAGTGAGTGTATGAGAGTGTGAGAGTGAGTGAGTGTATGAGAGTGTGAGAGTGAGTGTGTGTGAGAGTGTACGAGAGTGAGTGAGTGTATGAGAGTGTGAGAGTGAGTGAGTGTGTGTGAGAGTGTACGAGAGTGAGTGAGTGTATGAGAGTGTGAGAGTGAGTGAGTGAGTGTGTGTGAGAGTGTACGAGAGTGAGTGAGTGTATGAGAGTGTGAGAGTGAGTGTGTGTGAGAGTGTACGAGAGTGAGTGAGTGTATGAGAGTGTGAGAGTGAGTGAGTGAGTTTGTGTGTGTGAGAGTTTATGAGAGTGAGTGAGGTTACTGGTTCTCCTGACGGATGAATCCGCTTCAAATCCGACACTAACGGCTGGGTTATTTCAGACGCTGCTGTTCTTCAGCTGATGGATGATTAAGAGGATTCCTAACCCAGTTTATCCACACTAAACTCCCAACAAAAGCCAGTTGCCCCAAACATCCGGTGTTTTCCCATTTTTACAGCAGAGAGATAATGGCAGTTCTGCGATAATTTGTGCTGATTTTAGTTTTCACACGGCTAAGTGCTGCTGATATCAGGAATCAGACTCTGTTTCTGCTGCGTCTAAATTTAAACTCAGACTCTATCAGCTGATTCCCATCACACATTATGAAGCACCAGCTCTCACTGCCACGGCTCTCACTGCACTTCACCGGCTCTCACTGCACTGGCTTTCACTGCACTTCACCGGCTCTCACTTCACTGGCTCTCACTGCACTTCACTGGCTCTCACTGTACTTCACTGGCTCTCACTGTACTTCACTGGCTCTCACTGCACTTCACCGGCTCTCACTGCACTTCACCGGCTCTCACTGCACTTCACTGGCTCACACTGCACTGGCTCTCACTGCACTTCACTGGCTCTCACTTCACTGGCTCTCACTGCACTTCACTGGCTCTCACTGTACTTCACTGGCTCTCACTGCACTTCACCGGCTCTCACTGCACTTCACCGGCTCTCACTGCACTTCACCGGCTCTCACTGCACTTCACCGGCTCTCACTGCACTTCACTGGCTCTCACTGCACTGGCTCTCACTGCACTTCACTGGCTCTCACTTCACTGGCTCTCACTGCACTTCACTGGCTCTCACTGCACTGGCTCTCACTGCACTTCACCGGCTCTCACTGCACTGGCTCTCACTGCACTGCCACCGGCTCTCACTGCACTGCCACCGGCTCTCACTGCACTGGCAACGGCTCTCACTGCACTGGCAACGGCTGTCACTGGCACCGGCTCTCACTGCACTGGCAATGACTCTCACTGCTACCGCCTCTCACTCTACCAGCTCTCACTGCACTGGCAATGGCTCTTACTGCTACCGCCTCTCACTGCACTGGCAATGGCTCTTACTGCTACCGCCTCTCACTGCACTGGCAATGGCTCTTACTGCTACCGCCTCTCACTGCACCGGCAATGGCTCTCACTGCCACCGGCTCTCACTGCCACCGGCACCGGCTCTCACTGCACTAGGAATGGCTTTCACTGATACCGGCTCTCACTGCCACCGGCTCTCACTGCCACCGGCTCTCACTGCCACCGGCTCTCACTGCCACCGGCTCTCACTGCCACCGGCTCTCACTGCCACCGGCTCTCACTGCCACCGGCTCTCACTGCCACCGGCTCTCACTGCCACCGGCTCTCACTGCCACCGGCACCGGCTCTCACTGCACTGGCAATGGCTCTCACTGCCACCGGCTCTCACTGCCACCGGCACCGGCTCTCACTGCACTAGCAATGGCTCTCACTGCCACCGGCTCTCACTGCCACCGGCTCTCACTGCCACCGGCTCTCACTGCCACCGGCTCTCACTGCCACCGGCTCTCACTGCCACCGGCTCTCACTGCCACCGGCTCTCACTGCCACCGGCTCTCACTGCCACCGGCTCTCACTGCCACCGGCACCGGCTCTCACTGCCACCGGCACCGGCTCTCACTGCCACCGGCACCGGCTCTCACTGCCACCGGCTCTCACTGCCACCGGCTCTCACTGCTACCGGCACCGGATCTCACTGCACTGCCACCGGCACCGGATCTCACTGCACTGCCACCGGCTCTCACTGCTACCGGCTCTCACTGCCACCGGCACCGGTTCTCACTGCCACCGGCTCTCACTGCCACCGGCACCGGTTCTCACTGCCACCGGCACCGGTTCTCACTGCCACCGGTTCTCACTGCCACCAGACGGGTCGTTCCTCAACCTGCGCCTCTGAGCATCTGTGACGGGCAGAACATCCAGCTGAACTCCAGCATGTTTGACATCAGGACCAGTTTCTGCTTCGTTTAGGCGGCTCTGAGTTTGTTTCAGTGGAACCACAGCAGAGTTTAGGACCGTGGGTCTGATCCGCTGGCAGCAGAACTCACATACAAACACACTCACACACAAACACACTCACACACATTAACCCTGATGAACGCATGTGTTCTGCGCAGAGACTCTCCACAAGAAACCATCGAACAGAATGAGATCCTGAAAGTCTGTGAGCTCTCAGCACTGTGTGTGTGTGTCTGCGTGTGTGTTTGTTTGTGAGTGTGAGTGTGTGTGTTAGTGAGAGAGAGAGTGTGTGGGTGTGTGAGAGAGTGTATGTGTGTCTGAGCTGTGAAGTAAGTTTTCTAGTTTCTATGGAGAAACAGTGTCTCTCTGTTCTCTCTCTCTCTCGGATGGGGGTTCATTTCTTCATTAGTGACCTCTTAAGAAGGTGACGCTCGAGCTAATGAGGTGATTGTAGGCAGAGAAGCTTTAAAAGATTCCAGTTGACATTCCCAGCGGAGTTACGACCAACAGCGAGTGTGTTTTCAGAGGGGGAGTGTGTCTGTGCGTGCGTGCGTCGTGCGTGCGTGCGTGCGTGTGTGCGCGCGCATGTGTGAGAGAGAGAGTGTGTGTGTGTGTGCGCGAGAGTGTTTTTGTGAGAGTGTGTGTATGAGAGTGTGTGTAAATGTGTGTGTGTGTGTGTGTGTGCATGAGAGTGTGTGTGTGTGTGCATGAGAGTGTGTGTGTGTGTGTATGAGAGTGTGTGTGTGTGTATGAGAGTGTGTGTGTGTGTATGAGAGTGTGTGTGTGTGTGTGTGTGTGTGTGTGTGTGTGTGTGAGAGAGTGTGTGTGTGTGTGTGTGTGTGTGTGTGTGTGTGTGAGAGAGTGTGTGTGTGTGTGTGTGTGTGTGTGTATGTATGAGAGTGTGTGTGTGTGTGTGTGTGTGTGTATGAGAGTGTGGGTGTGCATGTATGAGAGTGTGTTTGTGTGTGTGTGCGCGCGCATGTGTGAGAGAGAGAGAGAGAGAGAGTGTGTGTGTGTGTGAATATGAGTGTGTGTGTGTGCGCGAGAGTGTTTTTGTGAGAGTGTGTGTATGAGAGTGTGTGTAAATGTGTGTGTGTGTGTGTGTGTATGAGAGTGTGTGTGTGTGTGTGTGTGTGTGTGTGTGTGTAAGTGAGTGTGTGTGTGTGTGTGTGTGCATGAGAGTGTGTGTGTGTGTGTGTGTATGAGAGTGTGTGTGTATGAGAGTGTGTGTGTATGAGAGTGTGTGTGTGTGTGTGAGAGAGTGTGTGTGTGTGTGTGTGTGAGAGAGTGTGTGTGTGTGTGTGTGTGTATGAGAGTGTGGGTGTGCATGTATGAGAGTGTGTTTGTGTGTGTATGAGAGTGTGTGTGTATGAGAGTGTATGAGAGTGTGGGTGTGCATGTATGAGAGTGTGTGTGTGTGCGTGTATGAGAGTGTGTGTGCGTGTATGAGAGTGTGTGTGCGTGTATGAGAGTGTGTGTGTGTGTATGAGAGTGTGGGTGTGCATGTATGAGATTGTGTTTGTGTGTGTATGAGAGTGTGTGTGTGTGTATGAGAGTGTGTGTGTGTGTATGAGAGTGTATGAGAGTGTGTGTGTGTGTGTGTGTATGAGAGTGTGGGTGTGCATGTATGAGAGTGTGTTTGTGTGTGTATGAGAGTGTGTGTGTGTGTATGAGAGTGTATGAGAGTGTGTGTGTGTGTGTGTATGAGAGTGTGGGTGTGCGTGTATGAGAGTGTGTGTGTGTGTGTATGAGAGTGTGTGTGTGTGTATGAGAGTGTATGAGAGTGTGTGTGTGTATGAGAGTGTGGGTGTGCATGTATGAGAGTGTGTGTGTGTGTGTATGAGAGTGTGTGTGTGTGTATGAGAGTGTGTGTGTGTGTGTGTGTGTGTGTGTCAGGAGCTGGTGTGTGCTGCTCACAGCTTTTATCTGATGTCAGTCTGTGATCATTCGGTCATTTCTGCTACTGGAAGCTCAACAGCGTCTCTTTGTTTGTTTCTGCATCAGTGGATTCACATTTTAACATTTTAACTCATTTTAAGAGCCAGCAATACATCGTTTCACAAATTTCAACTGGAATTTGTAGTAAATAATTAAAAAGCCCAGCAAATAACATGTTGAATTACTGTGGCGTGCTGAAGTTGGAAAACTGAAATAGTGTTTTGTTGTAAAACGTTCTCCAATGATGTTTGATTTATTTACAACTTTTTTCAGTGCATTTCTGTGTAAATGATTCGTTTGAAATGGCTGAGTGAAGGATTTCTACTTCCAGAGTCAGATTTACTGATCAGGGCAACAGTTGTATGGCGTGAATCACTGATTTTCGTCGCGTGAGTTTAGCGTGTGATTAGGAAAAAACTGCTAATGCACACGCAGTACCATCAGCGTAACATCGCTCATTTCTCGCTGCCTGACTTCTTTCGTCCACTTGTTTCCTCGATACTCTTGTGTCACTCTCTGGCTGTGTGTCTTTGTTTTGTTGTGTTAGAGCCGGTGTGTGATGGTGCGCCGCTCTCGGGTTCATAGGGCACGTTTCATTAACTCTGAGCAGAGTGCCGGCCGATGAAGGTAAATAAACAGGAGCGAGCGAACGTTAATGTAACGGCTCGCGGCTCTGATAAAGGGCTGGGCTTAATCCTGGCCGGCTGACCTCCTGCTGGGTCGGGGGTGTAATGAGTTCCACAGCTGTTCTCCCGGGACCCGAACCGCTCAGATTCTCCTTAAACCAGCAGCTGTTTATTTAAGATCAGAGCATAAAATCCCAACAACATCCTGCACTCAAGAGCGGAGGATCGAGACGGATCTGGCCGGATCACCAGACGAGCGTGAGGATGATGGTGATGATGATGATGTTTGTGGTGGTCAGGGCAGGTGTGTCAGCAGGAAGCAGTGTTTGTGTGAGATAATGCCGCGTTTCCTGTGGTTCTGTGTGTGTTTCTCTTGATAAGACTCGGCTTCCTCCTTCAGCAATGCTGGAACATGGGAAGAAAAGTGTGCTATATTTTTCTGCTGTTTAAAGATCTGGGCGAGAAACTGAAAGGTTTAAACCCACCTAGTGTTGAGCAGTGAGCGTTTATTCACACCGTCATCTGATCATTCACATGGTCATCTGATCACTCACACCGTCATCTGCTCATTCACACCGTCATCTGCTCACTCACACCGTCATCTGCTCACTCACACCGTCATCTGCTCACTCACACCGTCATCTGATCACTCACACCGTCATCTGCTCACTCACACCGTCATCTGCTCATTCACACCGTCATCTGCTCACTCACACCGTCATCTGCTCACTCACACCGTCATCTGCTCACTCACACCGTCATCTGCTCACTCACACCGTCATCTGCTCACTCACACCGTCATCTGCTCACTCACACCGTCATCTGCTCACTCACACCGTCATCTGATCACTCACACCGTCATCTGCTCACTCACACCGTCATCTGCTCATTCACACCGTCATCTGCTCACTCACACCGTCATCTGCTCACTCACACCGTCATCTGCTCACTCACACCGTCATCTGATCATTCACACCGTCATCTGCTCACTCACACCGTCATCTGATCATTCACACCGTCATCTGCTCACTCACACCGTCATCTGCTCACTCACACCGTCATCTGCTCACTCACACCGTCATCTGATCATTCACACGGTCATATGATCATTCACACCGTCATCTGCTCACTCACACCGTCATCTGATCATTCACACCGTCATCTGATCACTCACACCGTCATCTGATCATTCACACCGTCATCTGCTCACTCACACCGTCATCTGCTCACTCACACCGTCATCTGCTCATTCACACCGTCATCTGCTCACTCACACCGTCATCTGCTCACTCACACCGTCATCTGATCATTCACGCCGTCATCTGCTCACTCACACCGTCATCTGCTCACTCACACCGTCATCTGCTCACTCACACCGTCATCTGATCACTCACACCGTCATCTGATCATTCACACCGTCATCTGCTCACTCACACCGTCATCTGCTCACTCACACCGTCATCTGATCATTCACACCGTCATCTGATCATTCACACCGTCATCTGCTCACTCACACCGTCATCTGATCATTCACACCGTCATCTGATCACTCACACCGTCATCTGATCACTCACACCGTCATCTGATCATTCACACCGTCATCTGCTCACTCACACCGTCATCTGCTCACTCACACCGTCATCTGATCATTCACACCGTCATCTGATCATTCACACCGTCATCTGCTCACTCACACCGTCATCTGATCATTCACACCGTCATCTGATCACTCACACCGTCATCTGCTCACTCACACCGTCATCTGCTCACTCACACCGTCATCTGATCATTCACGCCGTCATCTGCTCACTCACACCGTCATCTGCTCACTCACACCGTCATCTGCTCACTCACACCGTCATCTGATCACTCACACCGTCATCTGATCATTCACACCGTCATCTGCTCACTCACACCGTCATCTGCTCACTCACACCGTCATCTGATCATTCACACCGTCATCTGCTCACTCACACCGTCATCTGCTCATTCACACCGTCATCTGCTCATTCACACCGTCATCTGCTCATTCACACCGTCATCTGATCATTCACACCGTCATCTGATCATTCACACCGTCATCTGATCATTCACACCGTCATCTGCTCACTCACACCGTCATCTGATCATTCACACCGTCATCTGCTCACTCACACCGTCATCTGCTCACTCACACCGTCATCTGCTCATTCACACCGTCATCTGCTCACTCACACCGTCATCTGATCACTCACACCGTCATCTGATCACTCACACCGTCATCTGCTCACTCACACCGTCATCTGATCATTCACACCGTCATCTGCTCACTCACACCGTCATCTGCTCACTCACACCGTCATCTGATCACTCACACCGTCATCTGATCACTCACACCGTCATCTGCTCACTCACACCGTCATCTGCTCACTCACACCGTCATCTGCTCACTCACACCGTCATCTGATCATTCACACCGTCATCTGCTCACTCACACCGTCATCTGCTCACTCACACCGTCATCTGATCACTCACACCGTCATCTGATCACTCACACCGTCATCTGATCACTCACACCGTCATCTGCTCACTCACACCGTCATCTGATCACTCACACCGTCATCTGATCATTCACACCGTCATCTGCTCACTCACACCGTCATCTGATCATTCACACCGTCATCTGATCATTCACACCGTCATCTGCTCACTCACACCGTCATCTGCTCATTCACACCGTCATCTGATCATTCACACCGTCATCTGATCATTCACACCGTCATCTGATCATTCACACCGTCATCTGCTCACTCACACCGTCATCTGATCATTCACACCGTCATCTGCTCACTCACACCGTCATCTGCTCACTCACACCGTCATCTGATCATTCACACCGTCATCTGCTCACTCACACCGTCATCTGCTCACTCACACCGTCATCTGATCATTCACACCGTCATCTGCTCACTCACACCGTCATCTGCTCACTCACACCGTCATCTGATCACTCACACCGTCATCTGCTCACTCACACCGTCATCTGATCACTCACACCGTCATCTGATCATTCACACCGTCATCTGCTCACTCACACCGTCATCTGCTCACTCACACCGTCATCTGCTCACTCACACCGTCATCTGCTCACTCACACCGTCATCTGATCATTCACACCGTCATCTGCTCACTCACACCGTCATCTGATCACTCACACCGTCATCTGATCATTCACACCGTCATCTGCTCACTCACACCGTCATCTGATCATTCACACCGTCATCTGATCATTCACACCGTCATCTGATCACTCACACCGTCATCTGCTCACTCACACCGTCATCTGATCACTCACACCGTCATATGATCATTCACACCGTCATCTGCTCACTCACACCGTCATCTGATCACTCACACCGTCATCTGATCATTCACACCGTCATCTGATCACTCACACCGTCATCTGCTCACTCACACCGTCATCTGATCACTCACACCGTCATCTGCTCACTCACACCGTCATCTGCTCACTCACACCGTCATCTGCTCACTCACACCGTCATCTGATCATTCACACCGTCATCTGATCATTCACACCGTCATCTGATCATTCACATGGTCATATGATCATTCACACCGTCATCTGCTCACTCACACCGTCATCTGATCATTCACACCGTCATCTGATCATTCACACCGTCATCTGATCATTCACACCGTCATCTGATCGTTCACACCGTCATCTGATCATTCACACCGTCATCTGATCATTCACATGGTCATATGATCATTCACACCATCATCTGCTCACTCACACCGTCATCTGCTCACACCGTCATCTGATCATTCACATGGTCATATGATCATTCACACCGTCATCTGCTCACTCACACCGTCATCTGATCACTCACACCGTCATCTGCTCACTCACACCGTCATCTGATCACTCACACCGTCATCTGATCATTCACACCGTCATCTGATCATTCACACCGTCATCTGATCGTTCACACCGTCATCTGATCATTCACACCGTCATCTGATCATTCACATGGTCATATGATCATTCACACCGTCATCTGCTCACTCACACCGTCATCTGATCATTCACACCGTCATCTGATCATTCACATGGTCATATGATCATTCACACCGTCATCTGCTCACTCACACCGTCATCTGATCATTCACACCGTCATCTGATCATTCACATGGTCATCTGCTCACTCACACCGTCATCTGATCATTCACACCGTCATCTGATCGTTCACACCGTCATCTGATCATTCACACCGTCATCTGATCATTCACATTGTCATATGATCATTCACACCATCATCTGATCACTCACACCGTCATCTGATCACTCACACCGTCATCTGATCATTCACACCGTCATCTGATCACTCACACCGTCATCTGATCACTCACACCGTCATCTGATCATTCACACCGTCATCTGATCATTCACACCGTCATATGATCACTCACACCGTCATCTGATCATTCACATGGTCATATGATCACTCACACCGTCATCTGATCATTCACATGGTCATATGATCATTCACACCATCATCTGATCACTCACACCGTCATCTGATCACTCACACCGTCATCTGATCATTCACACCGTCATCTGATCATTCACACCGTCATCTGATCATTCACATGGTCATATGATCATTCACACCATCATCTGATCACTCACACCGTCATCTGATCACTCACACCGTCATCTGATCATTCACACCGTCATCTGATCATTCACACCGTCATCTGCTCACTCACACCGTCATCTGATCATTCACATGGTCATATGATCACTCACACCGTCATCTGATCATTCACATGGTCATATGATCATTCACACCATCATCTGATCACTCACACCGTCATATGATCACTCACACCGTCATCTGATCATTCACTTGGTCATATGATCATTCACACCATCATCTGATCACTCACACCGTCATCTGCTCACTCACACCGTCATCTGCTCACTCACACCGTCATCTGATCATTCACATTGTCATCTGCTCACTCACACCGTCATCTGCTCACTCACACCGTCATCTGCTCACTCACACCGTCATCTGATCATTCACACCGTCATCTGCTCACTCACACCGTCATCTGATCACTCACACCGTCATCTGATCACTCACACCGTCATCTGATCACTCACACCGTCATCTGATCATTCACACCGTCATCTGCTCACTCACACCGTCATCTGATCACTCACACCGTCATCTGCTCACTCACACCGTCATCTGCTCACTCACACCGTCATCTGATCACTCACACCGTCATCTGATCACTCACACCGTCATCTGATCATTCACACCGTCATCTGATCACTCACACCGTCATCTGATCACTCACACCGTCATCTGATCACTCACACCGTCATCTGATCATTCACACCGTCATCTGATCACTCACACCGTCATCTGATCACTCACACCGTCATCTGATCATTCACACCGTCATCTGATCATTCACACCGTCATCTGATCATTCACACCGTCATCTGATCATTCACACCGTCATCTGATCATTCACACCGTCATCTGATCACTCACACCGTCATCTGATCACTCACACCGTCATCTGATCACTCACACCGTCATCTGATCACTCACACCGTCATCTGATCATTCACACCGTCATCTGATCATTCACACCGTCATCTGATCATTCACACCGTCATCTGATCACTCACACCGTCATCTGATCACTCACACCGTCATCTGATCACTCACACCGTCATCTGATCACTCACACCGTCATCTGATCGTTCACACCGTCATCTGATCGTTCACACCGTCATCTGATCGTTCACACCGTCATCTGATCGTTCACACCGTCATCTGATCACTCACACCGTCATCTGATCACTCACACCGTCATCTGATCACTCACACCGTCATCTGATCACTCACACCGTCATCTGATCATTCACACCGTCATCTGATCATTCACACCGTCATCTGATCACTCACACCGTCATCTGATCACTCACACCGTCATCTGATCACTCACACCGTCATCTGATCACTCACACCGTCATCTGATCACTCACACCGTCATCTGATCACTCACACCGTCATCTGATCACTCACACCGTCATCTGATCACTCACACCGTCATCTGATCACTCACACCGTCATCTGATCACTCACACCGTCATCTGATCACTCACACCGTCATCTGATCACTCACACCGTCATCTGATCATTCACACCGTCATCTGATCACTCACACCGTCATCTGCTCACTCACACCGTCATCTGATCACTCACACCGTCATCTGATCATTCACACCGTCATCTGATCATCTGATTAATAATTAATGTCAAGAGCTTTATTTGTTTCTGGTCTCTTGTTCATTTGAAGTTCTGAGACTCACAGACAGGTTTGATTTGAAGAAGTATTATGGGATTGTTGTGCTGACGATGCGCTTGTTTCTCAGTCCGTGTCCGGAGCAGGGGATGGGAGACGAGTTCAACCTCATGGATCATTCGGACCTGTACATCCTGGACTTCGGTGAGTGTCTGTCTGTGATCAATACGATGCATGATCAGGACATTAGAGAGTCGTTCAGTGACGGATATAATGACTGATCAGACAAACGTCTGATGAAACGATCAGTGCATCTTTAAGAGGCGCCTTAATTTTAACACTCCACATCTTCACGTTGTGGCTGTTATTCAATAGAACATTATAATAATAATACAATATATTCAATATTCAATATACCCCTATCAAATTACTGAATAGTGTCTGATTTACACACTATCAGAGACATTAGCGAGGAGAATGGTCTCTCTCTCTCTCTCTCTCTATCTCTCTCTCCCTATCCCTCCCTGTCTCTCTGTCCCTCTCTCTCTCTCTCTCTCTCCCTGTCTCTCTGTCCCTCTCTCTCTCTCTCTCTCTCTCTCTATCTCTCTCTCCCTATCCCTCCCTGTCTCTCTGTCCCTCTCTCTCTCTCTCTCTCTCTCTCCCTGTCTCTCTGTCCCTCTCTCTCTCTCTCTCTCTCTCTCT
>JAWRVZ010000470.1:140000-170000 GCA_037043235.1 Rhodeus uyekii | reverse complement strand
TCTGAGACATTCATGCAAACACTATTCCTTCCTCTCACATCTCACTCTGAGACATTCATGCAAACACTCTTCCTTCCTCTCACATCTCAATGTGAGACATTCATGCAAACACTCTTCCTTCCTCTCACATCTCAGTCTGACGCTCCTGCAAACACTCATCCTTCCTCTCACGTCTCACTCTGAGACACTCCTGCACACACTCTTCTTTCCTCTCACATCTCACTCTGAGACACTCATGCAAACACTCTTCTTTCCTCTCACGTCTCAATCTGAGACACTCCTGCAAACACTCTTCTTTCCTCTCACGTCTCACTCTGAAGCTCCTGCAAACACTCTTCCTTCCTCTCATGTCTCACTCTGAGACTCTTCCTTCCTCTAACGTCTCAATCTGAGACACTCCTGGAAGCACTCTTGTTTCCTCTCACGTCTCACTCTGACGCTCCTGCAAACACTCTTCCTTCCTCTCATGTCTCACTCTGAGACTCGTCCTTCCTCTCACGTCTCAATCTGAGACACTCCTGGAAGCACTCTTCTTTCCTCTCACGTCTCACTCTGAGACACTCATGCAAACGCTGTTCCTTCCTCTCACATCTCACTCTGAGACACTCCTGCAAACACTCTTCCTTCCTCTCACATCTCACTCTGAGACACTCATGCAAACACTCTTCCTACCTCTCACATCTCAATGTGAGACATTCATGCAAACACTCTTCCTTCCTCTCACATCTCAGTCTGACGCTCCTGCAAACACTCTTCCTTCCTCTCACATCTCAATGTGAGACATTCATGCAAACACTCTTTCTTCCTCTCACATCTCACTCTGAGACACTCATGCAAACACTCTTCCTTCCTCTCACATCTCAATGTGAGACATTCATGCAAACACTCTTCCTTCCTCTCACATCTCAGTCTGACGCTCCTGCAAACACTCTTCCTTCCTCTCACATCTCAATGTGAGACATTCATGCAAACACTCTTCCTTCCTCTCACATCTCAGTCTGACGCTCCTGCAAACACTCATCCTTCCTCTCACATCTCACTCTGAGACACTCCTGCAAACACTCTTCCTTCCTCTCACATCTCACTCTGAGACACTTATGGAAACACTCTTCCTTCTTCTCACATCTCACTCTGAGACACTCCTGCAAACATTCGTCCTTCCTCTCACGTCTCACTCTGAGACACTCCTGCAAACACTCTTCCTTCCTCTCACATCTCACTCTGAGACACTCAGGCAAACGCTGTTCCTTCCTCTCATGTCTCACTCTGAGACACTTATGGAAACACTCTTCCTTCTTCTCACATCTCACTCTGAGACACTCCTGAAAACACTCTTCCTTCCTCTTACGTCTCACTCTGAGACACTCCTGGAAGTACTCTTCCTTCCTCTCACGTCTCACTCTGAGACACTCCTGCAAACACTCTTCCTTCCTCTCACATCTCACTCTGAGACACTCAGGCAAACGCTGTTCCTTCCTCTCACGTCTCACTCTGAGACACTTATGGAAACACTCTTCCTTCTTCTCACATCTCACTCTGAGACACTCCTGAAAACACTCTTCCTTCCTCTTACGTCTCACTCTGAGACACTCAGGTAAACGCTGTTCCTTCCTCTCATATCTCACTCTGAGACACTTATGGAAACACTCTTCCTTCCTCTCACATCTCAGTCTGACGCTCCTGCAAACACTCATCCTTCCTCTCACATCTCACTCTGAGACATTCATGCAAACACTCTTTCTTCCTCTCACATCTCACTCTGAGACACTCATGCAAACACTCATCCTTCCTCTCACGTCTCACTCTGAGACACTCCTGCACACACTCTTCTTTCCTCTCACATCTCACTCTGAGACAATCATGCAAACACTCTTCTTTCCTCTCACATCTCACTCTGAGACTCTTCCTTCCTCTCACATCTCAGTCTGACGCTCCTGCAAACACTCATCCTTCCTCTCACATCTCACTCTGAGACATTCATGCAAACACTCTTTCTTCCTCTCACATCTCACTCTGAGACACTCATGCAAACACTCATCCTTCCTCTCACGTCTCAATCTGAGACACTCCTGCAAACACTCTTCTTTCCTCTCACGTCTCACTCTGACGCTCCTGCAAACACTCTTCCTTCCTCTCATGTCTCACTCTGAGACTCTTCCTTCCTCTAACGTCTCAATCTGAGACACTCCTGGAAGCACTCTTCTTTCCTCTCACGTCTCACTCTGACGCTCCTGCAAACACTCTTCCTTCCTCTCATGTCTCACTCTGAGACTCGTCCTTCCTCTCACGTCTCAATCTTAGACACTCCTGGAAGCACTCTTCTTTCCTCTCACGTCTCACTCTGACGCTCCTGCAAACACTCTTCCTTCCTCTCATGTCTCACTCTGAGACTCGTCCTTCCTCTCACGTCTCAATCTGAGACACTCCTGGAAGCACTCTTCTTTCCTCTCACGTCTCACTCTGATGCTCCTGCAAACACTCTTCCTTCCTCTCACATCTCACTCTGAGACATTCATGCAAACACTCTTTCTTCCTCTCACATCTCACTCTGAGACACTCATGCAAACACTCTTCCTTCCTCTCACATCTCAATGTGAGACATTCATGCAAACACTCTTCCTTCCTCTCACATCTCAGTCTGACGCTCCTGCAAACACTCTTCCTTCCTCTCACATCTCAATGTGAGACATTCATGCAAACACTCTTCCTTCCTCTCACATCTCAGTCTGACGCTCCTGCAAACACTCTTCCTACCTCTCACATCTCAATGTGAGACATTCATGCAAACACTCTTCCTTCCTCTCACATCTCAGTCTGACGCTCCTGCAAACACTCTTCCTTCCTCTCACATCTCAATGTGAGACATTCATGCAAACACTCTTTCTTCCTCTCACATCTCACTCTGAGACACTCATGCAAACACTCTTCCTTCCTCTCACATCTCAATGTGAGACATTCATGCAAACACTCTTCCTTCCTCTCACATCTCAGTCTGACGCTCCTGCAAACACTCTTCCTTCCTCTCACATCTCAATGTGAGACATTCATGCAAACACTCTTCCTTCCTCTCACATCTCAATGTGAGACATTCATGCAAACACTCTTCCTTCCTCTCACATCTCAGTCTGACGCTCCTGCAAACACTCATCCTTCCTCTCACATCTCACTCTGAGACACTCCTGCAAACACTCTTCCTTCCTCTCACATCTCACTCTGAGACACTTATGGAAACACTCTTCCTTCTTCTCACATCTCACTCTGAGACACTCCTGCAAACATTCGTCCTTCCTCTCACGTCTCACTCTGAGACACTCCTGCAAACACTCTTCCTTCCTCTCACATCTCACTCTGAGACACTCAGGCAAACGCTGTTCCTTCCTCTCATGTCTCACTATGAGACACTTATGGAAACACTCTTCCTTCTCACATCTCACTCTGAGACACTCCTGAAAACACTCTTCCTTCCTCTTACGTCTCACTCTGAGACACTCCTGGAAGTACTCTTCCTTCCTCTCACGTCTCACTCTGAGACACTCCTGCAAACACTCTTCCTTCCTCTCACATCTCACTCTGAGACACTCAGGCAAACGCTGTTCCTTCCTCTCACTTCTCACTCTGAGACACTTATGGAAACACTCTTCCTTCTTCTCACATCTCACTCTGAGACACTCCTGAAAACACTCTTCCTTCCTCTTACGTCTCACTCTGAGACACTCAGGTAAACGCTGTTCCTTCCTCTCATATCTCACTCTGAGACACTTATGGAAACACTCTTCCTTCCTCTCACATCTCAGTCTGACGCTCCTGCAAACACTCATCCTTCCTCTCACATCTCACTCTGAGACATTCATGCAAACACTCTTTCTTCCTCTCACATCTCACTCTGAGACACTCATGCAAACACTCATCCTTCCTCTCACGTCTCACTCTGAGACACTCCTGCACACACTCTTCTTTCCTCTCACATCTCACTCTGAGACACTCATGCAAACACTCTTCTTTCCTCTCACATCTCACTCTGAGACTCTTCCTTCCTCTCACGTCTCAATCTGAGACACTCCTGCAAACACTCTTCTTTCCTCTCACGTCTCACTCTGACGCTCCTGCAAACACTCTTCCTTCCTCTCATGTCTCACTCTGAGACTCTTCCTTCCTCTAACGTCTCAATCTGAGACACTCCTGGAAGCACTCTTCTTTCCTCTCACGTCTCACTCTGACGCTCCTGCAAACACTCTTCCTTCCTCTCATGTCTCACTCTGAGACTCGTCCTTCCTCTCACGTCTCAATCTTAGACACTCCTGGAAGCACTCTTCTTTCCTCTCACGTCTCACTCTGACGCTCCTGCAAACACTCTTCCTTCCTCTCATGTCTCACTCTGAGACTCGTCCTTCCTCTCACGTCTCAATCTGAGACACTCCTGGAAGCACTCTTCTTTCCTCTCACGTCTCACTCTGATGCTCCTGCAAACACTCTTCCTTCCTCTCACATCTCACTCTGAGACATTCATGCAAACACTCTTTCTTCCTCTCACATCTCACTCTGAGACACTCATGCAAACACTCTTCCTACCTCTCACATCTCAATGTGAGACATTCATGCAAACACTCTTCCTTCCTCTCACATCTCAGTCTGACGCTCCTGCAAACACTCTTCCTTCCTCTCACATCTCAATGTGAGACATTCATGCAAACACTCTTTCTTCCTCTCACATCTCACTCTGAGACACTCCTGCAAACACTCTTCCTTCCTCTCACATCTCAGTCTGACGCTCCTGCAAACACTCTTCCTTCCTCTCACATCTCAATGTGAGACATTCATGCAAACACTCTTTCTTCCTCTCACATCTCACTCTGAGACACTCATGCAAACACTCTTCCTTCCTCTCACATCTCAATGTGAGACATTCATGCAAACACTCTTCCTTCCTCTCACATCTCAGTCTGACGCTCCTGCAAACACTCTTCCTTCCTCTCACATCTCAATGTGAGACATTCATGCAAACACTCTTCCTTCCTCTCACATCTCAGTCTGACGCTCCTGCAAACACTCATCCTTCCTCTCACATCTCACTCTGAGACACTCCTGCAAACACTCTTCCTTCCTCTCACATCTCACTCTGAGACACTTATGGAAACACTCTTCCTTCTTCTCACATCTCACTCTGAGACACTCCTGCAAACATTCGTCCTTCCTCTCACGTCTCACTCTGAGACACTCCTGCAAACACTCTTCCTTCCTCTCACATCTCACTCTGAGACACTCAGGCAAACGCTGTTCCTTCCTCTCATGTCTCACTCTGAGACACTTATGGAAACACTCTTCCTTCTTCTCACATCTCACTCTGAGACACTCCTGAAAACACTCTTCCTTCCTCTTACGTCTCACTCTGAGACACTCCTGGAAGTACTCTTCCTTCCTCTCACGTCTCACTCTGAGACACTCCTGCAAACACTCTTCCTTCCTCTCACATCTCACTCTGAGACACTCAGGCAAACGCTGTTCCTTCCTCTCACGTCTCACTCTGAGACACTTATGGAAACACTCTTCCTTCTTCTCACATCTCACTCTGAGACACTCCTGAAAACACTCTTCCTTCCTCTTACGTCTCACTCTGAGACACTCCTGCAAACACTCTTCTTTCCTCTCACGTCTCACTCTGACGCTCCTGCAAACACTCTTCCTTCCTCTCATGTCTCACTCTGAGACTCTTCCTTCCTCTAACGTCTCAATCTGAGACACTCCTGGAAGCACTCTTCTTTCCTCTCACGTCTCACTCTGACGCTCCTGCAAACACTCTTCCTTCCTCTCATGTCTCACTCTGAGACTCGTCCTTCCTCTCACGTCTCAATCTTAGACACTCCTGGAAGCACTCTTCTTTCCTCTCACGTCTCACTCTGACGCTCCTGCAAACACTCTTCCTTCCTCTCATGTCTCACTCTGAGACTCGTCCTTCCTCTCACGTCTCAATCTGAGACACTCCTGGAAGCACTCTTCTTTCCTCTCACGTCTCACTCTGACGCTCCTGCAAACACTCTTCCTTCCTCTCACATCTCACTCTGAGACACTCATGCAAACGCTGTTCCTTCCTCTCACATCTCACTCTGAGACACTCCTGCAAACACTCTTCCTTCCTCTTACGTCTCACTCTGAGATACTCAGGTAAACGCTGTTCCTTCCTCTCATATCTCACTCTGAGACACTTATGGAAGCACTCTTCCTTCCTATCACATCTCAGTCTGACGCTCCTGCAAACACTCATCCTTCCTCTCACGTCTCACTCTGAGACACTCCTGCACACACTCTTCTTTCCTCTCACATCTCACTCTGAGACACTCATGCAAACACTCTTCTTTCCTCTCACGTCTCAATCTGAGACACTCCTGCAAACACTCGTCCTTCCTCTCACGTCTCAATCTGAGACACTCCTGCAAACACTCTTCTTTCCTCTCACGTCTCACTCTGACGCTCCTGCAAACACTCTTCCTTCCTCTCATGTCTCACTCTGAGACTCTTCCTTCCTCTAACGTCTCAATCTGAGACACTCCTGGAAGTACTCTTCTTTCCTCTCACGTCTCACTCTGACGCTCCTGCAAACACTCTTCCTTCCTCTCATGTCTCACTCTGAGACTCGTCCTTCCTCTCACGTCTCAATCTTAGACACTCCTGGAAGCACTCTTCTTTCCTCTCACGTCTCACTCTGACGCTCCTGCAAACACTCTTCCTTCCTCTCATGTCTCACTCTGAGACTCGTCCTTCCTCTCACGTCTCAATCTGAGACACTCCTGGAAGCACTCTTCTTTCCTCTCACGTCTCACTCTGACGCTCCTGCAAACACTCTTCCTTCCTCTCACATCTCACTCTGAGACACTCATGCAAACGCTGTTCCTTCCTCTCACATCTCACTCTGAGACACTCCTGCAAACACTCTTCCTTCCTCTCACATCTCACTCTGAGACATTCATGCAAACACTCTTTCTTCCTCTCACATCTCACTCTGAGACACTCATGCAAACACTCTTCCTTCCTCTCACATCTCAATGTGAGACATTCATGCAAACACTCTTCCTTCCTATCACATCTCAGTCTGACGCTCCTGCAAACACTCTTCCTTCCTCTCACATCTCAATGTGAGACATTCATGCAAACACTCTTCCTTCCTCTCACATCTCAGTCTGACGCTCCTGCAAACACTCATCCTTCCTCTCACATCTCACTCTGAGACACTCCTGCAAACACTCTTCCTTCCTCTCACATCTCACTCTGAGACACTTATGGAAACACTCTTCCTTCTTCTCACATCTCACTCTGAGACGCTCCTGCAAACATTCGTCCTTCCTCTCACGTCTCACTCTGAGACACTCCTGCAAACACTCTTCCTTTCTCTCACATCTCACTCTGAGACACTCAGGCAAACGCTGTTCCTTCCTCTCATGTCTCACTCTGAGACACTTATGGAAACACTCTTCCTTCTTCTCACATCTCACTCTGAGACACTCCTGAAAACACTCTTCCTTCCTCTTACGTCTCACTCTGAGACACTCCTGGAAGTACTCTTCCTTCCTCTCACGTCTCACTCTGAGACACTCCTGCAAACACTCTTCCTTCCTCTCACATCTCACTCTGAGACACTCAGGCAAACGCTGTTCCTTCCTCTCACGTCTCACTCTGAGACACTTATGGAAACACTCTTCCTTCCTCTCACATCTCACTCTGAGACACTCAGGTAAACGCTGTTCCTTCCTCTCATATCTCACTCTGAGACACTTATGGAAACACTCTTCCTTCTTCTCACTCTGAGACACTCCTGAAAACACTCTTCCTTCCTCTTACGTCTCACTCTGAGACATTCATGCAAACACTCTTTCTTCCTCTCACATCTCACTCTGAGACACTCCTGCAAACACTCATCCTTCCTCTCACATCTCACTCTGACGCTCCTGCAAACACTCTTCCTTCCTCTCACATCTCACTCTGAGACATTCATGCAAACACTCTTCCTTCCTCTCACATCTCACTCTGAGACACTCATGCAAACACTCATCCTTCCTCTCACATCTCACTCTGAGACACTCCTGCAAACACTCATCCTTCCTCTCATGTCTCACTTTGAGACACTCCTGCAAACACTCTTCCTTCCTTTAACGTCTCACTCTGAGACACTCCTGGAAGCACTCTTCTTTCCTCTCACGTTCACTCTGATGCTTCTGCAAACGCTGTTCCTTCATCTCACGTCTCACTCTGAGACACTCCTGCAAACACTCGTCCTTCCTCTCACGTCTCACTCTGAGACATTCATGGAAACACTCTTTCTTCCTCTCACGTCTCACTCTGAGACACTCCTGCAAACACTCATCCTTCCTCTCACATCTCACTCTGACGCTCCTGCAAACACTCTTCTTTCCTCTTACGTCTCACTCTGACACTCCTGCAAACACTCTTCCTTCTTCTCACATCTCACTCTGAGTGTTGTTTGCTTGATCCAGGTGTTGATGAGGACAGATGTGCGGTTTCTCCTTTGAACGAGAGCTTCCTGCAGGCATTGCCTGGATTTATTGTTGCTTTGACCAGCGACGGGAAACTCCTCTATGTGTCTGAGAATGTGCAGGAATATCTCGGCCTGTCGATGGTGAGTGAAAGTGGTCAGTTTCATATAAACTTTCCTCTGTTACTGCTCTGAATCGACTGTCTTCTGTTGAGATACTTTTCAGCAGAATCTGAGTGTGCATGTGTTCATCGCTCTGATCTGCACTGACCCGACACACACTTATCCTTTAGTGTTCAGTGATTATCTGGATGGTGTTTAAGCACTTTGTGTCGTTCTGCAGGTCGATGTCCTTCAGGGAGACTCTTTCTATGATATGATGGACGGTGAGGATGCAGAAGCGCTGAAGCTGTTGCTGAAGGATCCACTCGTCTCCGCAGGTGCGTGTCGTTCTTCTGCTTGTGTTTCGGTGTCCAGCTCAGGCTGATGTCCTGTGTCTGTGTCTCAGAGAGGAGTCTGGTGTGCCGCATGCTCACCTCCAAAGCATTCCGGCTCCGGCACGGCAGCTGCTCCATGCTGGTGACGGGACGCTTCCAGAGCCACTCTGTGTTTGTGGCGCTCTGTACACCGACAGCCGACCTACTGCAGGACCGGAAGCTCCTCGCCACATCCGGCTGGTTCCTCACGCTCCACCAGCCCGATATGAGCCTCAGACACGCTGCACACAGGTGCTCCCGACATTCCCGACACTCCAACACTTCCGACATTCCCGGCACTCTCGACAGCCCGACACTCCTGATACTCATGACAGCCCGACACTCCTGACAGCCCGACACTCCTGACAGCCCGACACTCCTGACAGCCCGACACTCCTGACAGCCCGACACTCCTGACAGCCCGACACCCTTCACTCACGACAGCATATTCCCGACACTCCTGACAGCCCGACAGCCCGACAGCCCGACACTCCTGACACTCCTGACACTCCCGACACTCCCGACACTCCTGACACTCCCGACACTCCTGACAGCCCGACACTCCCGACACTCCTGACACTCCCGACACTCCTGACAGCCCGACACTCCTGACAGCCCGACACTCCTGACACTCCTGACACTCCCGACACTCCTGACAGCCCGACACTCCTGACAGCCCGACACTCCTGACACTCCCGACACTCCTGACACTCCCGACACTCCTGACAGCCCGACACTCCTGACACTCCCGACACTCCTGACAGCCCGACACTCCCGACACTCCTGACACTCCCGACACTCCTGACAGCCCGACACTCCCGACACTCCTGACACTCCTGACACTCCCGACACCCTTCACTCACGACAGCCCGACATTCCCGACACTCCTGACAGCCTGACACTCCCTTAACTCACGACAGCCCGACACTCCCGACAGCCCGACACTCCCGACAGCCCGACACTCCCGACAGCCCGACACTCCCGACAGCCCGACACTCCCGACAGCCCGACACTCCCGACAGCCCGACACTCCCGACAGCCCGACACTCCCGACAGCCCGACACTCCCGACAGCCCGACACTCCCGACAGCCCGACACTCCTGACAGCCCGACACTCCTGAAAGCCCGACACTCCTGACACTCCCGACACTCCTGACACTCCCGACACTCCCGACAGCCCGACACTCCCGACACTCCTGACACTCCCGACACTCCCGACACTCCTGACAGCCCGACACTCCTGACACTCCTGACACTCCTGACACTCCCGACACTCCTGACAGCCCGACACTCCTGACACTCCCGACACTCCTGACAGCCCGACACTCCTGACAGCCCGACACTCCTGACACTCCCGACACTCCTGACAGCCCGACACTCCTGACACTCCCGACACTCCTGACAGCCCGACACTCCTGACAGCCCGACACTCCTGAAAGCCCGACACTCCTGAAAGCCCGACACTCCTGAAAGCCCGACACTCCTGAAAGCCCGACACTCCTGAAAGCCCGACACTCCTGAAAGCCCGACACTCCTGAAAGCCCGACACTCCTGAAAGCCCGACACTCCTGACAGCCCGACACTCCTGACACTCCTGACACTCCCGACACTCCTGACAGCCCGACACTCCTGACACTCCCGACACTCCTGACAGCCCGACACTCCTGACAGCCCGACACTCCCGACACTCCTGACACTCCTGACACTCCCGACACCCTTCACTCACGACAGCCCGACATTCCCGACACTCCTGACAGCCCGACACTCCCTTAACTCACGACAGCCTGACACTCCCGACACTCCTGACAGCCCGACACTCCTGACAGCCCGACACTCCCGACACTCCTGACAGCCCGACACTCCTGACAGCCCGACACTCCTGACAGCCCGACACTCCTGACAGCCCGACACTCCTGACACTCCTGACAGCCCGACACTCCTGACAGCCCGACACTCCCGACACTCCTGACAGCCCGACACTCCCGACACTCCTGACAGCCCGACACTCCTGACAGCCCGACACTCCTGACAGCCCGACACTCCTGACAGCCCGACACTCCTGACAGCCCGACACTCCTGACAGCCCGACACTCCTGACAGCCCGACACTCCTGACAGCCCGACACTCCTGACAGCCCGACACTCCTCACAGCCCGACACTCCTGACAGCCCGACACTCCTGACACTCACGACACTCCTGACACCCTTCACTCACGACAGCCCGACATTCCCGACATTCCCGACACTCCCGACACTCCTGACAGCCCGACACTCCCTTAACTCACGACAGCCTGACACTCCCGACACTCCTGACAGCCCGACACTCCTGACAGCCCGACACTCCTGACAGCCCGACACTCCTGACAGCCCGACACTCCTGACAGCCCGACACTCCTGACAGCCCGACACTCCTCACAGCCCGACACTCCTGACAGCCCGACACTCCTCACAGCCCGACACTCCTCACAGCCCGACACTCCTGACACTCACGACACCCTTCACTCACGACAGCCCGACATTCCCGACACTCCCGACACTCCTGACAGCCCGACACTCCCTTAACTCACGACAGCCTGACACTCCCGACACTCCTGACAGCCCGACACTCACAACAGTGAGTTGTCGTGACCAACACTCGAGCTGATTGGTGATTGGTGTCTCCACAGTGTTTTGTTCCACCTGGGTTTTTCAGCGGAGGAGCTGATTGGTCGATCTTGGTATGGCCTCCTGCATCCTGATGACATCATGCGTGCCGCCCGCGGACACACAACCCTCCGTGAGTCTCAAACACACACCTCAGTCTCAGATACGCTTTACACTGATCACACGTGACAATAAAAAACTTTATAATGTTACAAAAGTTCTTTTGAACTTTCTATTCAAAGAATCATGAGAAATTAAATGTATCATGTAAAATGTAAATGTTTACATTTCACTGACGATTGTATATTCTGTATATAACTGTGTATGTGACAAATAAAACTCTTGAATCAGTTTCTACAGAAATATTTACATTCATGCATTTATCAGACGCTTTTATCCAAAGCGACTTGCATTGCATTCAAGAAACACATTGACATTGACAGCTTTAATCACAGGAATAAATGACACTTTACTATATATTCACATAGAAAACAGCTGTTTTACACTGATATAATATTACACTGTTTTACTGTATTCATCATCTAATAAATTCAGCTTTAATCACAGGAATAAATGACACTTTACTATATATTCACACAGAAAACAGCTGTTTTACACTGATATAATATTACACTGTTTTACTGTATTTATCATCTAATAAATTCAGCTTTAATCACAGGAATAAATGACACTTTACTATATATTCACATAGAAAACAGCTGTTTTACACTGATATAATATTACACTGTTTTACTGTATTTATCATCTAATAAATTTAGCTTTAATCACAGGAATAAATGACACTTTACTATATATTCACATAGAAAACTGCTGTTTTACACTGATATGATATTACACTGTTTTACTGTATTTATCGCCTAATAAATTCAGCTTTAATCACAGGAATAAATGACACTTTACTATATATTCACATAGAAAACAGCTGTTTTACACTGATATAATATTACACTGTTTTACTGTATTTATCATCTAATAAATTCAGCTTTAATCACAGGAATAAATGACACTTTACTATATATTCACACAGAAAACAGCTGTTTTACACTGATATAATATTACACTGTTTTACTGTATTTATCATCTAATAAATTCAGCTTTAATCACAGGAATAAATGACACTTTACTATATATTCACATAGAAAACAGCTGTTTTACACTGATATGATATTACACTGTTTTACTGTATTTATCATCTAATAAATTCAGCTTTAATCACAGGAATAAATGACACTACTATATATTCACATAGAAAACAGCTGTTTTACACTGATATGATATTACACTGTTTTACTGTATTTATCGCCTAATAAATTCAGCTTTAATCACAGGAATAAATGACACTTTACTATATATTCACATAGAAAACAGATGTTTTACGCTGATATAATATTACACTGTTTTACTGTATTTATCATCTAATAAATTCAGTTTTAATCACAGGAATAAATGGCACTTTACTATATATTCACTGTATTTATCGTCTAATAAATTCAGCTTTAATCACAGGAATAAATGACACTTTACTATATATTCACATAGAAAACATCTGTTTTACACTAATATAATATTACACTGTTTTACTGTATTTATCGCCTAATAAATTCAGCTTTAATCACAGGAATAAATGACACTTTACTATATATTCACACAGAAAACAGCTGTTTTACACTGATATAATATTACACTGTTTTACTGTATTTATCATCTAATAAATTTAGCTTTAATCACAGGAATAAATGACACTTTACTATATATTCACATAGAAAACTGCTGTTTTACACTGATATGATATTACACTGTTTTACTGTATTTATCGCCTAATAAATTCAGCTTTAATCACAGGAATAAATGACACTTTACTATATATTCACATTGAAAACAGCTGTTTTACACTGATATAATATTACACTGTTTTACTGTATTTATCATCTAATAAATTCAGCTTTAATCACAGGAATAAATGACACTTTACTATATATTCACACAGAAAACAGCTGTTTTACACTGATATAATATTACACTGTTTTACTGTATTTATCATCTAATAAATTCAGCAGAAGAGAGAGTTTCAGAAACACTAACTCGTCTCAGGGCTGGTGTGAGTGAATGTTGTATGTGATGTTGTTGCTCTGAGGATCTGCTGATGTTGTTGGTTCGTCTCGTTCTGCAGTTGGCGATGAGGGCGAGGTCAGTGCACAGATGCTGGTCCGGATGCAGCGCAAGGATCTGTCCTGGATCCGGCTCTACGTGTTTGCATCTATAGAAGCAGCCAAAGAGTCGATCTCCTGCAGGAACCACATCATCAGGTGAACATCTCCATCGTCACTCGTCTGGCTTCTTTAACTCTGTGTGTGTGTGTGTGAGTGTGTGTTTTCCAGTAACTCATCACTGATTTTCTGGTGTGCAGTGAAACGGAGGCTGTGTATCTCAGAGAGAAGCTTTACGGCGGAGCGTCTCCGGTCTCTCAGGGTCCCGTTAGCCCGCCGGAGACGCCAGGAGAGACGAGGAGCAAAGCCAGGAGGAGGTGGGAGAGCGGCGTCTCCTCCACGCCGCCCTACAGCCCCGTGTCCTCCCTGACCTCTGACCTCCTGCCCAACGGCTACGGCGCTCTGGAGCAGCTGTGCCGCCCGTCCGAGGCCTTCGCTGTGAGTGCAGCATCTCATCCGTACGCCGACGCTCTTCCTGCCGTCCGTCTGCCGGACGCTCACCTCGTCCCTGTCTCCCGGCCGGCGCTGGACACGTCTGACTGCGTCCTGCACCCGGAGCACTTCAGGTTTGTCCAGGATGGCGTGTCGGCGCTGCTGACGCCGGAGCCCTCGCCCTCGGCGGACACACACTTCCTGTACGGGCCGGAGACGGGGACGCTGGCCCACCAGATCCGCTCTCTGGCCTGCAGCTTTGACGCATACAGCTCTGGCGTCTGCTGGCCCGAGCCGCTGCTGGACGAGGCCGTGATCGACAGTATCCTGCGCGACCTGGACGCGGTCAAACACACGGGCTGCGCGTGGACGGTTCCCCCGCCGGAGCCGCTGCAGCACTGTCTGTACGCCGGCATCCGCTAGACCGGATCGGGAACCTCCGATGTTTCTCACCTACATCACATCCCAAAACCAACTGAAGTCTGTGACTTACTCTAGTAACCCAGTATGGCATATTGCCATGGCAACCAGTGGCATGTTTCCGTGGAGATTTGATGAGGTGTTGCTGGAAACAAGTTTCTCATCTTTTCTCAAGAATAATTTATAAAGATTCAGTGTTTTATGTCAATTATTAACACTGCAAAACATGATCTGCCAATGAAATCCCGTATATCTCCAGCTATTTATACTGGTTATCAACGTCTTCAGAAACTCTGTCTTGATTTCAGGATGTTTTGATGTTGTTCTTGTAAACGACTCGAATAACAAGTTAATCTGCACTTATGGAAACTGAATCTACCTCATCAAATCTGTATTTATTTTCTGAACTCTCTCTTAGATTTGTAGATCAGAAGTTTCGCTTCACGTATGAATGTAAAGTTTCTCTCGTCTGTTTTTCTCCATGTCAGAATAATCAATAACATTTAGAGTGTATTTATATTTTCTTGCTCTCTGTTTCTATTTTTGTATGTAATGTCAATAAAGCTGTTAATCGAAGTAAAACTGTTTCGTCATAATAACCTCAAGATCCATATTAATATATACAGAAAACCATAATGTTGATGTTTATAATGTCTCAGTCACATTTATCAGATTACAGCTGAATCTATGATATCGTTTCGTTTTACAACAAAATTAAACATCAGTTAAGATTTGCCACACTGCAGTTTTGTGTAACTGATCTGAATAATGAGCTTCTGTAGTTTTTATATTTATATTCATGCATTATTCAGACGCTTTTATCAAAAAACACATTGACATTCTAATCAGTTCTTGGTTCCCCTGGGAATCGAACCCATGACCGTGATGTTGCAAGCGCCAGGAAAACTACTGCTTTATAATCAATGAACTTCACAACAAACACTTTTCCTGTATTTCACTGTGAAGCTTTGAATCTGTATTGAATAAAGCGCTGTGTAAATAAAGAATCTCCGCAGGTTAATAATTAAACAGGAGAAATAAAGCAGAAGAGTGAATGATGTGAGAGGAGAGCGTGTTTATTCTGCAGTTCTTCAGGTCATTCTCGCTTCGACCAGCAGGAGGCGCCATTGATCCGCCGCTCTGACGTCACGCTTCTGCCTCAAACACTGAACTCTTCAAACTGCCGTCAGAGACAATCTGACTCTTCAAAGCACGCTTTCAGATCAAACACACATCAGTCAACGTGATGCGTGTTTGACAGACAAACGTATATTATATAACGTTAAACACATTCTCTTTCGCTCTGCACTTTAAACACGAGCTGGCAAAAGTTGAACAACTCCAACACAGCTGCCATCGTTTACACACAACGGCTCAAAACTCTTCACATTCATTTGTAAAGATCAAACCAAGTGTCGGGACAGTATTTTATTGCAGTGCTGAACGCTGCCGTCACTGTAGCTTCACTGTAACCAGACGCTTCTGTCTGGAAGCTCATGCTCTCATTGACATGAATCATCTGTTGTGTTGCTGTTTTGATGATGTGTGTTTGATGTGAAAGCATTCTTTGATTTTGAGCTCAGATAAAATGGTTTTGAGGCAATGGTTTGCTTTTGTCTGAAGATTCAGATGTTTTCTGAATGGAGTTTGAAGAATTGGTTCTGAGAAATGTCTTTTAGCAATTTATTATATAGTAATACCTTGAGATATGAGCATAATCCGTTCCAGGATGAGCTCGTAACTCGTATTGCCTGTAACACAAATAATTTTTTCCCATAAGAAATAACAGAAAAAAAATTTATCCGTTCTGGCGCTCTAAAAAACTGTTATTAGAGACACACACAAAAATTGTATACAGTAACACCTTGAGATACGAGCGTCATACGAGTATTCCAAGATACAACATCAGGAGGAACTGTGGACTGAGGAGTTGATGGAGCTGCAGATGATGAACATACGCAGGTGTTGCAAGAGATCAGCAGTGCCGAGGAGGAACCGGAGGAAAACACTTCTACAAGTGAAATTAAGGCAGTGATGGCTGTGTGGCAGAAGGTTTCTGATTTCATTGAAAATAATCACCCTGATTAACTGTCTACTGGTCATGGTTCGGCGCTTTTTGACGACATTTCTTACTTATTTTTTAATGGGAGACAGAAACAAATCTCCCTCGATAGGCATTTCGTTAAAAGGTCTGCGCACAGTGAAAGGGTAGTCAGGCGAAAAAAGGGAAGAAAACAAATCAAGTTTTAAGAAAATACATAAGCTAAGTTCAGTTATGTTAATTTAGGTTTACGTAAATTATGTAGTGTTCGTGTAAGTTATGATACGGAATCAGGTGTCGCGTAACAACCCCCCCTCCCTCCTGCCGCTACTGTCTGTAATAACTAAAATTAAAATCACATTTTATTTGATATCACACAAATCCTTATACTGTATATTTGTATATAATTGTGTGTGTGTGTGTGTGTGTGTGTGTGTTTTTTTCCATTGTTATGGATCTGGAACGGATTAATTTGTTTTCTGTTATTTCTTATGGGAAAACATGATTCTAGATACAAGCAATTCGAGTTACGAGCTCCAACCTGAATGAATTATGCTCGTATCTCGAGGTATTACTGTATAAGGATTCCTGTGATATAAAATAAAATGTGGTTTTAATTATGAGTTTTTACCTTTGAGACAGACAATACAGGAGTGGCTAATGGTGGCATGTGCAGAGGAAGAGGAAGAGGAAGAAGGGGAGGAGGAGGAGGAGGAGGAGGAAGAGGGAGGGATAACGTAGATAACGCATACACAATACAGAAGTGTAGTGTTTGTTCCCGTGTTGTGTGTTGGATTGACTCAGAAGCTCATATGTATTATTATTGAACACTCATAACTCGTGCTGCTCCCAGCTTAATACTGGTGAATCACTCGTTGCCCCCGGTAACCCCCGCTGTAAAACCAAGCTGCCTCTAGTGGAGATCATATGCAATTACCCATAAATGAGGAGCTTGAGCTGCTGCGAGTGCTGAACACCTCTAGCGTCTGGAAGCTGCTCGTATCTCAAATACTTACTCGTATCTCAAAGCAAAAAATTTGCTCAAAGGCTTGCTCGTATCTCAGAATACCAGAATGTCGTAATGCTTGTATCCTGAGATATTACTGCACTGTTTTTGGTTATTTCATCAATGTACAATTGCTATTGTCATCTTTTCATCCAAATTTACCTGTAAATCATGACATTAGAAATTATTGTTTGAACAAATGACAGCAAAATCGATTTGCATCATCTGTTCTGAACACTCGTTTAGCTCTAGTGTGAGTTGAGTGTCACTCTTCTGATTGTGTTTGTTTGTTGTTGTTTATTGTGCTTTAGTGACACTCAGTTAAATCAGTGATTCCTGAGCAATGCATGCTGGGAAATGAAAACATGTACTGCTATCTTGATGAAACTCTTTATAAGAGATCTGAAGCTGTTTGTTCCTGAATCCTGAACACAACAGGAAGTTCAGGGGACTTTTAATTTGATACATGAGTAAAGAGGAAACACAATTCAGGGAAACATTTAGTTTGAATGAAGGCAGAGTTTGTCTGACTCACTTCCTCCTTCCTTAACATCCCATAAATGAACCAGGGATTTACATTTTTGGAATAACCGATTGATGGATTCGTTTGAAGGATTTCAGGAAACCCAAACACTTTGTGAGATTGATTCTAACTTTTCATATTTATGTTTCAATTATGTTTGGATTGGAGTTTTATTTTGGGTTTTGGTTTAATGTGCAGAGTACATGTGAATATATTCTAATTCCAGTGTTTATTTAGCAGGAGAATTGTGTGTAAAAACGTTTGCATGTAAATCCAGTTTATTGTTCATGGACTGATGCCGTTCATAAAAGTTTAAAATGTATCATATCTGTCAATCGCCTTCAGCTCAGCCAATAAGAAAGAGCGAGGGGCGTGGCTTCTGCAGAAATAGGCGGAGTCAGAGTCTTATTCCCGGGACACTGTAGGATTTTGGGCCGTCCCAAAGATGGCCAATCATGACGCTCGTTTTATGACCGTGTCAGAGATTTATCATGTGTATTTGCTGCTACTTCCTGCTTCTACTGACTAGCCAATGAAAACAAAGCATGAAGTTGCGTATTGATCAATGCGACATGACGTGAAAACTGAAAACTACTTCCTTCAAGCTCTATTTGCAAAATTGGCCTCTTTTCCTGAACCCTAACATATCCATATTCTCCTCTTTCGCTTCCTTCTCTTTTATCAGTGCAAATTAAAACCACATTTGCCAAAGTGCGACTAATTTTTCTCTTTCGTTTGCCAGATTAATTTTGCTCTTTCATTTGCCAGATTAATTTTTCTCTTTCGTTTGCCACTAGCTCATGCTGATGATGTTTTATTCTTCTCTGCTAGCATCAGCCGTCATCATCGTACAGTGTGAGACAAACATCCCACTTTATAATGCTATCAGTTGTGGCTCTTCAGATCCGTTGGATGGGTTTATTATAAGCGAGACACTCATGTTTTCATCTGCTCCGTTAATATCTCATGACTGATAGCAACACAGCTAAAAGTATTCCTGATGAGCTGGAGCTGTTACTGAGAGACTATGTGCGGCTGAGAGAGAGACACGCGTGGTGATGATGAGTGCGGAACGATATACTGGACTCTAAACTCTAGACTCTTTAGTGAGATATTTTCACGTCTGCAGTGTGTCCCAGATTTCATAGCAACAGAAAAGCCTTTTCTGGTGGAAGTGGGTTAAGTAAAAGAACCAAAATAGACAAACTCCTCCTCCGCTCTCCTCATGCATCGCTGTGATTTGCTGTTTGTTCAGTCAAAAACATGCTGGGATCAGCAGGACGGGGATTTACAGGGAATGCAAATAACTATATTTATATACAATAAACAGCTTTCCTGGTGGAAACAGATTATCTGACGCATGAGAGAGAGAGAGAGAGAGAGAGAGAGAGTGTGTGTGTGTGTGTGTGTGAGAGAGAGAGAGAGAGTGTGTGTGTGTGTGTGTGTGTGAGAGAGAGAGAGAGAGAGAGAGAGTGTGTGTGTGAGAGAGAGAGAGTGTGTGTGTGTGTGTGAGAGAGAGAGAGAGAGTGTGTGTGTGAGATGGTCTCCAGCTCTGGAGGGATGGAGGGATGGACAGGCACTGAAGGACAGACTCTCAGTCTGTTCACGTCTCCGTCCGCAGCGAGAGGAAGGTCGAGGGTTTGTCTGTTTCTCAGTCACTTTCCCTCCTGAGACGCGAGATTGCTCTGTATCGATTTCTCCTCTGCTTTTAATTGGATTCAGCCACACATTGTAAAGGTTTATTGAGACAGACGTTTTGTCGCCACTTTTACGCTGTTTATACATGCGTTTGCTCTCATTCAGACACAAACTTCAAGGTCTGTGTGGAAACCCGTTGATCAGAAGTGTGAGTTTTGACTCCAGGTCTTCATGGAGGAGTTACTGGATCTTATGTTGTAAAACATTTTGGTTTAAACCTTGTCAACATATTTGTCAGGGTTCTGCCACATTCGGTCTAGTAGTCATTTCTTGGTTTTGTGGCAGAGCTCTGACACTACCGTTATGTCTAGTGTTTGGTGTGTGTGCGCACTGCGTCGAGGATTCGAGCCGCGCGCGCGCTTGTCTGTGACGTCTTTCGTACGAGTTATGATGTCCGGTCCCGATACTTGGGTCTGGTTCAGTTTTGGATCGGGATTCGGGCATTCATAACTCATGTGTGTTAGTCCTTGTCGTGAGCTCGTGAGAACTCGTTCTTGCGAGCTCTACGTTATGTGAGTGGGCGCGGTTTCAAGCCTTGCGCGAGCCGCGCCTCCTCTCGTCCGTGTGTTTATGTTTGGCACGCGGTTCGCATTCAATCGGCCGCGTGCTTTGTGTTTTCTGTTACGCGCAGTTCGGTTGTCGCCAGCTGCGCGTCGTCTTTGTCTCGTCAATGTGTAACCCTCCCACCTTGTTTCCCTGTTTTAGTTTGATTTGTTCCCAGCTGTGTCTCTTTCAATTACCATCCCTCATGTGTGTATTTAATCCATCCGTGTCTGTTGTCTTGTGGTGGTTTCTCGTCATTGAAAGGTAGTGTTTGTGCTGTCCTGTTGCTAGTCAAGTCTGTCAAGTTTAAAGTCAAGTCTGAAGTCTAGTCCTAGTTTAGGTTTGTCTGCTAGTCTTGTTTTTCCCCCCACGCTGTGGTTTTTGTTCAGTTTTTATTTTGTTTTTGTTACGAATAAATCCCCATTCTCCTTGCACTATTGAGTCCTCGCATCTTCCCTTCCACACACCTGACAATATTAGAATGAAAGACACAAAGGAAAAACTGGCAGTGTTTCAGATATTTGTGAAACTACAGCATGAAATTCCTTGCTTTCTACTGTATCCCTTAATCCAAGATGCAGGGTTTCTCCGACCGTCCCGTTCCAGCGCAACTGATCCCTTTCTGACGGTATTTTCTGGAAAATAAATCACAGCTAAATATGTAATAGTCGCACGGGTCGGATTTGCATTATTGAGAGAAAATACACACAGATAATCTGCATCTGTTAGTCATATTTGCTTATTTCATTCAGAACAATATAAAATACTGTGAATGAAAGTTTATAAACATGGTTTAGTTCTTCTCACTCAACAGAGAATCCAGGTGAAGAATACAAGTATCCAATAATCATCAATTATAGTGGCATTGACATTTTTTATATTAACGTTTGTTATAAATGGATTTTGAGACTGAAGGAATGGATTAATTGACATTTTAATTGAGAGATGACAGGTGTTATAAATTCTGAATAAAATTAGCAGTGCGGTTCATAACAAACACAGGAAAACACAGTAATTATGATAATTGAGATAATGATGAAGTCGCACACAAACCCAAAGCCTTCCTGTTGGGAAACCTCTCATGTCCTCAGCTCTCATGTCAGACGGACGGATGGATTTTGACAGGATATTGTCATTTCAGAGTCATTGCAAATGCAGAGCAGGTTCCTTCCCAGAGTTTGAGTGGCGTCCTCTCCGCTCAGATATTACTCATATTCCTGCTTCCTGTCTCTGTCGTCTTCAGTTTCATATGTCCGTTTATATTAATAGATATAATTGTCAGGGTTCTGTCACTTTGGTCTTGTTTTCTAGTGTTTTGGTGACAGAGCTCCAGCACTGCCCTATCGTCGTGTTTTTGTTGGGAGCGCGTGGGTTCGAGTGTCTCACCAGCTGCACGCTGTCTCTTGTTTCTCGCGGACATGCAGGTATGCGCGTTCGCATTGGCTGCGTGTTCATGTCTTGTCATTGTGTAACCCCGCCTGTCTTGTTTCCCTGTTATAGTTTGATTTTTCCCAGCTGTTCCCTCTCATTATCCTCCTCATGTTCTCCCTCTTTAATCCCTTCATGTCTGCTTTTCTGTGCTGCTTCGTTGTCTTTTGTCCAGGTATGTTGTACAAGTCGTGTCAAGTCGGTTTTCCCCTTCGGGGCAGTTTTGTTTGAATTCTTTTTTTTATTTTATTGGTAAAAGTTAGTGAGAACTGGAATGATGGTTTAACACATCCAGTGTTTACACATCCAGTCTTCCAATGTAGTCAAAAATCTTCCAATGTACTTTATTTTTTACATGGGCTTACTGCACACAAGTGGCAAACTCAAAAGATTTGTTTGTTTTTACAAGTGCGATGTGTAAATGCACAACATTTCTGTGAAATTGACATTTCAACATTTAGTGACTGTTCCGTAGTGTTTTTAATTTTGATTGACTCGAGGCACGATTTGACAACAGAGTTCAGTTCTGAGCACAGATTGAACTGTTTTGAGGTGAAAGTTTGGTTTTGCAAGAAGAGTCTGAGGTTTTGTGAATGTAGCTTGAAAATAGGGTTTTGTGTTCACAGTTTAGAGAAAAGGAGAGCAGCTTTCAAGAAATGTGTCTTAGCAATCAAGAAAAACTGTAAACAAGTGAAAAGTCAGTGTAAGAGTTAGGGGTTGTGTGTGTGTGTGTGTGTGTCTGTCAGTGAATGTTTGTCAGTGAGTGTGTGTGTGTCAGTGAATGTGTGTGTACGTGAGTAAGTGTGCGGAAGTGAGTGTGAGTGTGTGTGATTTGATCATATGATTCATGACAATCCGTCATGTTGGTTGCAGTGTTTCCCCAGAGTTTTGGAAAAACAGAGGGAATCGTGTTGAATGATTTAAAATGTCCAGGTAGCATCACAGAGTGTGTGTGAGTGAGTATGTGTGAGAGTGAGAGTGTGAGTGAGTGTGTGATTGAATGAGCGAGAGTGTGGTTGAGTGAGAGTGAGAGAGTGAGTGTGTGGTTGAGAGTGAGTGAGTGTGTGGTTGAGTGTGAGAGTGAGTGAGAGTGAGAGTGAGAGAGTGAGTGTGTGGTTGAGTGAGAGAGTGTGTGAGAGTGTGTGAGAGAGTGTGAGAGAGTGAGAGAGTGTGAGTGTGGTCCTGTGTTGATCAGCTCGCCGGGCTCTTCACATCCATCTTTACCCTTGCTACATCTGTGGTCCCCATCTCCTTCAAAAAGTCCACCATCATCCCTGTCCCTAAGAACAGTAAACCCTCTTGCCTAAATGTTTATCGTCCAGTGGTTTATCGTCTCACGTCTATAGCCATGAAGGTCTTTGAGAGACTCATTTAAAACATCATCTGCTCCTCCATTCCTGACACTTTGGACCCTCTTCAGTTTGCCTATCGTCCCAATAGATCGACTGAAGATGCCATCTCTCACGTCCTCCACTCATCCCTAAATCACATCGACAGCAAGAGTGGGAACTATGTCAGACTGCTATTTATTGACTATAGCTCAGCCTTTAACACCATAGTTCCCATTAATCTAACCAACAAACTCCAGGATCTCGGCCTGAACTCTTCTCTCTGTCTCTGGATTGAAGGTTTCCTCACTGGCAGACCTCAGGTGGTGAGAGTGGGTCAGTTCACCTCCACCTCCATCACCGTGAGTGTGGGAGCTCCACAGGGCTGTGTCCTCAGTCCCCTGCTCTTCTCTCTCTACACACACGACTGTTTGTCCACACACAGCTCCACCTCTGTCATCAAGTTTGCGGATGATACTGTTGTCCTGGGCCTCATTTCCGACAACAATGAGACGGCATACTTGGACGAGGTGGAGCAACTGACATCATGGTGCCAGGACAACTGTCTCTCTCTGAATGTTAGCAAGACCAAAGAACTGATTGTGGACTTCAGGAAGAGACAGCAACGGACATGTTGCCACTGTGCAGGCTGGTGGTGGTGGTGTAATGGTGTGGGGATGTTTTCTTGGCACACTTTACGCCCTTTAGTGCCAATTGGGCATCGTTTAAATGCCACGGCCTACTGGAGCATTGTTTCTGACCATGCCCATCCCTTCATGCACACATTGTGCCCATCCTCTGATGCTTCCAGCAGGATAATGCACCATGTCACAAAGCTCGAATCATTTCAGATTGGTTTCTTGAACATGACAATGAGTTCACGGCACTAAAATGGCCCACAGTCTCCAGATCTCAACCCAATAGAGCATCTTTGGGATGTGGTGAAACGGGAGCTTCGTGTCCTGGATGTGCATCCCATAAATCTCCATCAACTGCAAGATGCTCCTACCAATATGGCCAACATTTCTAAAGAATGCTTTCAGCAGCTTGTTGAATCAATGCCACGTACAATCAAGGCAGTTCTGAAGGTGAAATGGGGTCAAACACAGTATGAGTGTGTGTTCCTAATAATCCTTTTGGTGAGTGTATACTGTATAGTGATATAATGAGATATATATATTTATATAGTGCTCTCCTCCAGTAGTGTCTGCTTAAAGTCTCATTTTGCCAAGGTTTGCATTCAAGCTATAGCAAAACAAGAGGAATGCATTCACCAGAGCTGGTCCTTAAATTAAACTGATCCTTAAATTAAACCTCTAAGGATCTGTAAATGAATTGTACTGAAATTTTAGCTGACTTGCAGAAAAAGATTGAGTCAAAGAAAGGTCTTTGGTCGCTGCGTTTAGTGCGGTCAGCAAAAACCGGCTTGAGTGTGAGCTCGAGATCCAGAGAGCCGGGGTTTGACATGCCACCTGTGTGTGTGTGTGTGTGTGTGTGTGTGTGTGAGATAGAGATAGAGAGAGAGAGAGATAGCGAGAGCGTGCGTGTGTGTATGTGTGTGTGCATCCACGCGTGCGTGTGCATGTGCGTCCGTCTGTACGTGAGTGAGTGAGTGAGTGAGTGAGTGAGCGAGCGAGTGAGGGTGTGTGTGAGGGTGTGAGTGTGTGTGTGAGATAGAGAGAGAGAAAGAGAGAGAGAGATAGCGAGAGCGTATGTGTGTGTGCATCCACGCGTGCGTGTGCATGTGCGTCCGTCTGTACGTGAGTGTGTGTGAGTGTGTGTGTGTGTGTGTGTGTGTGTGTGTGTGTGTGAGTGAGCGAGCGAGTGTGTGAGAGTGTGTGAGTGTGTGAGTGAGTGAGTGAGTGAGTGTGTGAGTGTGTGAGTGTGTGAGTGTGTGAGTGTGTGAGTGTGTGAGTGTGTGAGTGTGTGAGTGTGTGAGTGTGTGAGTGTGTGAGTGTGTGAGTGTGTGAGTGTGTGTGTGAGTGTGTGAGTGTGTGAGTGTGTGAGTGTGTGAGTGTGTGAGTGTGTGAGTGTGTGAGTGTGTGAGTGTGTGAGTGTGTGAGTGTGTGAGTGTGTGAGTGTGTGAGTGTGTGAGTGTGTGAGTGTGCTATCATCACACTAATGATTGCCATTATCACCGGTAAACAGATTTCCTTCTCTGGTTTGTTTGTGCTTCTGGACATGTTTACTCTTGCCACGTTTATGTCTTCTTATGTCATAACAGAGACAATGAGTTTAACTGAACTCTGTTTTCCAGAATAAATCCTGGTTTTGAGAGTTGGGAAGCTCCGGTTGTTAGAGGCCGAAGCAGGAGGAAGAACGGTTTCTCATCCCTAGAGACGCGCGCGAGCGCCGACATTCATGTGAGTCTGTTCAACAGGCAGATTCTCTCTAATTGTTTAAATGTCAAACGCCCAATAAAATGTCTGACAGACTGTCACTTCCTGTTAGTTTGATGATGCCGCGTGTGATTAAACAGCAGCGTTACTGCAGTGACATTCACAGACGCGCTGCTGTTGTTCTTCACGTTCCCTCTGACTGCCATAAACACAGACTGTGACACTTCATAAATTCTGCTCCCTACAATTAAAACTGGCATTAAGAAAATCTATGAACGATGACATTTAATCAGATCATTCTTTACATACTGGAGAGGAGAGATCTTATTTTCTGTGTGGGCTCGTGACTGAAAGGTTATTGAGTGCAGTTAGACGGGGTGAATTATTGGATGCAGATTTATTCTAACAATGAAGACGTCTGATGACCCAGTTTCACACACACACACACGTGTAAAGCAGGACTAAACGCAGTAAAGCTCCACATTATAATGTTCTGAACATCATAACACACACACACTCTCACACTCACACACACTTTGTTCATTAGGGTGTTGTAAGGCTGTAAAAGTGCTTTACTTATAAAGCAATTGCACTGGCACAGCAGAGGACAACGTTCATATTTATTTATTCTCAAGGGTTTGTCTCATATTTGTCAACTTTGCCTTTCACATGAAACATTTTCGTTATTGTCTTTTGTCAGTTGAAGCCTGTTTCCATCTGACTGTGAATCTCTCCTGCCGTTTCTCTGGATGCGCTCGTGATTTTACTGTCGCTTTCTGCTGGAAGAACAGCTGGAGTTGTTGGTGAATGTGTGTGTAAAGCATGATATTCTCACTCTCTTTATCACACAGTTTAATTATTCCAAGGGAAAATGGTGGTCATGTGACACTGGAAAGGTCGTGTTGTCGTATTTTAAACATAACAGCCTGAGTGAAATTTGACCTTTTACACACATGCTTTAAACATCAATTCATGCGATTTCTGACACACAGTTGTAACACAGGTTAAATAAAGGGTTTTATTTAATTTGTGAACAATTTAGTTTTATCATATTTACTTAATATAAGTCAATAAGAGATGAAAAAATGATATAATATATATTAAAAAATATATATAGATGCAAATTTATTCCAGGTTAATGTGCGGCGATTGACCAATGAGAGCTCTGTCATTTCGTGCTGCCCGTGTTAACGAGAAGAGCAGACGTGATCAATCGCTGTGATCCAAATTGAAGCCATGCATGCTGAACAAGAAGTTAGGGTAAACCTGTAGTATAGCGTCCTAAATTACCAACTACCACCAGCAGGGGGCTAAACCTAAAATAGGCTCTATAAACTATAGAACATATTGAATATATGAGCATTCTGTTATCGTTCATGAGCGTAATTTCGTGGATCCTGATGACAGCGATGTGCACACCCAGAACATCGAAAACATGTGGATGAGAGCGAAGCAGAAATTGAGAAGACAATTTGGAACGAGTCAGGCGTATTATCTTTTTATTCTTTTAATCATTTTTAATGTTTTACTTTTATCATTCTTCTTTATGTAAAGCACTTTGAATTACCATTGTGTATGAAATGTGCTATACAAATAAACTTGCCTTGCCTGCCTTGCCTTGCCTTGCCTACTGTAACGTAAAGCAGTGAATGGTTAGTGATCAGTTAAGCAGTTAGTGTTTGCACGTGTGAGGAGTGTGTGTGTGTGTGTGACCTGGTGAATAAGTGTATCGTTTTGATTGATTGTGTTTGGAAAAGGAAAGCAAGTCACTTCCTGATAGATCTTTGTGTTTTAGGTAGAGAATTGTGTGTAGTGTTTTGAAAAAAGTGTTTTATGCAATTGAAAACTGAGTCAAAGGCTGAGAAATAGCTTATGGTTTTGAAGATTTAGCATGTAGTTTTGCACTTTGAGTGAGAGGTTTCAAAAAATGGGTGACATGAAAAGATTTTGTGTGTAAGCAATTGGAAAAAACTGTAAACGGTAATCTAGTTGCTATAAATGAGTTATTTTCTCTTTGAATTGTGAGTTTTGATATAAATAGTTGTAAATGTCTAACGCGAACTCCGCGGCCATTTGTACATTGCAGTTCGCGCCGCCATTTCACGGTTGCGCGCGCGCCTGTAGTTGACACGAGACTGTCTGAGAGAAAAAATCAACCAAAGGTAAATAACTTTCACCAATTTTGTGAAAATGGTTAGTTACGGATTATATGATTTACTTCAGCGTGAGCAGTTATAGTGAACCGCTTGATTATTTGTTCATTTCAGAGTTTCACCGTCGCCATTGTTGGCCAGGTGTTCATATAAGAGTGAAAGCTATTGATTGAGGTAAATTGATGTGATGTAGATATCAGTTCCTGAAGAAACGGTAAATGTAATTGTATTATATGTTGTTCTGAATATTTGATGTGGAGTTATTTTGATATTCACTAAATGAATGTTCTGGTCTGTGATCAGGCCAGGTTTTTTTTTCCTTGTTTCTTTTCTCTATTTCTCTTTCTTTCCTTTTTCTCTTCCTCTTTGATTTTGGGAAACGTGACACCCGAATGATCTTCTGAGATACCCTGAGAACTTCATATGATGGCGATGGCGAGCCAACTAACCCTCTAGGACGACGATATCCTTTCTTTGAGTTTTTGACTCCAGAGGCATTGTAACCTCACTAGAACACTTGAGACATTTGAGATTTACTTTATCTATACTCTTTTTTTATTCTATTTCTTTTTGAGTATTGAGTTGACCAATCTGTAAATATATGTACATAGAAAAAAAATGAGTGCACTCGAGGGAAATTGACAATTTTATTGTTTGTAATATTGTCATTTTATTTTATTGACCTTTTTGATTTGAGTGAACCAATTATATTTTTATTCTTAATTCAACCTTGTGTATGTCTGTTTTTTTTCTCAATCCAACCCGCTACCTCCCAAGAGCGACCATAGATCTTCTGATTAGCCCAAATTTCAATTGTATTGCATGTAATCCATTAAATTATTAATTATTTGTGTAATACGCAAGAGTAGTATTTGCTACACAGTTCTCCAGCAGAGAGATGAGAATATGCAGGTGGAGATGCTGATATCTGTGTGACGCAGTTCCTCACGCTGTTACCTTCAACCTGCTCTCTGCTAAAGCTGAAACCCTTCAACTGTGCAGGATCATAATATGAGCATGAAACTTGCACATGACCCCTTCATGGCGTCAGCAGGAACTCTTATGCCACTCTTATGACTGCAGGACCTGCTGCCCGTGGTCTTGTTGGCATGATAACGATCTGCTGAGAAGAGTCTGTCCACACCAGAATAAATCACTTCTCTCACGTTACTCACCGCTGGCGTTTCAGATGCTCCGACATTCACATCCCGAGGTTTTTCTACAGTATTTCCATTGAACAAATCTGGATATAAAAGCCAGAGAAAATTAAATTAAACTCTTAATTTCATCTGACTCTAATAATGAAAACTTTAAGTGATGTTTGAGGATTCAGAACTTTGAATGAATGTTATTAATGGAATGAAATGATTCTATTTAAGTCTTATTGCACTCGTTCATGTGGTCACCAGCATCTCTGAGTCTCTCTTTTACACAGATCTCACGGTCGCCAGTCATTAGTAAGAGGTTCTGCTAACGTCACTTAATACAGCGCCAACGCTTGCTATCATCTCAACGGAGCTTCATCCAGCTGCTATAGTGAATGCGACTGCATAACAACTTAACTAACGCCGAGCAGTTCGTCAGAAATCCAGAGTCTCACCTGATGTGCTTCATCTAACCTGAGATCTGAACCCTGCGGTAACAATGGATGGAAATTAAGAGTAAGTCAGAATAAAATCAAACATAATTTATTAACCAGGTAATAACACAATAATTGAAATCCTATTCAAAGAATTAATCACATATACAGTTTTTCTCGATTGCTAAAACACTAAACCCTATTGTCTGAATCAATCACTGTTTTGGCAAAACCATAAGCACTTTTCACCTGTTTAGACACAACTTCCCAACACATTTTCATTGTGATGCACCTGTGCTGCATAATGCTGAGCACACGTGACAAAAGCCAGACACAATTAAAGCACTGTTCAAGACTTGAACACAATAACTCAGAGACAATGGATAGAAATCTGAGAGGAAGAGTTCGTGTGAGAGGTGGTCATTGTTCTTGTCCATGCTATGAGCGGGAGGGAGGCTGGACACAGAGTACAACCAAACATCCGTAGATTCACTGAGTCCACCAGAATCACAAGATTTCCTTTTTCTGACATTATAGTACAGTATGTAAATGTACCACAGTACCGCAGTACACTGTGTGTCAGGGTTCTGCCACATTCGGTCTAGTCATTTCTTGGTTTTGTGGCAGAGCTCTGACACTACCGTTATGTCTCTAGTTGTGTCGAGTGCTCGAGTCGCATGCA
>JAWRVZ010000470.1:7500-132500 GCA_037043235.1 Rhodeus uyekii | reverse complement strand
TGTGTAAAAAGACAGCAAAAACACGAGCATGTACATTCTCATTTAATAACTCACATTCATTTTTCATTCTTGCGAGGGTTGTTGTCTTTGGTGCTTCCTCTATCACTCTGACAGCTGCGCTGATTGGCTGTCTGACCTGTCAATCATGCAAGACGACGTGATTGGCTGTGCTGCCATGAGGGCGGGCTCTTCTCATCTCATCCAATGCTTCTTAAAGGGACGAGCGCAGCAGGAGAGACTGCTTTTTTCTTTTTCTTCTGATTCTGACTTGTATTTGTTTTTTTATTGTGTGAATTTCGCGCACAAGCACTGTGTACGAGCTGAACAGTTATGATAATTGACGTCATGTGAGCAACATTTGAAATTCTAAATGTGAAATTACACAAAAAAGTTCATCAATCTATGGGTGCGGGTTATGCCAACGATTTTTTTACACAAAACCCAAAACCCGCTGGCTATATTATCGTGCGGATTATCTGCTTCTGCGGGTTATATGTAGGAAAATATATGTTAATATTGTGACGACCCCGAGTCTCCTCCTCCTGACTTCATGGGTGCTGATCATGGGAGTTTCCTGATTGGCTAATCTTCTGTTAATTGGTCATTAGTTAGAGTACAAGAGAGTGCTGTGTGTCATTCTAAAGGGGCACCTCAGGGAGAAAGGATTCCTCCTGAGTGTCTCTGTTGTATGCTTTGCTTTACACCTGTAGCGTCATTTTTTTTTGTTATCTTTGTTTGTTTGTTTACTTATTTACTCCTAGACTTATGTTTATTATTGTTATTATTTGGGTATATGTTTAATTTAAATAAAACTTTTGTTTGATTAAACATCTTGCCTGATCCCTCTTTCATGTTGCGATCTGAAACGAGCTGGTCGTAACAATATATGTAATATATGTTATATGGGTTATCTCGCTAAACGGTTATCTCGATGCCTTTTTGCCCCCCTGAGGCTGTTGACATAACCCAACTCCACTGTATTCCACTTTACTTTGAGCAGTGTATATATATTTATATACTGGACACATGTTTTATTAAATGAGACAAAGTTTGATGCATAATGCATATGGTTTCACATGCTTCTGAATAAATAAACAGTAAACAAAGTATGAGTGAACATCTGTAATCTTAGGCTAGTTTTCTATTCTGAACACAGTGTGAAACGTTTGAGAAACACCTTCAGCCTATAAACAGAGAAAAGTAATCGGCGAGGGACAAAACTCATTCCCTTCAGCGTTTATTTCATAGTTCAATAATTTATGCCAGGCAAGCAAATGATAATGTAAATAGGGTGGAACATAATTAAATTAAAAAGCTGATTTAATAGACTTAAACAGACATTTGCATGACCCAGTATAAAGCTGAGGCTTCATTAGAGGTCTTGAATGTGGTTAGAAATTTCAATATCACAAACCGCTCAGATTCAACACAACGGGTTCAAGGTCAATAAGATCAATCCAGTCATATCCTCCCTACACACACGCTGATAGCGCTCATAATCCAGACGGCCTAATGATTCTCTGGAGGAGCTCGTGTGTTTGTGAGATTCAGTCTGATCGATCGCTCGCTCGCAGCTCTACCTGCTGAAGATCGGCCCGCTTTCATGTGGATGAATATAGATGACGATTCTTCTAGCATTATCACAGATTTGCATAACCCTATTTTCTGTCACTGGAATTATTGACCTTGTGTGGAATCAGTTCCCTGGAGGATTCCTTAAATCCCATTAACAGCTCATTCTTGACGCTAATGCCACGCGGCGCACAGCAATCCAACAGCAGAGCGTCTTCTGATTGTCCTCGCGCTGCATTTATCCGTCAGACCACACACACCTCTGCGACAGATCCATAATGCAGATTAAACAGATGTTTGCCACGTGATGCTCTTCGCTTGGTTCTGAGTTTAACAGAATCTTAACATTAGAAGTGTCTGTTCTCTCACTGACCACAGGAGAGAGTCTCAAACTCACACTCACACACACACACACACACACACACAGAGACACACACACACACACACACACACAGAGACACACACACACACACACACACAGAGACTCAGACTCTCTTTCACACACACACACACACACACACACACACACACACACAAACTTACTCACACACTCATACAGGCACACGTACTCAAACATAAACAGACACTTACAAACACACACTCAATCAAACATACTCAGACACACACACACATTCGATCAGGTTTCATGTTTTATGGGGACTTTCCATAGACATAATGATTTTATGTTCTGACCCTAAACCCAACCCTCACACTTTCTCCTCTTAAAACAATATTTATTTTATTTTGATATCCTAACTACGCATGATTCTATGGTTGGTTGCATTTTATCATTTGTATTTAGTGTTGTCAGCATTATCACAGCTGACCCGAGGCCCTTTTTTGGGTCTAGATCCAGTGGAGCGTCAGTGTGTATGTATATGTATTTATGTATTAGATGATTTTCTCAGAACAGAAAGACTTGTGTGAATTTTAAACGTTCACCTTTTTTTTTTACTTTTTTCGTCTGAACTCTTATCTGCCACATGCGCCGCCTGAATTTGTCAAAAACTGATGAAGGAAACAAAGCGGCAGCATCCGTCATCAGTCATGCGTGATGGTGTGTGTCTCCAAACCCACTGATGTGGAAAATTACCTGTGGGAAAATCTGCATAATCAGTTCCTGACCACCTTTACTGGGAAACTCTGGCAGAACGAGAGATTCAGAATCAATTTACTCTTTTTCTTCTTCAGGGATTAGCTCATATAATATCCGAATAATGAATAATATCTTGAGTCTGTGAGGAGTGATTTATTGAACCTAAAAAGCTTCTAAATGTTATTGATTCATAAGAAGAACCTTTTTTCTTTTCAGGCTTTTTGTTAGTTGATGAACACGACTTCCTTCATCCTCCAAACGATCAAGGCGGATTAAACTCTGTCCACCTATCAGGGAATATATGGAGAAATATCTCTGTTCCCTTTCTAATGGTTGTATTGGCTAGTAACAGAGTGAGCGTGAGCATGAGCGGCTCCTGAGGAACATCTCGTCCTCTTCCTCTTCTTCCTCTTCTTCCTCTTCAGGAGCCGCTGGTTTTGAAGTGTGACTATGGAAACGATGACTTTGTAAGCGATGACTATGGAAACTGGTAGTTGGAAAGCATTCAGGAAGTGTTTTGATCATTATCTGAGAGCATTATCCAATGAAAAACCTGTTTTCATTTCTCCCTCTTCTTGTGGGAACTGATCCGAACGCCTGTGTCCCGCGGCTCAGCTCCGGGGGCGAGGAGGAAACGGAGAACCAACTAAGCTACTGAAAGAGATGCTTCCAGAAATCATACTTATGTGACCGTTATCAGTTTGTAGCAGTAAATGAGGAGATGTCATATCGATCACGGGTTCAGTATGGAGTTCCTCAAGGTTCAGTACTAGGACCATTGCTTTTCACCCTGTACATGCTTCCTTTGGGTGCAGTTATTAGGAAGCATGGCATTAGCTTTCACTGTTACGCTGATGATACTCAGCTCTATATTTCTTCTCATCCTGATGAAACGAACAAATTCACTAAATTAACAGAATGCATAACTGATATAAAAAATTGGATGACAAATAACTAATAGCCTCTTTGACCAGTCTAGTATTTTATCTTGTTCTCCCTTCACTTCAGAGGCTCAGTAACTAATGGCGTTACATAATTTCATTACAAAACTAATACAACTGTAATCTGTTACACTTACTGAGAAATTAAATTACAGTTACTTTGAAAAAGGTGTTACATCTGAGTATTTTCTGTAGGCTAGGATATGTTGAATAACTTTGATTTGTTGCTTTGCCACTGTGACGACGGATGAAAATGCTGGAAATATAAAACTCATTTCATCCTAGAAATCTATATTTAACCTCAAAAATGATCTCAAAGTGAAAAGAGATGCTAAAGCCTGATTTCGTGGTGGTTGTGCTCTAAAATTTAATTATTATAATCTTAATTTAAGTGATGATGGGTTTTGAAAGTCTGACAATGGACTGTAATTTGCCTATTCATTAGGATGTATTTATGGTTAGTGAGTAGCCGTCAGCCTGAAGGGTCTGGAGCACGAGCTGAAGAAAGAGACGAGTTAATCACATCCAGAAGAGGTTCTTCTGCTGCAGATCAGATCTTTCAGTGGGGTAGTTTAGTGAAATAAATATGTTGTTGATTTAGATGCAATTCATAACTGATAATGACGATAAATGATAATTATTTAGCTCTTCACATAGTTCTGAATCACTGTAATTGTTCTTGACACCCAACAATTGAGGCTGAATCATAAAACGCAGTCAATGGTTGTACATTTACGACTGTATCTTTGATGCTGTTGAGATTTGAAATTCATAAAGTCATTGCTATTAATCTGTAATTGATTATTTAGTTCAGGTGACGCCTGTTTGTTCGTTAATCTAATAAAGAAGAGCTTTGGATTATTGGGATATTTCTGTGAGTCTGTGGAGACGCTCGGCTCTGAGTTTTTCTGTCTGATTCTAAAGACTTCTAAATTAGTTTGTTTCCATTTGGGATCTAGTTTGCAAGTTTCTCAGGAAACCGAGGTTAGATTTTTAACGTGAGATGGTTTATTATACGAACAGTCACACGGCTGCTAACATTAGATGTAGGAGGCCATTAAAGGGATGAATTCCAAATCTATTATTTGTGTCATGAAATGCATTAGCAGACATGGGGAATTCTGGCTTGTGTTTCTGAAATCTTTTGGTTTATTCTGTGCCACATGACCGTCTCTTCGCCTGTATCTGCTGTAGTTCCTTCAAACCCACGGTGACCTTGAACGAGAGAGACACTGCAAATCTCCAGGGCTTTTAATCTTTCGGGGAAATGAGTAAAGAGACCTGTGGTAATTATATGCCCTATCAGCAGTTAAACGGAGTCTCTCTGCTTCATTCTCAGTTTCAGGGTCCTTTATAACACAAAGCCCTTGTGTTCAGCTAATACAGTAAGAAGTTTTTATTGCTTGTCTGTAAATAAATATATATATATATATATATATATATATATATTTACTATGTACATATGTATGTATGTGTGTGTTTCTGTGTGCTTTTCTGTGTGTGAGTGTGTGCGCATGTGTGTATGTATATGTGTGTGTCTGCAGTGATAAAATAATGATACAAACGGAGATCAATTCTGTAGTAGGGTCATTTTTTAAGCATTGATTCAGTTCTGTTCAATAACTGTGTAAAGTTTATTCAATTATGAAATGGGTTTAATTCAGCTATAAAGCAGTTCTGTAGAAACAGTGGTGTCGTCCAGATCAGTTGATAAATTGTAAAATGTTCCTTATTAAAAGTTCCACTTCTCAATCTCTTTGGCTTATTTTTGTTGCCAAACACATTGACAGGTTCACAACATTTCCTTGAAGTTCTTCCATGTCCAGCTGTTATTTAGTGTTGAGAGCAGAGCCTCTGTAATCTGCCTCCACCCGCTGTAAATAAGGTCACTTGCATAAAATCTGTTGCCAACGTAAAGACAGTGAAGCAACAAGACATGAGACGGTGTTAAATAAGAGCATGTTTTACAGCAGCAGCAGTTGAACTGAGTGACTCTAGTGGCCTTGGGAGGCTTTATTCTCTGCAGGTCCCTGATAACACAACAGCCTTTACTGCCGCTCTGCCACAGGCCTCTCTCTCTCTCTCTCTCACACACACACACACACACACACACACACACACACACACACACACACACACACACACACACTCACACAAGCGTTTCAGCTTTTAGTGGCTGGAGGTTGGCCAGTGGAGGCTTTGAGCGCCTGCCTGACTGATGTGAAGCTGGAGGCGAGACTCATATTTACCCGCATTACATGCCATCTTTCCTTGCCCTACAGCTAATGAAGTGAATCAGGGCGGCTGGAGAGTAAACAGATCTTGGACACACGTCAGTAACTCACAGAACAGAGACAGCTTTGAGCCTGTTGTGTGTTCATTGTGCAGCTTCAGTGTCTCTAAGGCCGGCGTCTCCATTAGACAGAAGTCATGCAGTGTAATGGACGCGGGTCTGAGGGAACGGGTCAGAACCAGTGCAGGATTGCTGTCTGCGGTGTTCGGCTGCTCTGACTCCAGTTAGTTTTCAGTGGCTGTACTTCTAATAGCAAACATGTCTGTTTCAAACAGGTTTCCCATAAGCGTGCAGGTTGAGCCGTTGAGCCGCAGTGTGACGTTCATGTTAACCATCAGAAGAAAAGAACAGCTTTAATAAATCAATCCGTCAGTCAGATGCCGTGGGTTTTCTTTATTGGTCAGGGGAAATGTGTGCTGAAGCAGTGGAGGGATGTCCATCATATTTACTCTAACTGTATTTCCACGCTACAGCTGTCACCATATGGAAATGCGAGTCAGGCTCATGGGAAAAGTCCTGTGTGACTCAGTGTTACGTGACTCAAATTCCTCGCAGTTCATTGATGGAAAAGCACCAGCTGTCATAAAGCGACAGTCCAGTTACACACTGATGCTCAAATGTGAAGTTTGGCTTTAAAGTTATGTTGTTAGGGGTGAAAGAGATAAATTAGTGTTTTTAAGTCTGTGTTCGACGTCTAAAAGTCTGGCACGCCATACAGTTCAATATACATTCTGAGAGTCTGAGAGTCTGAGAGTCTGAGAGTCTGAGAGTCTGAGAGTCTGAGAATCTGGGAGTCTGAGAGTCTGAGAGTCTGAGAGTCTGAGAGTCTGAGAGTTTGAGAGTCTGAGAGTCTGAGAGTCTGAGAGTCTGAGAGTCTGAGAGTTTGAGAGTTTGAGAATCTGAGAGTTTGAGAGTTTGAGAATCTGAGAGTCTGAGAGTCTGAGAGTCTGAGAGTCTGAGAGTTTGAGAGTTTGAGAATCTGAGAGTTTGAGAGTTTGAGAGTCTGAGAGTCTGAGAGTTTGAGAGTTTGAGAGTTTGAGAATCTGAGAGTTTGAGAGTCTGAGAGTCTGAGAGTCTGAGAGTCTGAGAGTCTGAGAGTTTGAGAGTTTGAGAGTCTGAGAGTCTGAGAGTCTGAGAGTCTGAGAGTCTGAGAGTCTGAGAGTCTGAGAGTTTGAGAGTCTGAGAGTCTGAGAGTCTGAGAGTCTGAGAGTCTGAGAGTTTGAGAGTTTGAGAATCTGAGAGTTTGAGAATCTGAGAGTTTGAGAGTCTGAGAGTTTGAGAGTTTGAGAATCTGAGAGTTTGAGAGTTTGAGAGTCTGAGAGTCTGAGAGTCTGAGAGTCTGAGAGTCTGAGAGTTTGAGAGTTTGAGAATCTGAGAGTTTGAGAGTTTGAGAGTTTGAGAATCTGAGAGTTTGAGAGTCTGAGAGTCTGAGAGTCTGAGAGTTTGAGAGTTTGAGAGTTTGAGAATCTGAGAGTTTGAGAGTCTGAGAGTCTGAGAGTTTGAGAGTTTGAGAATCTGAGAGTTTGAGAATCTGAGAGTTTGAGAGTCTGAGAGTCTGAGAGTCTGAGAGTCTGAGAGTCTGAGAGTTTGAGAGTTTGAGAATCTGAGAGTTTGAGAGTTTGAGAGTTTGAGAATCTGAGAGTTTGAGAGTCTGAGAGTCTGAGAGTCTGAGAGTTTGAGAGTTTGAGAGTTTGAGAATCTGAGAGTTTGAGAGTCTGAGAGTCTGAGAGTCTGAGAGTCTGAGAGTTTGAGAGTTTGAGAGTTTGAGAGTCTGAGAGTCTGAGAGTCTGAGAGTCTGAGAGTCTGAGAGTCTGAGAGTCTGGGAGTCTGAGAGTCTGAGAGTCTGAGAGTCTGAGAGTTTGAGAGTTTGAGAATCTGAGAGTTTGAGAGTCTGAGAGTTTGAGAGTTTGAGAATCTGAGAGTTTGAGAGTCTGAGAGTCTGAGAGTCTGAGAGTTTGAGAGTTTGAGAATCTGAGAGTTTGAGAGTCTGAGAGTCTGAGAGTCTGAGAGTTTGAGAGTTTGAGAATCTGAGAGTTTGAGAGTTTGAGAGTCTGAGAGTCTGAGAGTCTGAGAGTCTGAGAGTCTGAGAGTTTGAGAGTTTGAGAATCTGAGAGTTTGAGAGTTTGAGAGTCTGAGAGTCTGAGAGTTTGAGAGTTTGAGAGTTTGAGAATCTGAGAGTTTGAGAGTCTGAGAGTCTGAGAGTCTGAGAGTCTGAGAGTCTGAGAGTTTGAGAGTTTGAGAATCTGAGAGTTTGAGAGTCTGAGAGTCTGAGAGTCTGAGAGTCTGAGAGTTTGAGAGTTTGAGAGTTTGAGAATCTGAGAGTTTGAGAGTTTGAGAATCTGAGAGTCTGAGAGTCTGAGAGTCTGAGAGTCTGAGAGTTTGAGAGTTTGAGAATCTGAGAGTTTGAGAGTTTGAGAGTCTGAGAGTCTGAGAGTTTGAGAGTTTGAGAGTTTGAGAATCTGAGAGTTTGAGAGTCTGAGAGTCTGAGAGTTTGAGAGTTTGAGAGTCTGAGAGTCTGAGAGTCTGAGAGTCTGAGAGTCTGAGAGTCTGAGAGTCTGAGAGTTTGAGAGTCTGAGAGTCTGAGAGTCTGAGAGTCTGAGAGTCTGAGAGTTTGAGAGTTTGAGAATCTGAGAGTTTGAGAATCTGAGAGTTTGAGAGTCTGAGAGTTTGAGAGTTTGAGAATCTGAGAGTTTGAGAGTTTGAGAGTTTGAGAGTCTGAGAGTCTGAGAGTTTGAGAGTTTGAGAATCTGAGAGTTTGAGAGTTTGAGAGTTTGAGAATCTGAGAGTTTGAGAGTCTGAGAGTCTGAGAGTTTGAGAGTTTGAGAGTTTGAGAATCTGAGAGTTTGAGAGTCTGAGAGTCTGAGAGTTTGAGAGTTTGAGAATCTGAGAGTTTGAGAATCTGAGAGTTTGAGAGTCTGAGAGTCTGAGAGTCTGAGAGTCTGAGAGTCTGAGAGTTTGAGAGTTTGAGAATCTGAGAGTTTGAGAGTTTGAGAGTTTGAGAATCTGAGAGTTTGAGAGTCTGAGAGTCTGAGAGTCTGAGAGTTTGAGAGTTTGAGAGTTTGAGAATCTGAGAGTTTGAGAGTCTGAGAGTCTGAGAGTCTGAGAGTCTGAGAGTTTGAGAGTTTGAGAGTCTGAGAGTCTGAGAGTCTGAGAGTCTGAGAGTCTGAGAGTCTGAGAGTCTGAGAGTCTGAGAGTCTGAGAGTCTGGGAGTCTGAGAGTCTGAGAGTCTGAGAGTCTGAGAGTTTGAGAGTTTGAGAATCTGAGAGTTTGAGAGTCTGAGAGTTTGAGAGTTTGAGAATCTGAGAGTTTGAGAGTCTGAGAGTCTGAGAGTCTGAGAGTTTGAGAGTTTGAGAATCTGAGAGTTTGAGAGTCTGAGAGTTTGAGAGTTTGAGAGTTTGAGAATCTGAGAGTCTGAGAGTTTGAGAGTTTGAGAATCTGGGAGTCTGAGAGTTTGAGAGTTTGAGAGTCTGAGAGTCTGAGAGTCTGAGAGTCTGAGAGTCTGAGAGTCTGAGAGTTTGAGAGTTTGAGAATCTGGGAGTCTGAGAGTTTGAGAGTCTGAGAGTTTGAGAGTTTGAGAATCTGGGAGTCTGAGAGTTTGAGAGTCTGAGAGTTTGAGAGTTTGAGAGTCTGGGAGTCTGAGTGTCGTTTGAGAGTCTGAGAGTTTGAGAGTTGTTTGAGAGTCGTTTGAGAAACGTTTGAGAGTCTGAGAGTTTGAGAGTCGTTTGAGAAACGTTTGAGAGTCTAAGAGTCGTTTGAGAATCATTTGTGAGTCGTTTGAGAATCATTTGAGAGTCGTTTGAGAATCATTTGAGAGTCTGAGAGTTGTTTGAGAATGGTTTGAGAATCGTTTGAGAGTCTGAGAGTCGTTTGAGAATCGTTTGAGAATCGTTTGAGAGTCTGAGAGTCGTTTGAGAGTCGTTTGAGAATCGTTTGAGAGTCTTTTGAGAGTCTGAGAGTCGTTTGAGAGTCGTTTGAGAGTCATTTGAGAGTCGTTTGAGAGTCGTTTGGTCCTTTAATCCCCACGTTCAATCGGTCAGTGCCTTTAATCCCCGCGTTCAATCAATCCCTGCAATCGTTCAGGCTCTGGGCAAAAACCGTTCAGAAGGACATTCATGTTCAGCCAGAAAGAGTGTGTTTTTGTGTGAACTGGATTTGAATGATTGATCAGTTATTGATCTCTGCTCTGTTAGCAATAAGCCAATGAGCTATAAGCCAAGCTATAAGACAATGCTTGATCGATTCACATTGTTTGCATCCGTGAGCATATATCACCTTTACTGGGTCTCTTGTGGTTTTGGTCCGAAAAATACCGCAGGATAGGAGATTCTTCCAGATTTGTTAACATGCTCAGTTTTCTGTGTGTAGTGAAGTTTTCCCAGCCCAAACTGAGAATTAATTACTTTCAGTGTGAGCTCTTTCTCTCATGTCTGGATCTCGTCCACCCGTTGCCTCTAATTCGATGAGCAGCAAAAACACGTTCGTCTCAGGCTGCCAAACACAGCGAGATCTGGCTCCGACAGTCACCCTGTGTGATCAGTATTGTCTGAGGGATGCTGGTCTTTTGTTAGCTAGTGTTTGGCCAGCTTCGTCATCCAGAACAAGCTTTTCCAATGAAGCTTTGACAAAGACCTTCAAGCAATAATATAACTCTTAACAGCAGTTCAGCATTACTCTCTAAACAGGTCATTAAATGGCCACAATCACACAAAGTGTGAATTAACCTCTGGCTTTTTTGAGTGAAAAACAGAAGGGAGGATAAAGCAATAAAGACTGAGCCGACTGGGAGAAGGGCTTGGAGGAAGGTGTGTGTTGCAAACTGGCAGTGAGCAAATGCTCCTGTAATTCCAGCCATCCTTCAGGACGGTTTCACCTGCCGCTTCCAGACAGACGGAGGCTGATTTATCACTCACTTACTGTATGTTTGGATTCACTAAGCTTTGGTGGGTGAGGGAAGAGGACATTACTGTGGTAGAAATCAGAGAAAGAATATGCGAGATTCTGCATGATATAGGGGTTTATTGAGGAAGGGTGATATTAATAAAGGGCTGGGAGTGATGGATGTGGCACAGCGTTTCAGGAGCTCTGGAAGCCGTGACCAGCCTGTGCCAGTCCAACACAACCAATGAGGAAGAGCAGCAGCCGCTGGAGGATCAATCATATACTGAGCGATTCTTCACAACTGATCTTTACTGTCTGCTGGACAGTGCGTCTCTCGCTCTCTTACTCCTGCTGAACGAGCGCTGTCGGTTAATGAAGCCCAGGTCCTGCTGCTGTTACTGAGGACAGAAAGAGGTTGACGGTCATTTGAAAGTTGTGCCATAGAGTTCATAACTATTTCACTGTAGTTGGTTTTGTTTTGTTGTTTTCTGTTTTGTTTTTGGTTGGTATTGTTGATTTGTTGTTGGAAACTGTTAAAGCGATAGAGCTCAGGAGAGTCACTTGCCAAGAGTTTGAACTTTATTTGAATCTGAGAATCGCCAGGCATCCAGAAGTTCAAAGGCCATTCATTGCGTTGGATGATCCGAATACTCACATTTCAGACATTTTACCTGACGTTTACGTTGACATGACTGGCTTCAAAAGTTTTCTTGCTCCATAGGTAAAGATTAGCAATTCGTGGGCCTCAACCAGAATTTTAAGCAGATGTTAACCCACACATTTAGTTTCTAATGCGTGAATACTTTCATCCAGGTTATTGATCTGACGGCACTGACACTGCTGTATGAGAATAATAATACGCTTTAATAATAGATGATTTTTACGACAGAACTGCGTCAACACTGAACTGACTTCAGCTGAACAATAGCCAAAACCCCTGTTTATCACCGTAAAGCTGCTCTGAAACCATCTGTACTGTATAGACCTCTCTCTTCAAATCCTCCCGTTTTTTTGTTGTGCCTGAGCTTCATTGCAAACTCTTTAATGATTATTTCAGAGCAGTAACTTGTCTGGATAAAAGCCAGCCTTTCATTCTCTGCTCTCTCTCCCTCATGAGAGCGAATACTGTCCGGATCTTCTCCGAGACGCAGCCGTCTCTCAGTCACGCTGTTCTCAGGGCTGTTTCTGCAGAAGAAGGCCGTGCTTTCAGTGAAACCCATGCAGTTTTGCTCTGATCTTCACCTCAGTCCTCGGCTTCTCTGCTTTGCTCGAGTGCATGTGTCATGTTTCTCTTGGGACAGTGTTGTTGTGTCTTGTCTCTTGTTAGTGCACATCCACTGCCATTTTCTGCATTTCTGGCTTTGCCACACTTACATGAAATATGAGTCTACAACCATAGACACTGAAATCTTCAGATCGCCGCGTCCAACTCCGGACCGAATGCATTAAACACGTTAAACAGAGACGAGAAGAAGAAGCTCACAAGGGTCAGGTGTGAATGATGGTCGCTGACACTTTATTTTGATGGTTTCCTCCAGACATTCTGTTGACCATAAGCAACTTATTCAGCTTATTCTACAAACCACGAACTAACACTCAACTAATGCTCTGAGAGTTATTGACACGTTGTTGCAACATTACTTATAGCCGACAGAATGTCTAAAGAGGACCATCAAAATAAAGTTTAACCTGATGTTTTAAATCTGCCAGATGTTGTTTGAGAAGGTGAATCACATTTGCAGCAGTTTAAAGCACACCCCGTCACAGAACAGCTGCTCTGTCACACGCATCACGTTCAGGATCAGGCTTGATCAATCCATCAGTGAGCGCTGCAGACGCAGCCTCCACTAACAGTACTTTCACTTCAATCCCACTCTTTCATGAGGCGGATTCAGCCAGTGTGTTCTCGGAGGGAGAATGAGAGCGCGTCTCTTTCGCTCAAGCACACGTCTCTGTTCTCCGTGAGTCAGTGAGAGTCGTGCAAGATGATGGCCGGCTGGATTCTCTGAGCCGTTAGACGTCTCGTATGAGACAGTTAGAGACAGTTTAGCATCTACTGTAGACGATGTGATTGGGATGAACAGATGATAGAAGGATAATCTGCAGTGAAAGGGTGTTCAGAGCCGCGCTGATGCTTGTGTTTCTACAGGTCTGCTGTTGCACACGGATCCTGTGTTCCCTGCATTGATCGTTCGGGACAATACAATGTTAGACTCAATGCCATCAGACTGAATTATGCTCAGGATTATGTAGGAAACAGTCGCTGCACTTCACTGGCCATGCACTGAATGAAGAACTGCGTAATGAAAGTTTAATGAATACATCACTAATGACCAGCTATTGACCGTTGATCCACTCAAACCACATGAGAAAGCAACTTAAAGTACACTGGCATTCCTTCTACACACACACACACACACACACACTCTCTCTCTCTCTCACACACACACACACACAGACTCTAACTCACACACACAAACACAAACTCTCTCTCACACACACACACACACACACACACACACACACTCTAACTCACACACACAAACACAAACTCACTCTCACACTCTCTCTCTCTCACACACACACACACACACACACACAGACTCTAACTCACACACACACACACACACACACACACAGACTCTAACTCACACACACACACACACACACACACACACACTCTAACTCACACACACAAACACAAACTCTCTCTCACACACACACACACACACTCTAACTCACACACACACACACACACACACACACACACTCTAACTCACACACACACACACACACACACACACACACACACACACACACTCTAACTCACACACACAAACACAAACTCTCTCTCACACACACACACACACACACACACACACTCTAACTCACACACACAAACACAAACTCTCTCTCACACTCTCTCTCTCTCACACACACACACACACACACAGACTCGAACTCACACACACAAACACAAACTCTCTCTCACACTCTCTCTCTCTCACACACACACACACACACACACACTCTAACTCACACACACAAACACAAACTCTCTCTCACACTCTCTCTCTCTCTCACACACACACACACACACACAGACTCTAACTCACACACACAAACTCTCTCTCACACTCTCTCTCTCACACACACACACAGACTCGAACTCACACACGCTCTCTCTCTCACACACACACACACACACAGACTCTAACTCACACACACAAACACAAACTCTCTCTCACACTCTCTCTCTCTCACACACACACACACACACACACACACACAGACTCAAACTCACACACGCTCTCTCTCACACACACATACACACAAACTCTCTCTTACACTCTCTCTCACTCACTCACTCACACACACACACACACACACATACAGGACAGTTGCTGTACAATACACACAAGTGTCACAAACGTGTATTAGAGGGACACAAATGAATTAAGAGGACACGGTACACACATACACAACTGAATACATTGTGTATTATAAGGACACACCTGATTATGAGGACAGTTGCTATACAATACACACAAGTGTCACTAACGTGTATTAGAGGGACACGGTAAACACATACACAACTGAATACATTGTGTATTATAAGGACACACCTGATTTATGAGGACATATGATTAGAGTCACCTGTGGGATCATACTCACACAGACACAACCATTTAAAAAGATGATATTGTTAAAAATTGTGTATGATTATGTAAATATGCAACTGTATTTTATAGGACCTACTATTTGTGTTCTGATATGCACATATGAGCATTTAACAGACATGAGAACATATAACAGAGAACAAAGTGCAAAGTTTATTAATGTAGTTATTAATATTACAATTACATAAATCAAGTTACACATACATTTTTCTCAAACATTTTAAAAACATTTCATAAACAAATTGTAATAAAAATAGCTGAAAACAAACAAAAGGGATAGTTCACCCAAAAATGAAAATTGTCAAATTTCCTCACCGTTATGTTGTTCCAAACCTGTATGATTCTCTTGCATCTGTTCAACACAAAAGATGATATTCTGAATAATATAAGTATCCAAACATTTGACAGTAGCCATTGACTTACAGTGTGTGTGTAATATATATATATATGGGTGATTCTCATGAAAACATGGTTTTAAAAATGTCAAACATGAAAATTTAAAAAATGCTTGAATTAACAAAAAATTATTTCAGACATTTGAACCAAAGTCTAAATTATTTGTGCACATTATTTTAAAAACATTCACTTACAGTTTAAGACATTTTTGAACATAATTTCCAAAACAAGTCCTAAAAATTCTCATTACTGCAACAGTCTGAAAACGTCAATGTTGTTAGAAAAGCTAATACATTTTAACATTTTTAAAATTGGATTATTAAGAATCATGCACAGTAATTTGAAATTCTGAAATGTTTATTTTTAAATTAACAGGATTTTTATTTTGAATGCTTTTTCGCATCACCACAACACCTTCCACAATTTACAACCTATTTTTTTAGAATATTTAAATGAAACCTGACCATTTTTTTAATTATGTGACAAATCTGAAGGAACATAATGTGTAGAGTCTGTACAAGTGTTGAAAAGTAAACTACAATTTTTCTTTTAATTAAATTAACATTTATAGAACTGTTTTGGTAATGATATATAGGTTTTGGAAATGAGGTTGATTATCTTGGTAATGATAATAAGTATCTAAGGTTTTGTTAAAATCATAAAATTTAATGTAGAACATAGCCATGGATTCTAGTTTAAATACGTTTAATTTTGTAGTGCAAAAATACATAAAATATTACATATTTAAACATAAGCAGAAGTAGTAAAAACAATAGAATAAAGATAAAAGAAATAAAGAGTCCTTCATGTTTTTCAGGTAGATCTAACTGTAGTTTCAGGAAACGTGTTTATCATAGCAGGTTTATGCCAAAAGCAGGAGCAAACTAGACAGAAGATATAATAAACCTAAGGTTGTTTATTGTGATTAAGATGGAGTCATGGGTTGTGTAAGATGTCCTCATAATTACTCCTGGTGTCATATTGTGGGGGATGGGCAGAAGTTCAGTGTTAATCTTATACAGCAGTCAGATGGAGTCATGGGTTGTGTAAAATGTCCTCATAATTACTCCTGGTGTCATATTGTGGGGGATGGGCAGGCGTTCAGTGTTAATCTAATACAGCACAGTCAGATGGAGTCATGGGTTGTGTAAGATGTCCTCATAATTACTCCTGGTGTCATATTGTGGGGGATGGGCAGAAGTTCAGTTTTAATCTTATACAGCAGTCAGATGGAGTCATGGGTTGTGTAAAATGTCCTCATAATTACTCCTGGTGTCATATTGTGGGGGATGGGCAGAAGTTCAGTGTTAATCTTATACAGCAGTCAGATGGAGTCATGGGTTGTGTAAAATGTCCTCATAATTACTCCTGGTGTCATATTGTGGGGGATGGGCAGGCGTTCAGTGTTAATCTAATACAGGACAGTCAGATGGAGTCATGGGTTGTGTAAGATGTCCTCATAATTACTCCTGGTGTCATATTGTGGGGGATGGGCAGAAGTTCAGTGATACTTAAATACAATAGTCAACACCCGTTATGCAAAAGTATTTATTTATAATATCTATCCCCTTAAGATTTCAACCTCAGCTGAGACTTGATGATAATGATCAACAGGTCATTAATTTACCTGTTACGTTTTGTCAAGATGATGCAGAATCTCCATGAGCTGCATATATTGTATTTTACAGAAAAGTAAAATTACTGTTCAATAAGTAAGCTTCTTTCTCTCTCTCTGACACTTTTTGAGAGCATTAAACAGGTCATTTATTTAGCTTTGGAAAAATTTGGCACGAGCGTTTATTTCTAATATGTTCTGTAATGGGCTCTCATGTTTCTCATACAGCAGTACATATGATCTATTGCCGATCTGTGCTATCTACACTGAATTTGCCTATCAATTTCTTTCTCCTTTTTTTCCTTTTATTCTCACATTCTTCTGCACTTTTTATTATTTTTCTTATATCTGTAAAAGATTTCTTAATTCTTTAAATGCTATTAAAGAAAAATCTAGTACTGTATTAGATTAGCACTGAATGTCAGCCACACAACTAAAAGTCTGTAGTATTGTAGTATTTTAAGTCTGATTGGATTTAAAAATTTGTTTGAACACCCTGATATTTTGCAAGTTCTCCCACAAATCATGAAGGGTTTTGAAATTGTCATTGTAGGTGCATGTCCACTGTGAGAGACATAATCTATAAAAAAATCCATAAAACTCATTAACCCTAAACTGTTAGTTTGCCTTTAAATTGTCCACCTCCACTCCATGTATTATCCTATATTAGATGCACCTGTTTGAGGTCTTTAGCTGCATAAAGACACCTGTCCATCCCATACAATCAGTAAGAATCCAACTACTAACATGGCCAAGACCAAAGAGCTTTCCAAAGACACTTGAGAAAAAATTGTACACCGCCACATGGCTGGAAAGGGCTACGGGGAAATTGCCAAGCAGCTTGGTGAAAAAAGGTCCACTGTTGGAGCAATCATTAGAAAATGGAAGAAGCTAAACATGACTGTCAATCACCCTCGAACTGGGGCTCCATGCAAAATTTCACCTCGTGGGGTCTCAATGATCCTAAGAAAGGTGAAAAATCAACCCAGAGGAGCAGGAGCTGGTCAATGACCTGAAAAGAGCTGGTACCACCGTTTCCAAGGTTACTGTTGGTAATACACCAAGACATCATGGTTTGAACTCACGCATGCCACGGAAGGTTCCTCTGCTTAAACCAGCACATGTCCAGGCCCGTCTTAAGTTTGCCAATGACCATTTGGATGATCCAGAATAGTCATGGGAGAAAGTCATGTGGTCAGATGAGACCAAAATATAACTTTTTGGTCATAATTCCACTAAACGTGTTTGGAGGAAGAAGAATGATGAGTACCATCCCAAGAACACATCCCTACTGTGAAGCATGGGGGTGGTTGCATCATGCTTTGGGGTGTTTTTCTGCACATGGGACAGGGCGACTGCATTGTATTAAGGAGAGGATGACCATGGCCATGTATTGGGGAACAACCTCCTTCCCTCAGTTAGAGCATTGAAGATGGGTCAAGTCTGAGTCTTCTAACATGACAATGACCCGAAGCACACAGCCAGGATAACCCAGGAGTGGCTCTGTAAGAAGCATATCACTGTTCTGCCGTGGCCTAGCCAGTCTCCAGACCTAAACCCAATAGAGAATCTTTGGATGGAGCTCAAACTCTGTGTTTCTCAGCGACAGGCCAGAAACCTGACTGATCTAGAGAAGATCTTTGTGCAGGAGTGGGCCAAAATCCCTCCTGCAGTGTGTGCAGACCTGGTGAAAAACTACAGGAAACTTTTGACCTCTGTAATTGCAAACAAAGGCTACTGTACCAAATATTAACATAGATTTTCTCAGATGTTCAAATACTTATTTGCAGCTGTATCATACAAGTAAATAGTTTAAAAAAAATAATACATTGTGATTTCTGGATTTTTCTTTTTAGATTATGTCTCACAGTGGACATGCACCTACGATGACAATTTCAGAACCCTTCATGATTTCTAAGAGGGAGAACTTGCAAAATAGCAGGGTGTTCAAATACTTATTTTCCTCACTGTATAAATAGGTTACAGTATACAATGCAATTTATATGAGTTACAATAGGAATTGTCCAACTGTGAACAGATTAGCCAGGGAAAACATTAAAAAAAATACTTAAACACAGCTGTATGTTACTCACCTTTAAATGAATTTATGTATTTTACTTCAAATCCATCTTCATCTTTTGGATTTAGTTTGGTCCTCTGGGATCTTGTTGCTGTCATCATCCCCTGCAAATCCCAGTGTAGATTAATGTTTTAAATCACTTTTACAGATCACTGGCCTAATCAAATGCTTTACACATTTATTTGTTATAGAGGGTTAAAATATTTGGAACATTACTGATTATTTTAATTTACATGCTAGGAAGTGAAACTGTAAAACAATATAGAGATTTTTTTCTCTCTTTCTCAAGCACACTGTGACTGTTTTATACGGACTTACATACACTTACATCAACATTACCAACTAAAAACAGCATTAAAAGTAATTATCTCAATTAAACAATGACGTAATCAGCCATTACCCAAAATAAGCGCACTACCAGCTATTAGCTTTATTTGTCTGACTTGTAGTGAGTAGCATCATACAGATATTACATTATTTACATTGTAAATGAACAAATTAATTAATAATAAATTAATTCCTCACGCGTTGTTATGAGGAAATGTAATATACATGTAGTCTAGTGCTATTTAATTTCACAATTCGAACTACAAACTATATAAACAGAAAACTTGACTTAATTACACATAAAACGGTTTATTTATTATTATTCTTACCTGATCGCTCTTCATGTCGGTGATTTCTGCGCATGCGCAGTCAGTCTCAGCAACAGAGCACGTGCATCTCAGGTCGGAGGACAGGGTCATCAAAATATGGGTGATATTATCATTATTCCTTTTTGTTTTATTTAATTACTTAAGCCTTTTTAATGTTTTTGTTGTTATTTTGCAAGCAATGTCATTTTTTCCCCTTTACACTGGTTTGAAAAAAAAAAGAAATTATGAGGACATCAGGCGATCAGCCAATCAAAAGCTGCGATTCAGACACATGTGTGCATATGCATGAGATGGTGCATTACCGGGACCCGGCTACAGGGGCACTGTCTCATACACAGATTTTACACAAAATCAGGTTTTTGTGTACTATAAGGACTTGAGCAGAAATTTTGTTTTCCAGCTCTCCCAATGCTCAGAAACACGTTTACATTGTCTGAATTATGAGGACACCGGCCCTGTCCTCATAATTCAAAATGTCCTCATAGTGTTGCGTGTATTCATATGAAATGTCCTTATAAACCACAAAAACCAACACACACACACACACACACACACACACATGATTTCTCCTTTGTCTGTGTCTAATATAAAATACAAAAATCCATTTCCAAGTTCAATCATGAGCCAATTTCCGGGGAACAGGATTCCGGCGAGTCCATTTTCCCTGGAAGCAGAAGGTTGATTCTTTTCCTTTCAGTGGATGAAAACAATTATTGGTGTCCATCGGAACATCTGAAGCTGCTGGACTTTACAATCTACGGCACTCGAGTTCAGCGGACGTGTGGAAGCGGCGCACACTTTTATCCTGTAATCGTCATCTGGTGTTTTAGCTTTAGCTTTAGCGATGCACAAACTCGCTAAAAGCCTGTTTGTATAGATTGTGATCATGTTGATCTTTATTGATGGTTATAATATTAAGTCTCTGTATTGATATCTTTCTCTGATGTTGCCAACTAAAAGCTGCAGCTGAACTACATTTTCCAGTAATGTGACAGCAGATCACACTCTTTCACACTCTTTCACACTCTTTCACACTCTTTCACACTCTTTCACACTCTTTCAGATTGCTGTTGTTTTTTCCACTCCTCCTCCATTCCTCTCTCCTCCTCCATTCCTCTCTCCTCCTTCACTCCTCACTCCTCTCTCCTCCTTCACTCCTCCTCCATTCCTCTCTCCTCCTTCACTCCTCCTCCATTCCTCTCTCCTCCTCCATTCCTCTCTCCTCCTTCACTCCTCCTCCATTCCTCTCTCCTCCTCCATTCCTCTCTCCTCCTTCACTCCTCCTCCATTCCTCTCTCCTCCTCCATTCCTCTCTCCTCCTTCACTCCTCCTCCATTCCTCTCTCCTCCATTCCTCTCTCCTCCTTCACTCCTCTCTCCTCCATTCCTCTCTCCTCCTCCATTCCTCTCTCCTCCTTCACTCCTCCTCCATTCCTCTCTCCTCCTCCATTCCTCTCTCCTCCTTCACTCCTCACTCCTCCTTCATTCCTCTCTCCTCCTCCATTCCTCTCTCCTCCTTCACTCCTCTCTCCTCCTCCATTCCTCTCTCTTCCTCCATTCCTCTCTCCTCCTTCACTCCTCTCTCCTCCTTCACTCCTCACTCCTCTCTCCTCCTTCATTCCTCACTCCTCCTCCATTCCTCTCTCCTCCTCCATTCCTCTCTCCTCCTTCACTCCTCCTTCATTCCTCACTCCTCCTCCATTCCTCTCTCCTCCTCCATTCCTCTCTCCTCCTTCACTCCTCACTCCTCCTTCATTCCTCTCTCCTCCTTCACTCCTCTCTCCTCCTCCATTCCTCTCTCCTCCTTCACTCCTCACTCCTCCTTCACTCCTCTCTCCTCCTTCACTCCTCTCTCCTCCTTCACTCCTCTCTCCTCCTTCACTCCTCTCTCCTCCTTCACTCCTCACTCCTCCTTCATTCCTCTCTCCTCCTTCATTCCTCTCTCCTCCTCCATTCCTCTCTCCTCCTTCACTCCTCCTCCATTCCTCTCTCCTCCTTCACTCCTCCTTCATTCCTCTCTCCTCCTTCACTCCTCCTTCATTCCTCTCTCCTCCTTCACTCCTCCTTCATTCCTCTCTCCTCCTTCACTCCTCCTTCATTCCTCTCTCCTCCTTCACTCTTCCTTCATTCCTCTCTCCTCCTTCACTCCTCACTCCTCCTTCATTCCTCTCTCCTCCTTCATTCCTCTCTCCTACTTCATTCCTCTCTCCTCCTTCACTCCTCACTCCTCCTTCACTCCTCACTCCTCCTTCATTCCTCTCTCCTCCTTCATTCCTCTCTCCTACTTCATTCCTCTCTCCTCCTTCACTCCTCACTCCTCCTTCATTCCTCTCTCCTCCTTCACTCCTCACTCCTCCTTCACTCCTCCTTCATTCCTCTCTCCTCCTTCACTCCTCACTCCTCCTTCACTCCTCTCTCCTCCTTCACTCCTCACTCCTCCTTCACTCCTCCTTCATTCCTCTCTCCTCCTTCACTCCTCCTTCATTCCTCTCTCCTCCTTCACTCTTCCTTCATTCCTCTCTCCTCCTTCACTCCTCACTCCTCCTTCATTCCTCTCTCCTCCTTCATTCCTCTCTCCTCCTTCACTCCTCACTCCTCCTTCACTCCTCACTCCTCCTTCATTCCTCTCTCCTCCTTCATTCCTCTCTCCTACTTCATTCCTCTCTCCTCCTTCACTCCTCACTCCTCCTTCACTCCTCTCTCCTCCTTCACTCCTCACTCCTCCTTCATTCCTCTCTCCTCCTTCATTCCTCTCTCCTCCTCCATTCCTCTCTCCTCCTTCACTCCTCCTCCATTCCTCTCTCCTCCTTCACTCCTCCTCCATTCCTCTCTCCTCCTCCATTCCTCTCTCCTCCTTCACTCCTCCTTCATTCTTCTCTCTTCCTTCACTCCTCCTCCATTCCTCTCTCCTCCTCCATTCCTCTCTCCTCCTTCACTCCTCCTCCATTCCTCTCTCCTCCTTCATTCCTCCTCCATTCCTCTCTCCTCCTCCATTCCTCTCTCCTCCTTCACTCCTCTCTCCTCCTTCATTCCTCTCTCCTCCTCCATTCCTCTCTCCTCCTTCACTCCTCCTCCATTCCTCTCTCCTCCTTCACTCCTCCTTCATTCCTCTCTCCTCCTCCATTCCTCTCTCCTCCTTCATTCTTCTCTCCTCCTTCACTCCTCCTCCATTCCTCTCTCCTCCTCCACTCCTCCTTCATTCCTCTCTCCTCCTCCATTCCTCTCTCCTCCTTCACTCTTCCTTCATTCCTCTCTCCTCCTTCACTCCTCCTTCATTCCTCTCTCCTCCTTCACTCTTCCTTCATTCCTCTCTCCTCCTTCATTCCTCTCTCCTCCTTCACTCCTCACTCCTCCTTCACTCCTCACTCCTCCTTCATTCCTCTCTCCTCCTTCATTCCTCTCTCCTCCTCCATTCCTCTCTCCTCCTTCACTCTAACCCTAATTCGCGGGAGTCGCAAGAGAATGAATTTGCGGGAGCCTGGAACGAACGAATTCGCGGGAGTTGCGAGAGAATGAATTTGCGGGAGCCGCGAGAGAACTAGGGGAGCGAGGGGGGAAAAAATAACGCGGGGAAAATAGTAACAGCGATTTTTTTAGATAGTTGGAGGGGCATAAACGTGACGTGCTAAAGGGCTTTTCATCACACTGTTTGCACATGTGTCTTCAGGCCATTTTTCGAGAAATTTCATGGAAGTTTGGATGAGAACCACAGGAAAAACTCTTTTGGCAGCATGTAAATATTTTTTGTTATAGTAGTTGTTTTTCGATTTTCAAAGAATGTGTGAAAGATTGTTAGTCTAATCTTATATTGTTATGATTACCATCTTCTTGGCTAAAAGATGGTACCATTTTGAAAGACGTGAAAAACACGATAGTGGCTGCTATCGGGTCCTGAAGTAAACAAGACAGCGCGGGGTTAGTTGTAACACTAAGCGCATTGAACAAGTTGCATCAATAATCATATATTTTGCATTGTATTAACCTATTAAAACGTTTTTCATGTCATTACATTGTTCAAAACACAACAAATGTAAAAAATAAAGGAAAAAGTTATGCTTATGATCATCAAGACGCAACTTTTTATAAAAAATAAAAATGCGTGAATGAACTTGCATTGGATAACATGGTGTTACAACTAACCCGCTGTCTGTTACAACGAGCCCCGCTCACGGGGTAAGAAGTCACATTTTACTCCTTGTGCTTTTGCCGATACTGCAGAGAAACGGCAGGTCCGACGAACATGAAAACAGTGCTCATTTGTAGGAGAGGCTTATATGTTGTTAGTTTAAAAATATGGTTTGTCTAACCCTATTACTTTATTATTTGGCTAAAACCGTGTATATTTCACTACGTGAACAATAGTGATCACAATTAATTAATGTTTAGAATATGAGGTAAAAACTTCTGTAAATCACTTGTGAAAATATCACTGTGGTGAATGATAGAGCCAGTGAATGAGTTAAGGGGTGATAAAGGGGTTGGAACCTCCTGACTGTGTTATGAGAGGCTGTCATTAGGATATTTCATGTAAAAATGCGCACAAGGATGCTGAGCGTTAGGACTTTTTCCACACAAAACTGCGCATGGGTGAGGGAATTTTTTTCTCGTACACCGATACAATGCTCGTACACCGATTCGACCCTCCTTGCTCGTACACCGATTTGCTCGTATACCAAGTCGCTCGTAAACCGAGGTATTACTGTATTTGGAAATGTTACAGACCTGGTTCTTGCGCAGGAGCATGAGAGAGAACATTAGATGTGATGTTGATGAAAACCTGTGGCTGATGCTAGAGAGAGGCAGGATTAGCCCTACAATTATTTGTTTGAATTACAGTATGTACTTTTAGTTTCTACCTTTTTTCTCATTACTGTAAATCCGTAAATTACTACAGACTATTGAAGCAAACTGCTGATTTTCATTTACCTTAAAGAATTGTTATGTTTTAAAAATGTTAATACTGTAAATCATGTGAAAGAATGTCACTCTGTTCTTTGAAGAAAATATTACTTTGTAAGAAGTCACTGAAATTGTAAAGAAAAGTTAGTAATTTCTGTATTGGTGTTTGATGCTTGTGTTTTTACTCTCAGTGTGTTCTGAGTGACAGTGTGTGTTATCTCAGTAAGGGTTGTGCAGTGTGTGTATCTCAGTGAGGGTTGTGCAGTGTGTGTATCTCAGTGAGGGTTGTGTGTGTGTGTTATCTCAGTGAGGGTTGTGCAGTGTGTGTTATCTCAGTGAGGGTTGTGCAGTGTGTGTATCTCAGTGAGGGTTGTGCAGTGTGTGTTATCTCAGTGAGGGTTGTGTGTGTGTGTTATCTCAGTGAGGGTTGTGCAGTGTGTGTATCTCAGTGAGGGTTGTGCAGTGTGTGTTATCTCAGTGAGGGTTGTGTGTGTGTGTTATCTCAGTGAGGGTTGTGCAGTGTGTGTATCTCAGTGAGGGTTGTGCAGTGTGTGTTATCTCAGTGAGGGTTGTGTGTGTGTGTTATCTCAGTGAGGGTTGTGCAGTGTGTGTGTATCTCAGTGAGGGTTGTGCAGTGTGTGTGTATCTCAGTGAGGGTTGTGCAGTGTGTGTGTATCTCAGTGAGGGTTGTGCAGTGTGTGTGTTATCTCAGTGAGGGTTGTGCAGTGTGTGTGTATCTCAGTGAGGGTTGTGCAGTGTGTGTGTATCTCAGTGAGGGTTGTGCAGTGTGTGTGTTATCTCAGTAAGGGTTGTGCAGTGTGTGTGTTATCTCAGTGAGGGTTGTGCAGTGTGTGTATCTCAGTGAGGGTTGTGCAGTGTGTGTATCTCAGTGAGGGTTGTGCAGTGTGTGTGTTATCTCAGTGAGGGTTGTGCAGTGTGTGTATCTCAGTGAGGGTTGTGCAGTGTGTGTATCTCAGTGAGGGTTGTGCAGTGTGTGTGTATCTCAGTGAGGGTTGTGCAGTGTGTGTATCTCAGTGAGGGTTGTGCAGTGTGTGTGTATCTCAGTGAGGGTTGTGCAGTGTGTGTGTATCTCAGTGAGGGTTGTGCAGTGTGTGTTATCTCAGTGAGGGTTGTGTGTGTGTTATCTCAGTGAGGGTTGTGCAGTGTGTGTGTTATCTCAGTGAGGGTTGTGCAGTGTGTGTTATCTCAGTGAGGGTTGTGTGTGTGTTATCTCAGTGAGGGTTGTGCAGTGTGTGTGTTATCTCAGTGAGGGTTGTGCAGTGTGTGTATCTCAGTGAGGGTTGTGCAGTGTGTGTGTTATCTCAGTGAGGGTTGTGCAGTGTGTGTATCTCAGTGAGGGTTGTGCAGTGTGTGTATCTCAGTGAGGGTTGTGCAGTGTGTGTATCTCAGTGAGGGTTGTGCAGTGTGTGTGTTATCTCAGTAAGGGTTGTGCAGTGTGTGTGTTATCTCAGTGAGGGTTGTGCAGTGTGTGTATCTCAGTGAGGGTTGTGCAGTGTGTGTATCTCAGTGAGGGTTGTGCAGTGTATGTTATCTCAGTGAGGGTTGTGCAGTGTGTGTATCTCAGTAAGGGTTGTGCAGTGTGTGTGTTATCTCAGTGAGGGTTGTGCAGTGTATGTTATCTCAGTGAGGGTTGTGCAGTGTGTGTATCTCAGTGAGGGTTGTGCAGTGTGTGTTATCTCAGTGAGGGTTGTGTGTGTGTGTTATCTCAGTGAGGGTTGTGCAGTGTGTGTATCTCAGTGAGGGTTGTGCAGTGTGTGTTATCTCAGTGAGGGTTGTGTGTGTGTGTTATCTCAGTGAGGGTTGTGCAGTGTGTGTGTATCTCAGTGAGGGTTGTGCAGTGTGTGTGTATCTCAGTGAGGGTTGTGCAGTGTGTGTGTATCTCAGTGAGGGTTGTGCAGTGTGTGTGTTATCTCAGTGAGGGTTGTGCAGTGTGTGTGTATCTCAGTGAGGGTTGTGCAGTGTGTGTGTTATCTCAGTAAGGGTTGTGCAGTGTGTGTGTTATCTCAGTGAGGGTTGTGCAGTGTGTGTATCTCAGTGAGGGTTGTGCAGTGTGTGTATCTCAGTGAGTGTTGTGCAGTGTGTGTGTATCTCAGTGAGGGTTGTGCAGTGTGTGTATCTCAGTGAGGGTTGTGCAGTGTGTGTGTATCTCAGTGAGGGTTGTGCAGTGTGTGTGTATCTCAGTGAGGGTTGTGCAGTGTGTGTTATCTCAGTGAGGGTTGTGTGTGTGTTATCTCAGTGAGGGTTGTGCAGTGTGTGTGTTATCTCAGTGAGGGTTGTGCAGTGTGTGTGTATCTCAGTGAGGGTTGTGCAGTGTGTGTGTATCTCAGTGAGGGTTGTGCAGTGTGTGTGTTATCTCAGTAAGGGTTGTGCAGTGTGTGTGTTATCTCAGTGAGGGTTGTGCAGTGTGTGTATCTCAGTGAGGGTTGTGCAGTGTGTGTGTTATCTCAGTGAGGGTTGTGCAGTGTGTGTATCTCAGTGAGGGTTGTGCAGTGTGTGTGTTATCTCAGTGAGGGTTGTGCAGTGTGTGTATCTCAGTGAGGGTTGTGCAGTGTGTGTATCTCAGTGAGGGTTGTGCAGTGTGTGTATCTCAGTGAGGGTTGTGCAGTGTATGTTATCTCAGTGAGGGTTGTGCAGTGTGTGTATTTCAGTAAGGGTTGTGCAGTGTGTGTGTTATCTCAGTGAGGGTTGTGCAGTGTATGTTATCTCAGTGAGGGTTGTGTGTGTGTGTTATCTCAGTGAGGGTTGTGCAGTGTGTGTATCTCAGTGAGGGTTGTGCAGTGTGTGTTATCTCAGTGAGGGTTGTGCAGTGTGTGTATCTCAGTGAGGGTTGTGCAGTGTGTGTTATCTCAGTGAGGGTTGTGTGTGTGTGTTATCTCAGTGAGGGTTGTGCAGTGTGTGTGTATCTCAGTGAGGGTTGTGCAGTGTGTGTGTATCTCAGTGAGGGTTGTGCAGTGTGTGTATCTCAGTGAGGGTTGTGCAGTGTGTGTGTATCTCAGTGAGGGTTGTGCAGTGTGTGTATCTCAGTGAGGGTTGTGCAGTGTGTGTGTATCTCAGTGAGGGTTGTGCAGTGTGTGTGTATCTCAGTGAGGGTTGTGCAGTGTGTGTTATCTCAGTGAGGGTTGTGTGTGTGTTATCTCAGTGAGGGTTGTGCAGTGTGTGTGTTATCTCAGTGAGGGTTGTGCAGTGTGTGTTATCTCAGTGAGGGTTGTGTGTGTGTTATCTCAGTGAGGGTTGTGCAGTGTGTGTGTTATCTCAGTGAGGGTTGTGCAGTGTGTGTATCTCAGTGAGGGTTGTGCAGTGTGTGTGTTATCTCAGTGAGGGTTGTGCAGTGTGTGTATCTCAGTGAGGGTTGTGCAGTGTGTGTATCTCAGTGAGGGTTGTGCAGTGTGTGTATCTCAGTGAGGGTTGTGCAGTGTGTGTGTTATCTCAGTAAGGGTTGTGCAGTGTGTGTGTTATCTCAGTGAGGGTTGTGCAGTGTGTGTATCTCAGTGAGGGTTGTGCAGTGTGTGTATCTCAGTGAGGGTTGTGCAGTGTATGTTATCTCAGTGAGGGTTGTGCAGTGTGTGTATCTCAGTAAGGGTTGTGCAGTGTGTGTGTTATCTCAGTGAGGGTTGTGCAGTGTATGTTATCTCAGTGAGGGTTGTGCAGTGTGTGTATCTCAGTGAGGGTTGTGCAGTGTGTGTTATCTCAGTGAGGGTTGTGTGTGTGTGTTATCTCAGTGAGGGTTGTGCAGTGTGTGTATCTCAGTGAGGGTTGTGCAGTGTGTGTTATCTCAGTGAGGGTTGTGTGTGTGTGTTATCTCAGTGAGGGTTGTGCAGTGTGTGTGTATCTCAGTGAGGGTTGTGCAGTGTGTGTGTATCTCAGTGAGGGTTGTGCAGTGTGTGTGTATCTCAGTGAGGGTTGTGCAGTGTGTGTGTTATCTCAGTGAGGGTTGTGCAGTGTGTGTGTATCTCAGTGAGGGTTGTGCAGTGTGTGTGTTATCTCAGTAAGGGTTGTGCAGTGTGTGTGTTATCTCAGTGAGGGTTGTGCAGTGTGTGTATCTCAGTGAGGGTTGTGCAGTGTGTGTATCTCAGTGAGTGTTGTGCAGTGTGTGTGTATCTCAGTGAGGGTTGTGCAGTGTGTGTATCTCAGTGAGGGTTGTGCAGTGTGTGTGTATCTCAGTGAGGGTTGTGCAGTGTGTGTGTATCTCAGTGAGGGTTGTGCAGTGTGTGTTATCTCAGTGAGGGTTGTGTGTGTGTTATCTCAGTGAGGGTTGTGCAGTGTGTGTGTTATCTCAGTGAGGGTTGTGCAGTGTGTGTGTATCTCAGTGAGGGTTGTGCAGTGTGTGTGTATCTCAGTGAGGGTTGTGCAGTGTGTGTGTTATCTCAGTAAGGGTTGTGCAGTGTGTGTGTTATCTCAGTGAGGGTTGTGCAGTGTGTGTATCTCAGTGAGGGTTGTGCAGTGTGTGTGTTATCTCAGTGAGGGTTGTGCAGTGTGTGTATCTCAGTGAGGGTTGTGCAGTGTGTGTGTTATCTCAGTGAGGGTTGTGCAGTGTGTGTATCTCAGTGAGGGTTGTGCAGTGTGTGTATCTCAGTGAGGGTTGTGCAGTGTGTGTATCTCAGTGAGGGTTGTGCAGTGTATGTTATCTCAGTGAGGGTTGTGCAGTGTGTGTATCTCAGTAAGGGTTGTGCAGTGTGTGTGTTATCTCAGTGAGGGTTGTGCAGTGTATGTTATCTCAGTGAGGGTTGTGCAGTGTGTGTATCTCAGTGAGGGTTGTGCAGTGTGTGTTATCTCAGTGAGGGTTGTGTGTGTGTGTTATCTCAGTGAGGGTTGTGCAGTGTGTGTATCTCAGTGAGGGTTGTGCAGTGTGTGTGTATCTCAGTGAGGGTTGTGCAGTGTGTGTGTATCTCAGTGAGGGTTGTGCAGTGTGTGTGTTATCTCAGTGAGGGTTGTGCAGTGTGTGTGTATCTCAGTGAGGGTTGTGCAGTGTGTGTGTTATCTCAGTAAGGGTTGTGCAGTGTGTGTGTTATCTCAGTGAGGGTTGTGCAGTGTGTGTATCTCAGTGAGGGTTGTGCAGTGTGTGTATCTCAGTGAGTGTTGTGCAGTGTGTGTGTATCTCAGTGAGGGTTGTGCAGTGTGTGTATCTCAGTGAGGGTTGTGCAGTGTGTGTGTATCTCAGTGAGGGTTGTGCAGTGTGTGTGTATCTCAGTGAGGGTTGTGCAGTGTGTGTTATCTCAGTGAGGGTTGTGTGTGTGTTATCTCAGTGAGGGTTGTGCAGTGTGTGTGTTATCTCAGTGAGGGTTGTGCAGTGTGTGTTATCTCAGTGAGGGTTGTGCAGTGTGTGTATCTCAGTGAGGGTTGTGTGTGTGTTATCTCAGTGAGGGTTGTGCAGTGTGTGTGTTATCTCAGTGAGGGTTGTGTGTGTGTTATCTCAGTGAGGGTTGTGCAGTGTGTGTGTTATCTCAGTGAGGGTTGTGCAGTGTGTGTGTTATCTCAGTGAGGGTTGTGCAGTGTGTGTATCTCAGTGAGGGTTGTGCAGTGTGTGTGTTATCTCAGTGAGGGTTGTGCAGTGTGTGTATCTCAGTGAGGGTTGTGCAGTGTGTGTATCTCAGTGAGGGTTGTGCAGTGTGTGTATCTCAGTGAGGGTTGTGCAGTGTGTGTATCTCAGTGAGGGTTGTGCAGTGTGTGTGTTATCTCAGTAAGGGTTGTGCAGTGTGTGTGTTATCTCAGTGAGGGTTGTGCAGTGTGTGTGTATCTCAGTGAGGGTTGTGCAGTGTGTGTGTTATCTCAGTGAGGGTTGTGCAGTGTGTGTGTTATCTCAGTGAGGGTTGTGCAGTGTGTGTGTTATCTCAGTGAGGGTTGTGCAGTGTGTGTGTATCTCAGTGAGGGTTGTGCAGTGTGTGTGTTATCTCAGTAAGGGTTGTGCAGTGTGTGTGTTATCTCAGTGAGGGTTGTGCAGTGTGTGTGTCTCTCAGTGAGGGTTGTGCAGTGTGTGTATCTCAGTGAGGGTTGTGCAGTGTATGTTATCTCAGTGAGGGTTGTGCAGTGTGTGTATCTCAGTAAGGGTTGTGCAGTGTGTGTGTTATCTCAGTGAGGGTTGTGCAGTGTGTGTGTCTCTCAGTGAGGGTTGTGCGGTGTGTGTGTATCTCAGTGAGGGTTGTGCAGTGTGTGTATCTCAGTGAGGGTTGTGATTAGTGTTTGGCTGCATGAGCTGTTTTGAGGCATGTGTTCAGAGTTGTGTTGTTGGAATGGGTTTTGCAGGTGATGTGAACTGCTCAGCTCAGGTGACTGTTGGTATTGCAGACTGTAGTTAGAGTTTTGCACATGTGACTCCAGTTGTGCTCACTGCTGCTTAGCAATCGTAAAAAACTGTAACACGCCTGCAGACGCTACATGTGTCATGTGTACAAGTGTATGTACGGGAAGACTCTTATCCTCTGTAGTGATCGGCACGGGCTTCACTGATCAGCTCAGAGATGAATAATTCAAGAGGCTTCTGACTGATTTAATCTCTGGCTTGGTTAAGTGGAGGAGTCGTCTGAAGGACCACAGGACATCACTTATCCAGGTCTGAGCACTTTGGAAGTGCATTAAGTAGCTTCATTATATTGGCAAACCGTAATGACAGTCTGTGCATCAATGTTTTAGTGGACGCATGTGTTGAGGAGAGGCAGCGAGCGAAGGCTGCTTGCGTGACGCAGTTCATTAGCATCCAGTGCCTGAACATTGTGTGCATCTGTTTATGCTGGTTTGTTGGTCTGATGTTTCTATCTATCCTCCTAACCTATTATTAAAGGAGTAATTCACTTTCAAAACTCATCTTCCCCTCCATTGCAGGCAGATTTTCAAGGTCATTCTCCATTCAGCATTTGAGAACCATAATGTTGGCTTTCAAATGAAAGATTGGCATCAAAGAGCAAGCGGGCGATGGATGCATGGCTTTATGCAGCGCATGTTAAACCGCACTCAGCCGGGAACGCAGGTTTGCTCACTCTGTCCCAGAAAGCTGAAGACAGAATTTGTTAGTGGTCTCAAGGACATTCGTGTGAGAGACTCAGAAATGCCCACAGTAATCGACTTCATCCCTCCCATGATTCATGTTCCCTTATATAATGGTCAGAAGTGGAGCATCACGACACAGAAACACACGATCGCTCTTCAGTGAGAAGGAGCAATCTCACTGCAGTAACGAGATGACGAGGATTCTCTGATGAGAAGTGTGTAAAAGTGTGCTGGATGTGCAGAAATGGGTTTCATTTCTATTTCAGGTCTGGTTTTCAATTTAAACCCATAACCCTTTCTCTGACATATAGAGTAATGAGTGATTGCTTAGTTAAGGTGATGCCACATCACAGCGGCTCTCTAAATTATTAATGAAGTGGACTCTGGTTAATCTTGATGACTTGCAAAGGCTGATGTTGGATTCATTGTGAAGAATCTGCTCCTCTGTCACTATCCAGTTAATGAAGAAGTTCCCTCTGCTCGTGACAGCAGCTGCATGATGGGAAGAGCAAGCAGAGTTTTGGAGGAGCTTGTCTTGAACGGCCTTCACTCCGTCTCATAAGTGTCACATCAAGCCTTCAGCTTTCAGCTTTCCCTTAGGCACTGTAACTCAAAACTTTCTGACACACATTAATATTTACGCTCCGCACCGACTGCCATCGCTCAGACTAAATCTGACGTGCTGCACGACACATTTGGATGTCGTTTTCGTGGAGCTGGCAGTATTTTGATGGAACTAAACTGCCACGCCAAATAATTTCGCAGAGAGTGTAAAACTGCACGCCCGCACCCAACATCATCTTCCCTGGCTGGGAAAGTGCTTGCATGCTCTAGTTTTTCTGCATTACAATGCCATAATTTATCAGTCACACATTTTCACAGACTCTTGCTCTGCAAACTATCTTAGCTTCCCCAAACCAGACAGAGAATGAGTCTGAACCTTTTGCCGGCTATACTTGAGAATCAGCTGACTTCCGTTCCATGTGTTTCTATGTATATTCTGTGTGTTTCTACTCATGTTCTGTCCAGAAATGATAAACATGGCAGTGGTGTGTTTCCGAACAGATCTGTAGATTGTGTGTTTGTGCATATCAGTGGTTAATTTGACATGTGCTCAACAGTCCAAGTCTTCTGAAGGAACAGAGCCAAGAATAAGTTCTGATAATCTTCCCCTTGTTTCACTTGTTCAGTTAGACGGGTTTCACGTCTTTTCATGCCAATGGTCTTGTCGCATCAGGTTCTGGTGACGATGCCAAAACTGGTCGATCAACAATTTCAGACCTTTTCTCAAAACCCATTTAACTGATTAGATCAAAAGAGTAATTGATTCACAACATTGTCAATGTTAGTTCAGCTGATAGAAAACACACAGGACTTGATTGTTAAAATAAAGGATAGCAGGTTGGTATGAATCAGTCCCATGTCCAGGTGAGGATTAGTCCGCCATGTTTCACTGAAGGGTTTGTGGCGCAGAAACGCTTATTTTAGGGATGGATGTGCTTTTGTTTGAACCACACGGACTGACTGGCGAGAGTTCTCACATGTCTGTCTCCGTGCCCGTTTGGCCACCTGGTTAAAATCATAATAATGACGGCACAGTAAAAATGGCAGGACAGATGCTCAATGGGTTTTCATCAGTCACACATCTTCAGGCATCTTCAGCGTTCGAGTGAATCTCACAGGTTGATTCCTGAGTCGTCAGATCCTCCAGCTGTCTCAACGTTCAGGAAAACACTGCTGATGTCCACGTTCACACAAAACATCAACATAAAAAACACTCCGCGTTTGTTGCATTAGTATTTATTTTTCCTTCTAATTTGCTGAGGATTTATTTTCTAAATGTATTTATATATACTGGTTATACTAAAATACAGCATATGTATAGGTGTCATAATTGGTTTCTTGTTTGTTTATGCATCACGTCTCAGTGTGAGGATGATACTTTACTGGCCTTAGGTCATTTTCATTATTTACTAACTGCATTTACAGTGAGCAATGACCATTTATTCTCTGATATGAGTGACAGACGCTCCTGCAGCTCTAGTAATGTTTGTTTGTCTGAAGCATCACAACCGATCTTCCTCTGTCTGAAAGCACAATGAATGGTATCCCTCTGAAGAGTGAGAGAAGCGTCCTGTGGTGTTCGTCTCTGTTATCACAGGCACATTAACCCACTGTGGACGAGAGCGGGAGTATCCTGCTGCGCTCACAGATCCCAAACATCGCCACTGCTCCTTCTTATGTGCACAGAGAGATCTGATTCACAACATGCCAGTCCTGACTTCTCTCTAGTCTTGATGAATCTGGATTGGTGTGTGGCTTCAATCAGCATAATGTCCAGACAAGTCTTCAACAAATAGGCAATTTCCATCGTCCATTGCTCTCCAAAGACGCACTCTTGTATATAAATGCCTTTATATAAACCTAGACTGCATGTCTATAATCCACATTTTGCTGTTACAGAAATGCATGGTCACTTGGCCAGACTCACCGGAAAAACATGCCAATTATGACATTTCTGCAAGATTACATTATGATAGTGCTTTCATGTCTCAAGACAGAGCGAAATGTCCAGTTATTCGAGCTAGAACAGATGAGCGTGAATCTGGCAATCTTTTCTGACATTGTTTGTTTACATTGTACATCTTCTGCCAGTTCAGAAATTAAAAATCTGGTCAGTGACGCTGAATGGTAAATGTGCAAAAGCGTTTGATAATAACTAAACCCGACCCTAAACCGTCAAATCTACAGTGTTAACAGAAGCAAGCGTGAGAGAACAGTGTGTTTCAGGACTCATACCCGAAAATAGAGACACATATTCCTAATGAGCCTTGGTTGCAACAAATATATGTATTCAGGGTGCGATTTGTGAAAAAGCAGAGGGGGGGATGTTTTTATTCATGAAAGTAAATCATGAGCCGCAGTGGGTATTTCCTGCAGCTGTTCTACCAACATTTACAGAATAAATGTGAACTTTAATGAAACAATATTGGAACATATTTAAAAAGGAATAATTTGATTCATTTTTACATTTTTATACATTAAGTAGAGTGAGATGTTCAATCTGATGTCCTTTCCTCATTGGGAGCGCTCACACATTATCAGTGTGTATCTCGAGCTTTCCATAGATGTAATTCTTAAGGCTCGTATACTAAGTTTCGCTTTGTATTTCATTCAAAATAATCACAAAATGCAACAGAAACAGTCTTGAGTCAGCATAAGCCGGGAATCACTCCTTCCCACTGTCCCGTTCTCCGGCGGGTTTATTGTGAGACTCCTGCAAATACCATGACATGCTGCATCATTTTCACGTTTCTTCAGTTTGGCTAGCTTTAGTTTTCATGTAGAAACAGACTCTGATGTGAACCGGATTACCGCTGAAACGCTCTTCACACGAGCGGGAGCGCCGACGGAGAACGTCCACTTCTGATCTTAGAGGTTAAACATGCATGTCGAAGCACTTTAATTAGTTATAAATTCTTAAAGAAAATCTTTGTTTTAGATGTTTTATTCTGTCTCTGGGAGTTAACAGCATTGAGATGTTGAGAGCACAATCACATTCAGGAAGATTTCCAGTCCGGTCTGAAACCCGCTGCAGGCGTCCAGGAAGAGACTGGTGAAATACCAATAACAATAAGTATGCATAATAACACATATGCACATCTAAAAGCTGAGAATAAAGATAATATATATGATGCAGAATCCTTGACAAGCTAACACACGTTACAACCGCAAAATATACGTGACCATTCACATATTGACAACACATTCGCTGCAATGATAATGCCCTTACTTTGCACTGATGCACCAGTTAAATACATACACTACTGATTATACGCAACTGCAGAAGTTGAGCGTGCACAACAGCTCTCCAGCTCCAGGATGATGGGGATCAATCCCGGCAAACGCCACGAGTTCAGCAGAATGCGTCTTATTCTGACAACTTCTGGCCTTCTTAACATCCCTGTCGAGCGGGGACAGACTTACAACCTGTGTGTGTTTATTATTTATGTGTTGACTGATGAATCAGTGCGATTCCTACACATGATTACTGAGACCATAGTAGGAAAGACCTTCCGCAATCTAAATCATAATCCCACATGCTCGTTACTCAATCAATAATAATCAGTTCTATTGATCTGACGGCACTGACGCTGCAACTGATGACAGAAGGGCTTTAGAGAGGAAATGAACTCATTTAATTACTGATGATCTTTACAACAGAAACAAATCAACACTGAAGCATCTTTAGAGCTGCTGCGCAGCTGAACTCTGTTTACATCGTTTAATCATTGTTTTCCTATTCATCCCTGTGAAGTGATGTGATAAAACTTGCTTAATTTCCATAAGAAAAGTATGAACGACCTAAATCCATCCTACTTAATGTTCATAAGGTGTGTGTGTGAGAGCTGAAGACGCCGCGCTGCTAATGAACTTCCTCGAGTCCTCTTGAGGAGATGGAGAGGGTTAGTCCCGCCACGTTTAGTATTTAACATCTCTTTATGCAGCCCAGTGTTTCTGACGTGACAAACAGCTCAAAGTCTCATGTGGCTAATTCTCAATTCTCCTCTAGCATTTGTAAATTGATTTGGTCATCAAGTGTTTCTCTCAGAAGTGCCACTCTCTGCAATTACTCTTTAATGTACACCAAATAAGGGTATCGTGGAAGCAATTGTCCCTGAATCACCCAAAACACTTGGATAGGATATGTGCTCATTTGCAGCTTAATCAGGGAATTCCTGTGAGACCGTCCTAATCTGACTCTCCTCATACTCCAGCTTTGCTGTGCCGGTCTTCTCATGCGTCTTCTGTAAGCTGTAGTCGATCACCGGGCCGGGTCTCAGACGACAAACACAACCAGCCTGTGTCAGTCACACACTGAATGATGCAGGGCTTTGAATGACTGAAGCTCTCCAGGCCAGGCACTTTCGTCCTGTCAAGCGCTCCGTCTGCGTAAGTGGCATGAATTCACAGGATAAACAGACCGACTCTGACTCTCAGTCCTGTGATTCACACACACACACACACACACACACACACATTCTGACCTGCAGAAACCTTAGATTATTGAGATCCAGCAGATGTGCTTCACTCTGTAGTTCATAATGCTGTTAAATGCAATCAACACAAGTTATTTAAGATCAAGCAACATGCACAAAAGTATTTCATTTACTGCAGGCCGTTTTAGTCCTTGAGTGCCGTGAAGAAAGCCGTCCAGTGATTGCACAGCAGGCCTGCTCATGGTGCCGGCGAGTGTGACGGCGCACAGACGTTTGGAGATCCCGTGTGGAGCGTCTCTGGCCTTCACTGAACGCCTCCATCTCTGCAGTGTCTCAGTGTCGGTTCTGCTCGACAGTGAACGAGCCGCCGAACACATCAATGCCAACGGATGTTACGCTCCTCTAAAGAATGCATGTGAGAATGAGACAGGCTGTCGTTTCCCCTGGGAATACAGGGATGTCTTTCAGCGGAATGGGATCATATATCAAGTGCTGTCTTATGTAACTGTAACCATTACTGTGCGATGGGAGTTAAAGGCAGACACGGGGAAGCGCTATGCTTTCATGATCTTCTCTCTGTGCTCTTTGAATTCTTGATGCCAGTTACACTTTGACAGATTGCATGAGTGGAGCGACTCAGTGTGAGACTCAGAAACAGCTGCTGGTCTGTGTTGCTTTGGACCGATACATGTTTGACAGAAAGAATCATTACTGATCAAATATAGAATAAAAATTAAGTTTATTCATGAAATGCGAATGCATTTTTTTCAAAGCAATATAGAAATGAGAAATAACACTCGATCTTCATCGAACACAATGGCAGGTTCGTTGGAAAGCGGGATTAGGAAACAGGCAAGAGCAGAGGAGAAATAAGCGCTTGGGATTGAAATAATATAACTTGTTATAACTCAAATAATTAACTTGTTACTTTGTTTTACATTTATTAACCGACAGTTTACCTGTCTTCATGATAAGAGAAATCAGGAGTGTGTGAGTGTGTGTGTGTGTGTGTGTGTGTGTGTGTGTGTGTGTGTGTGTGTGTGTGTGTGTTTGTATGTGTATGTACTGTATGTGTATACGTGTGTTTGTATGTGTATGTACTGTATGTGTGTGTATACGTGTGTGTATATGTGTATGTACTGTATGTGTGTATACGTGTGTATATATGTATGTGTGTGTGTGTGTGTGTGTGAGAACATGGTGATTATTGTATTAGTTCTATGTAAGCATTTATTAATCTCACAAAAAAATCCCTCTCTGTTTCGCTCTCAAGTCTTTTCACTGCTGATTTATCTCAAGTTCAGTTTATTGAAAGAGAAGATTGAAAAAACTGTGACTCCGCTGTACAAGAACAAATATTCCCCCAACAAAAGAGCAAAGACAAAGGGTTTTAGGACGGGATTAGGGATGTCAGTTGTGAGCGGCTCGCTACACTCGAGCCTCCTAAAGCTAATGCGCAGACAAATGTGGCATGGCGCAGTTGAATCCACACGTTTGTCAAAGGCAGATGGGTAATAGTGATGATGAACGGCACACTCCGCCTTTCGACCTCCCAGATAAACTAGCGGGACGGATGGATCCCAGTGCGGGATTATTCTGAGTGCTGGGGGAGGAACACGCTTTATGACTGACGTCCCCATGCAGACGCAGCGCTGTGATTTGTGGCTGGATCAAAATGATGGCGGTCGCTGCTGCGCTTCGGCCTGTGATTTACACGCAGGGCTAAATCAGCCGGCGACGAGCCACTGGGCCGATGGGACCCGCGCAGATTCATCGCTCGCTGGGGAGAGCTCTTTCAGAACCAGTCCATCACCACACAGTCTGACGGCCTCAGATCCATTTAACAGCCGGCCGGCTGATGCGCCGGAGCCTCCAGACAGCGCTGTGCAGAGCTGCAATGAAAAGGGGTTCAGAAGTAATTGATTTCGATCTTGAATGCACCCAAAGCACGTTGAATGTGAGGAGCTTCAGCAGAGAGAAGATTGATTTGTGACATTTCATTTTGAGAGCTCAGATATTTTCATTGATATCAGCTGGTTGGATAAAAGCAGGATTTAGCGTGCGGTTTTCATTGATGATCAAGGTGAAGCGTGCTGTATTCTGGATATTCATCAGATTCATTTCGCTGTATTTGCTCAGTAAGGTCATCTTCCTGCGTCACCTCATGAGCGAGTTCATATTCACACAGAACTAAACAGTCAAACTGTGTGCTGACTTTTCATGTCTCTCAGAAATAAAGTGAGCTCCGAAGAATGAGGCAATAATTCATTTCCTGGTAAAATGATTTAGAAAGTTGATTGAATTAGAAAACAATCTTTTTCTTTTGTGACGCCTCTTTCTATCAGCAGATCCTCATTGAAGGATATTTCAACCCGAAATGATCATGCTTGTCATTCTAAACCTCAATGAAGATTGTTGAGAACTGTGCTGATTTGGAACAAGTTGAGGAAGAATAAATGAGTCAGAAGAATGATCATTGGGTGAACAAACCTTTAGAGATGATGTTGATCTATTTCTATGAGCAGAGGATGAGGTCGCTCGCCGTGGCCTTTCTGTTCAGCGGCAGGAAAACAGCATTCGTAATGAAGTGAAACTGGAGCTGCGAATCGCTATTCCGTGCGAAACAGCTGAGAAAGTGACCAGATGCATGTCTGTTCGAGAGGAAATGTGACAGCACAACTGAAGCTCTCTGATTCTCACATTCTCACTGATTCTTTTTCATTACAGTTTGCAGTTCATAGTGCTTCATATACATTGCAGCCTTAAACATTTTTATTTATTTGTATTGTTTTCCAACAATTAATTTCATCTTCTTCAGCTCTTCAGCTCACGGCTCATAGGATGTGCCTCACAGCATCTGCCTCTCTGGTTTTTACACATAATCTATGCACATCTCTACATTTTAAACCTGCCACTGATAGCCTTGTTCAGAAGAGCCGGTGTGATGATCCTGTGAATGCTCTAGTTTGCTGGATAAAAGCTTTGACTTTGCGCCGTCCTTAAAGAAGGAACTGCGGTGTGTTTTCAGAAGGCTATTCCCAACAGCCCTCATTTACTTCAATAAGCGTGAAGAAGAGCACAGGAACCTCAATATCTCCCAAAGCCCCTGTGGTTTCTTCTTTTAATTTCCTGTTTAATATAATATGTGCAAGAGCTTTGCTGCTTCCTCAAGCCTCTCTGGAAGGCTTCATGGGTTTTAGTAGCTCTTGAAGTGCATCTCATTCATTTGTACAAAATCCTCACTTATAATAAGTCACAAAGAGAAGGCTTAGTGTCTCCTAAAATATCCATGTCTTCCTCCAGACCTCAGCCTCATAGCGTGCCTTTATGCTCCAAGAATTGTTTCCTAAACAGTTTGTCTTATTTCTCCAGGAGTAAATCCCTCTGTCTTTTGTTCATCCTCTGTTAAACGTGTCTCTCTTTTATATTTATAATGTATTGGAGAATTTACAGGCACTCAAGTTGTTTGCAAACACTCGAGGCGGGAAGATCATTTACCTGGAGCTTCGATCAATAGCGTAAAGAAAACCTGCATTATTCCATTGCTTGGCTCTGCTGACAGGTTCTTGATTCTGTGGTGAAGATGCAAAGGTAATGAGGGTTACCCGTCTGATTCAATGAGTTTGCCAGGTTTCCTCAATCACACCTGTGAAGTTTGTCATCCAATAGTTTGCTTTTGCACATGCTGATATGCGTTCATGCAGCTGTCACTTGTGTCCTTGGCTTGGTATTAATGGATCATTACACCTGACGGGAGGAATTGCGCAAGTAGTTTGGAAAGTTGATTTCTATCCGTCTGTCCTGAACACAATAACAGTTGGTTGAAGTCACTTTACAGCTGAATGCCATACAAGATCGCGGTGTAAACCTTATTTACAAACGTTTCCTTCCCTGTAACACCATATGATCAGGATATACTCATGCTAATGTCAAAATCGCATGCTCCAGTTCCCTTTCTACCCATGAATTTGTTCTGCATTAATTAATGCAGTAGTCATTAGCAAGGAGTAATCTTTGGTAACTGTACTGCTTTTGTTTGTTTGTTTACCACGTGGCATTTGGCACCCGTGAGCAAATATAAACTCGTGAAACTAGGAGAAATATTAGGAATTGTAATGAAGCGTCACTCAGGCTGGGATCCATATGCGTACTTTATTAAAGAGCAAGGGTGGTCGTACAGGCTGGGTCAAACGGGAGCAAACAGGAACACAAGGGCAGACTGAATCAGAGACGATGTCACAGGCAAACAGGTCAGGGAAGGCAGATAACGATCACAGGTAGAAAATCCAGGCAGAGGTCAATAGGCAGGCGGACAGGTTCAGTAACGGGTAAACAGCAGTCATGGCAACAGGTAAACAGTCAGATGAAATAACGCTCAGAAATGTCAACCGTGGCTAAAACAAGACTTCGCTCTGAGCTGTGGGGTGACCAGGTTTAAATAGTCTTTGAGAATAAGTAACAGGTGGAGAAGCAAGCAGTCCTGATGGAATTCAGCTGTGCATGTGTGTGATTAGTCCGGTGTGATGGTTGTTGGGAAATGTAGTGTGTGAGGTGTGTCAGTAATCGGGCGATGGCTCCCTCCGGTGGCCCGAGGACGGAATCACGGAGTCCGTCTCTGTGACAGAGCCCCCCCCCCCCTGCGAGCGCCTCCTGGCGCGAGGATGCAGGCGACGCCGCGGTCTTCCTCGTGGTCGAGGGGCTGGCTTCTCCGGGTTGTTTGTGTGGAACTCTTCCACCAAGTTTGGGTCCAGGATATCATCCGAATTGATCCAGGAGCGTTCTTCCAGGCCATACCCCTCCCAGTCGACCAGATATTGGAGGATACGACCACGGCGTCTGGGGTCCAGTAACTCACGGACCTGATAGATTTCCTCGCCCTCAACCAGAATGGGCGGGGGGCCCTGATCACCAGACCTCTCCTCCCCCTCCTCGCACGGACAGGTTTGAGCAGTGAAACATGGAAAGTGGGAGAAATGCGATAGTGGTTAGGCAGTTCTAGGCGAAATGAAACTGGTGTGATCTGTCGTGAGATTTGAAATGGTCCAACGTACCTTGGGCTTAGTTTCTTGCAAGGGAGGCGGAGGCGCAGGTCTCTGGTTGACAGCCATACCCATTGACCAGGTTGATATGTGGGGCTGGGGCGACGATGGCGATCCGCCTGTAACCTTTGAAGGCGGATAGCACGTTGAAGGTGTGTATGAGCCCTGTCCCAGGTAGCCTCACTCCGATTCAACCAATCATTGATGGCCGGCACTGTAGTGGGTTCACCAGACCAGGGGAACAGGGGTGGCTGAAATCCCAGGATGCATTGGAACGGGGTTAATCCGGTTGCAGGTTTGCGTAATGAGTTCTGTGCGTACTCTGCCCATAGGAGGTATTGAGACCAGTCGTCCTGGTTGCGGTTGCAGTAAGATCGGAGGAAGCGGGTGAGTTCTTGGTTAAGCCGTTCAGTTTGTCCATTGGACTGTGGGTGGTAGCCAGATGTGAGACTGACGTTGATGTTTAAGGCTTGACAGAAGGCAGCCCAAAGGTCTGAGGTGAACTGGGAGCCACGGTCGGAGACAATGTCCTCTGGTAACCCGTATAGGCGAAACACCCACTGGCAAAGGTGTTTGGCAGTCTGCATGGCGGTGGGTAGTTTGGGTAATGGGATCAGTCGACAAGCTTTGGAGAAACGATCCACTACGGTGAGTATGGTAGTGTTGCCATTCGATCTAGGAAGATCAGTGATGAAGTCGACAGCGATGTGAGACCAGGGACGTTGAGGTATGGGAAGGGGGTGCAGCAAGCCTGAGGGAAGCTGGTGGGATGGTTTGTTTCTATTGCAGACCAGACAGGTCTTGACAAACTGTGTTGTGTCCTTGGATAGAGATGGCCACCAGAAGCGATTCTGCACTAGATGAAGAGTTGCGGCGATGCCCGGGTGACCAGATGCAGGTGAGGTGTGGGCCATCTCCATAACCCGTTTGCGTAGCGCCAGCGGTACGAAAGTACTCTCTGGGGGGCAGTCGGACGGGATCTCGGTCTCAGCATTGGCCTGTTCTAGCTCTGTCATGATATCCCACTGTACAGGAGCAACCACAAGAGACGCAGGTATTATGGTTTCGGGGTTCTTGTTATCCTGCTCACCTTCAAACTGGCGAGATAGAGCATCTGCCTTGACGTTCTTGGATCCAGGTCGGTAAGTCACAGTAAAGGTAAAGCGAGAGAAAAACAGGGACCACCGGGCCTGACGGGGGTTTAATCTTTTTGCTGCTCGAAGGTATTCCAGATTCTTATGGTCTGTGTAAACCACAAATGGGTGCATAGCTCCCTCCAGCCAGTGACGCCACTCCTCAAATGCTGCCGTGATGGCCAGCAGCTCCCGATCGCCGACGTCGTAGTTACGTTCTGCGGATGTGAGTTTCCTGGAACAGTAAGCACAGGGGTACAGTTTAGGTGGATTACCTTGTCGCTGTGAGAGGATTGCTCCCAAGCCTGTGTTGGATGCATCTACTTCCACCACAAATGGGAGTGACTGATCAGGGTGGTGCAGGATGGGTGCAGAGGTGAAGCGTTCCTTGAGCTGCTGGAAAGCGTGGATGGCAGAGGGTGTCCATTTCAGTTTGTTTTGACCCTTCTTGACCATGCTGGTAAGTGGGCAAGCAATGGTGCTGAAGTTTCGAATGAACCGTCTATAGAAGTTAGAGAATCCCAGGAACCGTTGCATCTCCTTTAGGGTGTTGAGTCGTGGCCAGTTAAGGATGGTGTTGACCTTCTTTTCATCCATGGCAACGCCCTCGTGACTGATGATGTATCCCAGGAACGAGATGGAGGTTTGATGAAATTCGCACTTCTCGGCCTTGGCATATAGCTGGTACTGAATTAGCCTCTTGAGGACCTGTCTGACCTGTTGGATGTGTTCCTCCATGGTGTCAGAGTATATCAGGATATTGTCTATGTAAACAACGACAAAACGGTTAAGCATGTCCCTGAATACATCATTGATGAAAGCCTGGAAGACAGACGGGCTATTGACCAGCCCGAAGGGCATAACTAGGTACTCGTAGTGACCAGTGGCCGTAGAAAAGGCAGTTTTCCACTCGTCTCCTTCCCTGATGCGGATCAGGTTATACGCACTGCGCAAATCGAGTTTGGTAAAGACTTTGGCCGTGCGAAGTTGTTCCAGTGCTGCAGGAACCAGAGGCAGAGGATAGCGGAACTTGACTGTTTTTTCATTGAGACCACGGTAATCGATACAGGGACGGAGACCTCCGTCTTTCTTACTCACAAAGAAGAAACCTGCCGACGCGGGAGATGTTGAAGGGCGTATGAAGCCTTTTCCCAGTTCCTCCTCAATGTATTTCTTCATGGATTCAGACTCTGGTTGAGAGAGTGGGAAGATACGACCTCTGGGTGGTGTCGCTCCTGGGATGAGATCAATTGCACAATCATATGAGCGATGGGGTGGTAATTGAGAGGCACGTACCTTACTGAATGCCAGAGACAAGTCCTGATACTCCTCGGGGAGTTGAAGGTCAAGAGAAGAGTCATTGGTGTGTGAGGATTTGCTGGTCTGAATGGATCCCAGAGAGAGGGGTGTGATTGTGGATAGACATTTAGCTTGACAATTCTGGCTCCAACGAGTAATCTGGCCCTCTCTCCAACAGATATTAGGATTGTGAGTTCGTAACCATGGCAAGCCTAGTATGATCGATGAAGTCGAGGTGGGTAAAACATGGAACTGTATGTGCTCGGTGTGGAATAAGCCGGTTTGCATGGTGAGTGGTTGAGTAATGGTGTTCACTCGCCCTGAGCCCAGGGGTCGCCCATCTATAGCTTCCACTGTGAGAGGGGAAGAACATCGGATTAGAGGGATTTTGTGTTGCTGTGCAAACGTCTGGGAGATGAAGTTCCCTGCAGCCCCAGAGTCTAATAGTGCCATGGTCTCAAACGATATGTCTTGACTCTTCAGAGTTACGGGTACAGAAACGGACATGTCTGAATAGTAATGATTAGACTCACTCACCGGATGGGGTCTTTCTGGTCGGTTGCGTACTGGGCAGGTGTTGCGTACATGACCGGGACTGCCACAGTATAAACATAGACGGTGGGTCAGCCGACGGTTTCTCTCTTCTTCAGATAAGTGATAGGCATTGATCTGCATGGGTTCTGGGGTACCGGGGTCGGTGGATTGTATGGGGCGAGCATTGCGCCTCTGGCCAGTCTTGCGTGCTCGGATGAGATTATCCACCTGAATGGCGAGTTCGATAAACTGATCCAGACTTCTCCCTTCATCGCGACATGCCAGTTCCGTCCGTAACTCGTGAGATAACCCTCTCCTGAAGCATACTTTCAACGTGTCGTTAACCCAGTTGGTTTGTGCAGCAAGTGTGCGGAAGGCGAGTGCATATTCAGCCGCTGTACTACTTCCCTGTGTTAACTCCACGAGACGGTCACCTGCACCTCTCCCGTCACTGGGGTGATCGAAAACCTCCCGGAAACGCTGCGTGAAACATGCATAAGTTGGAAAGGCGGGCCCATTCTCTCCACTTACCGCCGTAACCCATTCCAAAGCTTTCCCAGTGAACAGAGAGCAGACGAAGGCTATCTTGCTGGCATCGGTAGTATACATGGCAGGCTGTTGACCGATGAAAAGGGAGCACTGGAGGAGAAAGCCTTTGCACTGAGTGGGGTCACCGTTAAATTTCTCAGGCAGAGAGAGACGAGGATTCACTGATGGTGGAGCTTCTGCCACTTGGGCGGCAGCGGCTGCAGTGGGTGGTGGAGGTGCTGCTGCTGGAGTAGAACCCTGCATTGTCTGTAGAGCCTTTACCAGTTCCTCGGTGAGATTTGTGAGGAGATTAAGCTGATGCTGATGGGAGGCGATTTGAGTAGCTTGTGCAGACATCATAGCACACAGTTCGGAAAAAGCCGCTGGATCTTGCATTGGCGAAGTCTTCTGTAATGAAGCGTCACTCAGGCTGGGATCCATATGCGTACTTTATTAAAGAGCAAGGGTGGTCGTACAGGATGGGTCAAACGGGAGCAAACAGGAACACAAGGGCAGACTGAATCAGAGACAATGTCACAGGCAAACAGGTCAGGGAAAGCAGATAACGATCACAGGTAGAAAATCCAGGCAGAGGTCAATAGGCAGGCACACAGGTTCAGTAACGGGTAAACAGCAGTGATGGCAACAGGTAAACAGTCAGATGAAATAACGCTCAGAAATGTCAACCGTGGCTAAAACAAGACTTCGCTCTGAGCTGTGGGGTGACCAGGTTTAAATAGTCTTTGAGAATAAGTAACAGGTGGAGAAGCAAGCAGTCCTGATGGAATTCAGCTGTACATGTGTGTGATTAGTCCGGTGTGATGGTTGTTGGGAAATGTAGTGTGTGAGGTGTGTCAGTAATCGGGCGATGGCTCCCTCCGGTGGCCCGAGGAGGGAATCACGGAGTCCGTCTCTGTGACAGGAATATACGTGTGTACACGCAATATTATACACGTAATATTATGCTACTTGTGTTCAAAATGTTTGAAACTTTGTATTTGTAAGCGCTCTATGTGTTTTTGTATCCTTTGGACAAATAGCTTCTATACTCCTCAAATTGTAAGTCGCCTTGGATAAAAGCGTCTGCTAAATGAGTAAATGTAAATATGTCCTAAAGCACACCGATGGACCTGTATTTGCTCAGTCTACACACATTCTGCAGTCAATCATTGCGTCTCGTTTAAAGCCCCGTCGTTCCTCCTCATGAAGACGGTTACGGACGGGGGATTTTATGAAATTACCAGACAGCAACAAAGCAGTAATCAAAGACAGTACACATGACTTAATGTTTTCATTTTATTTTACGTAATGTTTTCAGGCTCTCCATCTTGCTTTGTGTTTGGGAGAATGATGATGGCTCATGTGAATTGTCTGGAAGTCTTCAGCGTCAAAGTTGAGCTTGTTTGAGCTTTGAGAGTTTCGGGGTGTTGTTCAGTCCATTGCTGCACTGACTTGAATCCCGTTTAAAGCCTGTTAGAGGGTTAGGGTTGGGATTGTGATGGATGGATCTAAAGTTTTAATTTGTAAAGTTTGGTTTAATTGAGGCCTTTTACTGTAGTTTGTCTTCTCTCTAACGCTGCTGTTCTGTGTGTGTGTCGGTTTTTGTACAGCTACTGTTGTGTCTCCATTGCCAAGATTGTTTTTCTTTCTTTACACAAGTCACTCTTTGTTAGTCTCCTCAGTGTTGATGTGAATGACAAATGAATGACGTGTTCAATCCCTTATGAAAAAGTTGGAGCAGAATTACACTTTTTTTGGGATGCTCCACTCTTAAGTTGTTTTTCCCCCCAGCATACCCAGACAGCTTTGTCTCGCTCAGTTTCTGTGAAGCTGTTTGTTTGTGAGTCTATCACGCATTCTGAGGAGCTGATCAAACGAGAGGAACATAAAGGTTCATTGGCGTGATGTGGATTCCCAGGGCCTATAGCCTTATAATAATAATAATGAGTTTCATGTAAACTGATGATGGCTGGAATTAAAACATGTGCTTCTATGGCAACAGCACTTGTAATACAATACAGACTTGAGGAAGGCTAAAATTGATTCTCTTTTTAAATCAGATGTTAGGTAATGGTCAGATTTGACCATGATCAGCATGTAGGTCACATTTTATCCCTCACCCTAAATCATGCAAAATGTTAATTCATTAGTCTTTATTAATGTTTTCTTTTGCTCTGAAAACTCTGAGTTTGGCCAATAGGAGAAGAGACTACCAATGAAAGTAAATATGTGTAGAAATTAAGCAACAATGCCTAAAATACCTGGGCAGAATGTGGAGCAAAGGCACATAAAGTTTATGACACAAAAGCTCTTTAGTGATAATGTGGCTTTTAGAGACCAGGGTAAAAAGCAGATGAGAGAAACTGACTGAGCAAAAGGAAATCAATTGTAATTAAGCAATTATAGGAACTGCAGCAAACTGAGTGAACATCACTAGTTTGAGATCCGACTCGACCCGTGTCAAGCGCACCAACTTAACCTGTCTCACCCTCACTTCTTCAACCCGTCTCACCCTCACCGACTCAACCCGTCTCACCCTCACCGACTCAATCCATCTCACCCTCACTTCTTCAGTCCATCTCACCCTCACCGACTCAATCTGTCTCACCCTCATTTCTTCAATCCGTCTCACCCTCACCAACTCAATCCGTCTCACCCTCACTGACTCAATCCATCTCACCCTCACCAACTCAGTCTGTCTCACCCTCACTTCTTCAGTCCATCTCACCCTCACTGACTCAATCTGTCTCACCCTCATTTCTTCAATCCGTCTCACCCTCACCAACTCAATCCGTCTCACCCTCACTGACTCAATCCATCTCACCCTCACCAACTCAGTCTGTCTCACCCTCACTTCTTCAGTCCATCTCACCCTCACTGACTCAATCTGTCTCACCCTCATTTCTTCAATCCGTCTCACCCTCACCAACTCAATCCGTCTCACCCTCACTGACTCAATCCATCTCACCCTCACCAACTCAGTCTGTCTCACCCTCACTTCTTCAGTCCATCTCACCCTCACCGACTCAATCTGTCTCACCCTCATTTCTTCAATCCGTCTCACCCTCACCAACTCAATCCGTCTCACCCTCACTGACTCAATCCATCTCACCCTCACCAACTCAATCTGTCTCACCCTCACTTCTTCAGTCCATCTCACCCTCACCAACTCAATCTGTCTCACCCTCATTTCTTCAATCCGTCTCACCCTCACCAACTCAACCCATCTCACCCTCACCGACTCAACCCGTCTCACCCTCACCGACTCAATCCATCTCACCCTCACTTCTTCAGTCCATCTCACCCTCACCGACTCAATCTGTCTCACCCTCATTTCTTCAATCCGTCTCACCCTCACCAACTCAATCTGTCTGACCCTCACTTCTTCAATCCGACTCACTCTCACTTCTTCGACCCATCTCACCCTCACCAACTCGACACTGATTGCAACCTTGACCCGTCTCACCTCACCATCTATCTTCCACACTAGAGTCACTTACCACTGAGATTTTATTGGCCGTTTGACCCCACCAAAGACACCTTCGTTAAGCAGTAGGCTGGGTCAAGGTAAGATCAACAGTAGCCACTTTAGTTCAGGAACATTTTGCAAACATTTATTTCATTGATGATTTGTCATCACCCTCCAAGGACCAGAAACTGATATTTATTATTTACCCACAGTTTTCTTTTTTGTGTTCATTTTGAAGAAGTGTTAAGATGTGAGAATAACTAGGTTAATTAAACTAATACCTAATAATTATATATCCAAGCAGTTTCATTGGAAAAAGTGCCTGTGCTGAAATTTCTGCAAAATAATGATATTTTTTCGTACATGTTTTGTGACCATTTCAAAGTGAAGTGTCCAGTAATTAGTGTTACAAGTGTTCTCAATTATATCCTAAATGGAGAAACATGAATCTGGCAATGTTTTGTTACAATGGTTTTATTACGTTTATTAAGTAAACGAGATGCATGCCAAAAAGTGTTTTGATGAGTCATGAGAGTAGAGGTCTTGCATAAAAACTCTTGATGGATCTCTGCATTGAACTATGAGTGCAATCCCTCAAGAGCTTATACATCGTTTGACTCTTAATTTATTACATAAAACTAACCAAGTTTTGTGATTATACAGATACTAGAACACCTTCCTCAGGGAAAATCCTTAAATCTTTATCTATGCAATTTTCAAAGATGAACTTTAATGACTTTTGGGTTTTCTGGAGCTTTCCACCTCCTTCCCCAAAGGCATTACTAATCAAAGCAGCACATTGAACACAGCGACTGCTGCTCTACTCGAGTTTCCTGTTACAGGCCGCTTACAGCAATTAGGAATTTTGGTGTGGGCACATGTGGAAGCGGAAGACTACCTTTTTACTGTACAATCTCTAGGAGGATTCATGAGGGTTTTAGAAGAGAGATGAGAGAAGCCAGCAGAAATTACAGGTAATTGATGCATGTTTCTTCTGTCAGAAGTCAAATATTTTGATCAAGAATGTAAGAGCATCCCTCAACCCTGATCCCTCTCTAGTGGATTGAGCTGTAGACCTCCACTGAAGTGCTGAGACAGTCGTATCTTTCGAGAAGCAGCTGAAGACACACCGCTTCTGTAACCACTTAACCATTCCACACCCTTAAACCAACTTACTTTACCCAAACTTGTCCCTAATCCTAAACTACACACACACTCATCAACCCTCAAACCAACGCGAGAAAGTGACTTTGGATAAAGGTTTTTCTAAATGCATAAATGATGTACAGAGGTGAAAGGAGACAGAGAGAGGAGATGAAGGACTGAAGGACAAGAGTAATGGAGATTAGAAGAGATGAACTCAAGATGTGCAGAAGAGTGGATGGACAGACTGATGAGCTGGTGAAAAGAGAGGTGGAGAGAATCTAGTTCAAGGCTTTAATTGCATTGAGCTCAATCCGACAGACAGGAGAGAGTTAACTGAGGTACATCATTATGTATTCTGATGAAATTCCTCCTGTTTTCTACCAGATAAATATACAGTACAGAGAACTTATTTACTTGACCTTCATGAATGAAGCATCTTTATGCTTTGTGGAAAGGTTGTGCAGAAAACCTGACCCTAGCGCAGAGGGAGAGACGGGCACATCAGCGGATGTGGTTTCATTGTATCTGTAACATGCACAAATGACAGGGTTTATCTTTTAGCATCATTTGCATTCAGTTCCCATGCAAATGTATTCATTGTTTATTTGCATATGATAAGTAAATCCACCCTTTAACTTTCATTAGATTATTTTCTTTCTTTCTTTTAAGACTTAATTTGAAGAAAGAAAAATTGTACCTTTACAATCCTTCTCAAAAATGAAAAATCTGTCTTCTTTTACTTGTGTCACTCGTAACCAATCTGATTTAATTTTGTGTCTAGTGAACACAAAAGGAGATGTTTAGCATAATATCCGGACTGCGGTTGTCAAGCTGCAAACAGGACAAAGACATTTAAATAATCCATTCTCACTGAAATTCAATTTTGATCTGAGCATCTTTCAGAGGAGCTTCACATCTGATCTAGTTCACCGTGTGAATCAAGACTGCTGACATGTACGACTTCTGCTCTTCTTTCAAAACCTCAATGTAAATATAAAAAAATAACGTGCTGTAAAGCAGAACCCAAACGTGTTCACATAAGATTAATCAGAAAATGTGGTGGTCTCTCTAACCCTAACCCATCTCAACCACCAGCCTAATGCTGGAAACATTAGCGTTTTTAATCTTTCTGAAAGAAGTCTCTTCTACTCATCAAGGCTGCATTAAAAATAAAAAACAGTAATAACAGTAATACTGTTAAATATTTAGCTTTTTTGTAATAATATTCAAGATATCACTGTTTTACTGTATCTTTACTGTGAGTTTTCTTCCTTCTTCCAGAAGTATTCAAAAATTATAATGTTCCCTAATTTTTGACTGGTAGTTCAGCATTTTGAATCTTTAAAATGAAAGTTAAAATCCTGTTTTGTTAGTGGGTTAGAGAATGTACATTTGTAATAATTTAAACCGTCAGATTACTTTCATCAGTGGGAGTAACAGTATTCCAGCATGCTTTGCACACACTTTGTTTATCAATGAAAGTCAATGGTGGATTTCATACCTAAAACAGATGAGGAATTGGTTTATAAATAGCTCAACAAATGGACACAAAATCTTGCTAGAGAAAGTGATGGCTGAAACAGGTTAGCATGCAGTTCCACAGAACATCAACGAGACGTCTCAGTCATGGTGTGTTTAATGTTCACAAATATAACCTGAGAATATTACCATCTGCTTTCCTCAGAACGGCGAGGAGAAGACACAAATACACCAACGCTACAGAAATACAAAGGCTAGCTAAAGATAAGAAGTCAACGGCAAACCTGTGTGAATCAAATCAAATGCTCAAAGTCAACATAAATCATAATTGACCCTGTTTACTTCATTATGTTAAACATGTTCCTCAGTTCCGTTCCTGAATGGATAAAATCAAGATCTGCATCTTCATCACAGTGTTGAGATGCTTTAATTTCCCCAGGATTCTGCTGAAGTGAATCTCTGTCAGCTTCTCCCCAATGCAGGTGTGTTTCTTCATCTCAAGACTAGCCTGTTGACGTTCTTCACACAGCAGTGCATTCACCGTTAATTCACAAGCAGCATCAAACACAATCAAATTAACACATCATCTTGCATACGCCTAGAGTTTTGTCTCCATTCATCGATCAGCAAACTAATGACGCTGGACACGGTGTTAAAACAGCACATAAATAGTGTTGGCAAACAGGAACTATGTTTGCAATTAGCCTCTAATTGGCGATTAAAATGAAGAGAGGAAAATCATTGGTCATTTTGCCTTTGTAATGCCGTTTAATTAAAAGCCCTCCTCAGAATTGTAATTAGGACTCGAGACACTCAGTCTGCAGTCTAATCAGCACAATTGTGCGTCTGACCTGAGTGAAACATGCGCTAACAAACACACAACCACTCAAATATACACAATCACAATCTTCTTCCCTTTTCTGCCAAAAGGCCGTTTGTTGCATTGTTAGGTTTTGTTCCTATCCTTCTTTTTTGGTATTTTAAATATGCTTGTTGTCTGGCATGAATAGTGACCCAAATGTTTTGATATTGACTGGAAAATAAAGGTATTCCCAGATTCAAAAAATAGATCTCTATAAATCTTTGAATTCATGAATGGGACAGACTCATTGATCTTCTCAAACTAGCAGTAATTCAAAAGGACTGATAGACGTACAGCACTGTTGATGATCAGACCATGTTTGAATGGTTTATTGTCGTACTCAGTGCCAGCACAGCAATGTGCAACAATCATTTTATTAAGCAACTGATATGGCGAGTCTGTTCCAGCTGACCCATCGCCCGTGTCTCAGTGCAATCTCAGAGTAAATGTTGCTTGCACACAGACATTTACACTGGTGTTTTGGTGGTGAACTGGACCGGACTAACCAATCAAACCTGAACCCCAGATGACCGCCATGTCTGAAGTTTGACCATTGATGCACACAGAAAGGTGGAATAGTTTGCTTTCAATTATTTTTAAGAAAGAAAGTTTTGCATTATGCAATTACCGACTACCTTCATACTGTTATGCTCCACTTGAATTTCTCTTGGATGAAAGCACTTAAGATACACATCCACATGTTTTCATCAGAGACGTGTCTTCGCTCAGACTCAGGTCACGTATGGTCACAGGTCGTGACCTCCGGCAGCGGCGTCTGCTCCTGTAGGGTCACCGGATGAGGCGTCTGTGCAGATCGACCGGACGGCACAGAGTTCTTCTGTAACTCCATTACTAACCCGGAGGGGGCGCTCTCCAACTGCTTCTTGTACTGCACAAAGCTGCAGGTCTTCAGAACGATGGCCAGGATGTTCTTGGCCATGAGTATCCCAGACACCCTGTTGTCCTTATAGAGGAGCATATTCCCTCCGCGGATGAACAGAGTGACGATGTTAATGGTGACCAAACTCAGAATGGGGTAGAGCATCATCTTGTGAGGACTGATGTTGATGCCTTGCATGCTGATCTCACTCAGAGACACGCAGGGCAGCACTAACAGAAGAATATAGCAGTAGAAAAACATCAGTCCCTCCGCCCAAAGCGGAAGCCCTTTCTTTTGCGGCTCCCACAGGTTGGCCTGGATGTCCAAAACATCCAACAGATCCACCACCACCCAGAACAAGCGGTTCCTGATCTCCTCCTTCTTCTTGAAAGCCTTCACGTACTCCATGTGGTCGATGGCGACCAGAATCACGAACAGCACGGGAATGCAGATGGACAGCAGGAGCGTCAGAGCTTTCCGGGCCAAGGCATCCAGGCTTTTACGGTCAGCCTTGTAGTTCTGGTAAACAAAATAGACCTTAATCTCCAAGACGAAAATGTAAAGGAACCAAAGTATCATGGCGTATCCTCGCTTTGCCGTCCTCACCTCTGCCCCCACCCAGACCGCCACGTATCGCAGCACGATGAGGAAACAGAGGTCGCCCACGGTCACCATGATGCAGATGCCGATCTTCCGCGGGCCGTGGTTCTGCTCGACCAGGTAGGCGTCCATCAGCGCCATGCTGCTCATGATGATGATGGTGGACAAGCAAACGTGTGGCTTGTTGGTGGGCGGGGGCGGCACCATCCTGCCACGAGCGGCACGGTGAACCCTTGCAGCTGGCGCCCTCTTCGGCCGGTTCGGGTCGGCTCCTGGCGGAGCAGCAGGGGATCGTGTGCGCTCAGACGGATGCTGCTCCCATGACTGACCTCCAGGATTCACTGTCTGGACACAAACAAAACACTTCAATCACTAACATGCGCAAACCATCAAAGCCAACGTGTGCAGACGCAGTCCAACTAATCTCCAGCATTTCAGCGGCTGGTTCAGGCGCCGCAGCTGCATTCAAGAGATCTGTTTCGGGGCCATCAGCCGGACACAGATGCATTTAATACACTCTCACAGAAGACATTTAAAAGAAAATCTAGAAACTGATTGAACACCTACTTTCTCCTCTGTGTGAAGTTCATCATAATGCCGAGCTGTGGACCGTCCTCGTGTGTGTGTGTGTGCTCAATGAGACCCAATCACAGCTGTAATCCAGAGGAAAAGTGACAGGACACACGCACTCTTCCCTGGTTCTGGTGTCTCCGGCAGTCAGGCATGTCTTTTCACATTACAGCCCCGGAAAATCCCCAACGCCTCGGATGTAATCCACTTAACTTTGGGGTGCGCAGAAAGGCTGCCGTGGACGAAATCATCTACAGCTAAAATCACTTTCTGTGCTTTAGATTAAGAGAACTCAGAGCTAGAGCAGGTACGTTATTTTAGATGTAAATGCACTTACTGTCGCGTGTAAGCGTCCGTGTGCGCAGGTGACCGGATCAATGGTTCATGTGTGTGTGCGTCTCTGTCCTGTGCTGCAGATGCGATGGGATTCAGTGTTTGCTGTCTCTTGTCCTCCGCTCTGAGCGTCTGTCAGCTGTGGATCACGGCTCTCTCCTGCGGCTCCGAGAACCAGGAATGCTGCCGCTGTGAGAGAGCAATCCAGTCTCTCCCCCCCTTTTTTCCACATGTGTGTTAATGAGCCGTGTGTGTGTGTGTGTGTGTGTGTGTGTGTGTGTGTGTGCATCTCCCTCTGCCTGCTCTCCTCAGACACTGACACAATGTGGCTCCTTCAACTCTCTCTCTCTCTCGCTCTCTCTCTTTCACTCTCTCACTCATTCCATCTCTTATTCAGATTCACATAGCGTTATTTAGCTTGGTAAAAAAGGATTTAAAAAGGCATTACTTAATCATTGTAGGATGGATGTGTTTCCATACAGTTAAAGGGAAGGTTCAGCAGCACTACTGAAGATGCTGGTGTTGTTGGATCCTCGGCTCAGGGCTTTAGTATTATGGGCTGTCAGTGAGTTTTAGATGCTTCCAGAATGATGTCCGTTTCTGTATTTGCATCACTTGTGAATATTTGACTGATTCCTGCATGATTTATTTATAGCAATAGCAGACATGATTTGAGAGAGAGCAGATCCTCCAGTCTCAGCGCCGGCTCATTGATGTACATGTTGGATAATGTCGGCGTTCTCTCGCTCGATGATCCTGTGAAACATTTTTGTTTTTGCTAGTTTTAATTCCGCTTTCCTTTTCTTTCAGTGTGCATTCATTTAATGAGGTTGTTTCCTAACCCATGTAACATGTTGATCATCTAACTTCTCGTCTGTGTCGTGATGAAGTCCAGGAGTTTCTTATAGTTCAGAATAACTTTCACACAAATACATCTGTCATTTCTGTGGTCCAGTTTATCTCCATTTTTAAAGATGAAGGCTGTTATCAGTCCTTGATTCAGAGGAATCACACGTGGCCGACGCTTACATTTATTATGGCCGACTGGAATTTACTGTTTTCTCATTTCATTTAAATTCCAAATTTCATTCCATCAGGAATTGAAGGAAAATAAGGAACTCTAATCTGTCCTTGAGTGACATTGTCAGGAGATTTTGGTTATATTGTGTGTTTTTGGTTCTGAGTGTTTGTTTGTGTTTAAATGTTTCACAGTCGAGAATCGAGAGTTTCTGATTTGATGCCATTCAATGAATTTTGAGCAAACCAATTTTTGTAATTTTTGGATGTGATGGACAACATTTCTTGACTATCTGTGTATTTAGTGCATTCTTTCAGAAAATGCAGCACTGTCTTGGTTCTGTTTAGGTCACAGTGTGGACACACACCTGTCCTCTTGAGCTGCTGTGTTTTAATTACTCTAGTCACCCATTCCACCCACATAATGCTGTATTCATAATTCATCAACTCATTTGCATGTTTTTCATGGTATTCATACATTTCCAAGACGTGCTTTTAAACAGAGCTTAATTATCCTGAGCATTGCATTCAACTCACTGTGATGTGCTGAGGAGCGACTCGCTTTCTCTTTATTATTCAATATTCATTTGATTGTGGGAAGTCTTATTGATATGTTTTCAATGGTAAACTTGCACTTAAATTAAAGAAAGGTAAAAGTTCCCCATTATCTCCTGAGTGCATTATGTGTAGGTTTAGTGGCAGTGTTGAACCGTCACTCCTGACTGTCTCTGCTCCATCTCTCTGACGGCTCGTCTCTCTTCAGAGAACTTGCTCCATATATTATTGTGAGAGTTGCACAAGCAGGACAACCGATTTTCAGACAAATCTATCTAAATGTTAGCTGAATGCATATAAGCATACATTACATGATGCAGTAGATTTCCATTCAATGTTTTTCATGATCTGGAATATAGTCTGTTCTGATCTGATCGGTTGGCTTTATGTAACTCCAATGAGTAATGCTTTTATCAGTCCATGAAAACACAGCTGTTTCCAGCAGACCAGGAATGTTCCAGAAAGCTGTTTGTGACACACACAGGTATATTTGAGCAGCGGATAACTCAACTTTAATTTACAAAAACAGAGGAAAATTTCAGGGAGTGTAAGCGACCATTGCAACTCACTGTCTGAACCCAACCTGATCCGAGCAGATAGTTCTGTTCAGAAGGGATCAGCGCACTAAAGTCGGTGTGGTGGATTGCGTGAGAAATTATCATCTCACATGCTGTTGACGTGTTTTAACAGGAGGTTTTCTATGCTATACTGTATTTCTATAATATAAAATAATTTATAGTATATCTTAACTTTCATGTGGAAGTACAATTACTAAACATAGAAAATAAACTTTTACAGCCATGTAAAAATTGTAAACCCTACACTGTGCAAGCACAAACTGTTAAACAAACTGTTAATCTCTAGCATTAAATAAACAATATAGTTCTTATTCACAGGGATTCAAAGATTTTTAAACAAAAAGACTGAAAAATGAACCACCAAATGAGTGGTGATATTCACCCATTATGTGAATCGACTTTAAACAGAAGAAGAAATATGTAGTATGGCACGTATTCTTTGTGTCCGTTTGGATGAACTTCCTCCCCGAGTTCAGGCTATGTTTGAGGATAAGATAACCCTGCTTTCTGGAACAGAGAGACTGCTAGAACTAGTTTCTGGTTATCTAAGAATAATCCTTATTATTTTCTCATTTTCAACTATTTTATGTCAGTCTTTATAGTAATTTATTTTCTATTTTAGATCAACCTTTATGGCATGAAAAGTGTTTGACCGCTGTAAGAGTCTCCTCCGGGATAAGCAAGTGTTTCTTTGTCAGAAAAAGCAGCAAGTTAAACGGGACCATTTGACATTTAGTCAGAAGTCTGGCAATGCAGGACTCTGGGGCTTGAGGTCTGTCCTTGGTCGGGCCGTTCATTGATGTCAGTCTGTTCGATGGCGAGAGAGTTATTTCGGTGTTCACTGGAGGTTAAAGGTTTAGCTCAGAGTGCAGCGGCTTCCCTTTGGGTTTTCAGACAGGCACTGAATCATCGCAGGTCATTAAAGACTCGCTGAAGGATCGCTGCGCTCAGAAGAAGCCAAACAGATCAACTCCCCAGGTTTCAATACCCTTTAGACAAACCAACTGCTCTGCACTAAGTGGATAAGACACGCGCTTCACGCGGGCTCTGTTTATATAACGACAGTCTAAAGGCAAACTTTGGATCTTTGCACTTTTAAACCTCTGACTGAAGAAGTCATTCTGGACTGTATTCAGGAGGGAAATGTTGTGTATGTGCTGCCTGAAGCTCCACACGGCTTTATCTTTCACACTCTTTATCTTGTGTTCATGTCTGTTTATTTATTTAGCTGACACGTTTATCCGAACCTTTTGCCGAGTGTGAGCTGTTTACAGCGCAAGAGCAGCAATACTCACAGGCCTGCAATGCTGATTTACAAAAGCACGTGGAGTAAAAGCATTTTTTATTTCTCTTGAATCAGCTGGTCACATGATCCCAACATGATGGAGTTCATCACCACACCAGCCTTTGCCGTTTCTCATCCGTTTCCATTGAAATGAGCCTCGTAACAGAAGCGGCCTGTGCTCGAGGAAAAGCCCGTTACCCACGTCACAGATTACATTTTAACTTGAAAACGGGTCTCCAGCACTCGGACACTCGCACACCGCAGTCTCTAAAGCCTCTTGACATCAGGGCTGAATCACCGGCTGGCCTTCAAGAACTGTGTTGTTGCACAACTGGCGTGATTTTAATGAATCTCTGTATTGACGACAATATAAAGATTGAAAGGTTGATTACAGCAGACGGATTCATGCAGATCGTTGTGTTCATGCTGCATCTGCCATCTGTTTATATCTACATTTTTTACTTTGAATTTCTCTTATGACACAAATACTAATTAAAATCTACTGTTGGTGCACAAGTGCAATCATGAAAACCATTTAGATTGGTTTAGTTAAGCTTCATTTATGAATTATTTAATGCTCTCTTCATCTTGAAGATGTGTTTTCTGATCCAATGCAATAACGCAAGTTCATTAAACACAAGCGGCGTTTAAAAACAGCACTGATGTTCTCCCAGTATTTCTGAATGGCTTTAACAGAGCTTTTTTTTAACAGTGATTAACATTTCTCTCTGTATAGATTAGATTGTTTACAGCTGTCATATTTGTTGTAGATTAACAAGAAAAGTGGGGCTTGTGTGTTGCATGTTTATTAATGTCCAGCCTAATAGCTGTATCATGCAGAGATATAAGTGATGTGCCGCTGTTAATGACAGGACGGATGAGGGAAACACCAAGCAATGAAGATAAAGTGAACTGTCTTTTAGTCACTGGCATTATGTGATTTGGAGGTGTCTGGAGCCCAGAGGGGAAAAAAAACATAAATAAATTACATCCATTTTGTGAATCGGCCCTGGAGTCAGCAAGAACGCAGCAAGATGGCAAATTTACATCACCAAAGACAATTTGTACATGGAGCATAACAGCAAAAATAGGCTCATAAATCACATTAGCTGCGGCCCTGAGTGCCATCGATTACCTCACGGCACAATGAATGGGGACATTAAAGCCTCTGGTCCCTAAACATCCACATCAGGAGCCTCCGCACGGGATATATGAGGGCAGGACCCCCCCGAGACGAGGAGGAGGACAGGACATCAGACGAGGCCAGTCTGAGTAAATCAAAACACCTCCGTTCTGTTGAATAGAGGATCTGATTCGCAGCGTTCAGTGGGCGACGCATGAGTCTGGTGGAATGAAAACAACGTCTATTCATGCTTTCATTTCAAGAGATGCTTCAACTCTCCTATATATACTTGCTTTTGAGGAGATTGCTTTAGAAAGAGAGAGAGAGAAATAACGCTGTTTCTGGATTGATTCTGTACAGTGTGCTTGTTAGTTGCTGATGAGTGTTTAATTCACACAGTTCTTGAGTTTAAAACAACACGCTGAATTTTGATTTATTGAGCACAATCCAGGGAGGATTTGAGCATTACCACAGAGAAACATAAGCTCTGCCTGGAGCTCCGACAGTCACAATTAAACTGCGATAAATCACACGCAAAGAGACGAGGCTGCCCGATCTGACACAGTTTCACCAGTTAATGGTCTGTGGGAGTTTCAGAAGGAAAGCATTTCACCCTCAGTCCAGCAAAAATGCTTTATCATCATTTGAATTCATATCTACGTGTCGTCAGGACAGAATCCAGATATAGTCGCTGTCACACGCTTATCCCATCCGTTGTGTAACGGTGAAGACCGTAACTCTGTAGCTCTCGTAGCTCTCGCTGTCCATCTATTAGCGGCTCCTTTCCAACGCAGCATCCCAATTGAAATGAATTAATTAATTGATTAACTTGATTAATTGAATTGAATTAGAGTTTCAACTAGACAACTAGAGTTTCATAGCATGTTGCTGAAGTTACTCTAAATACAGTATAAAAATAAATACAGAAATGCCCACAGCATTTTCTTTAGGTTAATATTTTTCCCCAATATTATGAATTCATTATATTAAGAACTATAACTCTTGATGCGTCTGTGCTGGCGGTGTGATCCCCGTCTGGAGGTTTGTGTTTGTGTCAGGAGTGCACCTGTGATGCCTTGAAGTGCTCTCTCTGTGAGTCTAGGAGCTGAGCGCATGAAATTGCCGCTTTGCCACATGATTTGCACAAATGTGACGCATTTCTGGATCAACAGTCTTTGATGCTCGTGCTCAGGCCGTCTCGCAGGGAAGTGTCATTGTGGCAACTTTTATCTTGCACCACCAAAGCATTATTCTGCTGCCATTTTCTCCTCAGTCTGGAGGATTGCATCAAGCTTAAATTATTTTAGGATATTTTCATCTTTGAGAATTGCAAAACATGTAGGGAGATTCAGCTGCAGTATACCGAGACCATATGCCCACATATGCCAGCCTCCTGAGCCCTTATCAGAGCACCTTTCCCAGTATATATGCCTCATGTGTCATCATACCCATCTCTGGTGTGACAGTGGCAGAGGTTTGTCGTCATAAAGAGTGAGAAAGGTTGACACAGAGCCACTAAATCCCTAACTTCCAGAGAATCACTCTAAACCAAAGCTGAACAGAGGCGAGTCTGCTGGCGAAAAGATAATGCAACAGAACTCATACTAAAACAAGAATCAACATCGGCTTGGCTTTCCGAGATGACGAGAATAGAGGGATTTGAAATGTTGTAAAAGTGAGATGGAGATGATGGTGTTTTATTACCCAACAGGTGAGTGAGTGTTTTATGGAACAGATAAACTGCATCTATAGCTCTCTCAGAGCTCTCTGTAAAGGGTTCGGGCGGATCACTGAAGCCTGGTAACTCATGTTTTGTTAGCAGCAGGAGAATCACATTCATTCACACAGTCACTCAGAGCTAAAGCACATCCAAAACAATGTTCTTATGCAAAATGCATGCAGTTATGTTTTTTAATCGCTAGAGGGCAACATTAACAACTTTTACTATCAAAATAATCGTAATGGCGGCAACCCCTTATGGAAGACTGCTGCCCACATCCACACACACAACTAAAGTGTCCAGGTCACCCCTGGTCCTTCACTGGCATCACTCCTCCTCCTGTGTTTCCACTCCTCCGTGAGATTCGAGGCCAGTGCAGCTGAGAAGCATTATTAATCACGCCGCTCTCACGGCCCTCAGCATGGCACTGCCCGCCACAGTGCACCTTTAAAGGGTTTGATGATGCCATTGGCAAACGTGTTCTTTTGTGACTTGTGGCTATTGGTAAAGTGCCAAGCTTGAATATGTGGTTGTGTGATGAGAGATTTACAGGGATTTAAGGAGTCGGTTGGTGCTGTTCCTCACACAAAGCCATCATATCGATTTAGAAGATTTAGCCAAGGAGTTTTCTAGACTACTGGTATGAAGCAACTTTTACTCATATTTCCTTTTGTTCTTCACAAAGGAAAAAAGTCACACAGATCTGGAACAATTTGCATTGTTGGGTGAACCATTCTTTTAACAAAATCCTGTGAAATGGGTTGAAAACGGATCTAGAATAAACAATTAAAGTCTTAATGATTGATAGGAATGTTCACTTTTCTAACTTTAACCAGATATATTTTTTGTCTTGTTTTTTAGGTCCCTTCAAGAGTGGTGGGTTTCAGTAAGGAGTCATGTCATGTGACCATTAATCAGGAAGTAATTAAACGTGGCATGTGTTAAACGAGCAGCATGTTAATTGTTCTTGAGATAATCCTATGGCATCTGCATGCATCTTATGCCCTTTGTAGCGCTGTGGGTATATATTGAATGTTTTAACAACATCTTCAAGTGCAGATCCTTATTTGTGGATGGAGTTACATTCTATAAAGTTGACAGTTAGAAGTCTGTTATTTACTGTGTTATTTATCACTATTGTGCTCATATAATATACATTAGTGGTCGTACTGTTGCTAGAGTTTGAAAGTTCATCTCAATCACAGGGATTTAATTCATATATCTGTAGGTTAAAGGACAAGCTGATAGTTGCTGATGTAAATTTCAGTTTCCTTGCAATATCAATAAACCTGTGGACAAGGAGCCGACCACCTTGATGTCAGAGTCTTGATGTTCTGAAAGGGATTATCTGGCTGTTATATTAAATACAGAACATATATTCTGTTCAACATTCTGTTGATTGTAGTCCAGGTTCAGCTTTGTCCTTTAGTCATTAGATGCAGACACATGTGAACACTTCTAGTGCTGAAGCAGCAAGCAGCTCCATCTTTACTCATATGATTGTTTTATCAGTCAATTGAAAGGGAAGAAATTGGTCATTTCATGAGCGGCATGTTCTGTTAGCACTGTTAAATTGTTGGGGGTGGTGGAATCGCACGCTTTATTGGCTCTCAGCTCTAATTACAGCAGAAGATTACTCAAGGGTTAGGGTTCAGAAAGGAGCCGTCTCTGTAATCTCTGGTTCTGGATGTTCTCTAGCTCCAGTTCTGTTGAGGTTCGTATGGCTCAGTGGTTTGGGAAATTAAACTCTACACAGATTCAGTATTTGTGGCATCAGGCCCAACTGTTTCTCAAATGTCCTTCACTTTAACACCTGAGAAGGACTCCCAATCTTTATTCTCTATGGTACATCCTACCAAAGGACACTAATGGAAAGCTGACCCTAGATAAAAAAAACCTATGCCAAAATGTACTTTAGTAAAAAAGTCCAAATTACTTCTGTAATGCAAAACAAACAAACAAAAATAAACACACATATTTGTGTATGTGTTAAGAGTGTGCTTATTTTAATACTAAGAGTTCACTATTTTCTCTGGGTTTTATTTTTAAAGTAATGATTGTAGCGCAGCAGCAGAAAGTCTCTCAAAACGCTGATGTGGAGGGAGAACATGCCTTTCGCTGGTCTCATTGTCATCCCGTATAACTTTTTGCATGTCCATAAAGATGACCTCGTCTCCATTATTCTCTGCTTCATCGTTATCAGCTTGAAATATTCTGAATGCTTTTACAAAGTGTGCGTCATTATCCCTGACCATGGCAGTTCATCTTACAACAAAGAGCAAATGAGCCGTGAATTAGGAACCATTCTGTTTTTTGCAGTTGACAATTTTTCACCTACACATAATCAGTCCTTAACGTCTATTCCCTTCTTTACTTAGACGATTTTAAAATAATGAGAATACTTCCATCGCAGAAGCTCTGACCTGCCATCTCCAATGCATTACGTTACAATGCAAAACTGTACAGGACATTTTGAATATTTGGTCTTACTTATTAGTTTGACTAATGCTCAAGCTGTCTTTTCATCTTTTTTAGTCTTTTTTAGTTTTAGTCGAGTATCGGCACCCTTGACGGCTCAAGATAGCTTTCAGGAGGAATTGTCAGGCCCAGGAGTTGTGCTTCCCTTTGATTTGATTAAGTCCCGTTTTGTCTCTGCTCCTGTTCTCTCTATTCTAAAAAATAAAAATATGACTACTGTAATAAGGAGACTTGGGTCGGCTTTAATTTGAAATTGCAATTCGTTGTGTTAGGAAACAATAATTGTTTATTTTATTTTATTTGTTTATTTGACAGGGACAGTGTACATTAATCGACATTACTGTAAATGCACCAGAATTAGCCAAAAGGCTATTTTTTATCCGTTGTCCCTGAACAGATCATAAAATTGTCTACCTAAAGCACAATAAAAAGATTACAGACACCAATACAAATATAAACAGCAGTAAAACAGATTTAACTCATTAAAACCTGTTGCTAAATACAATGTACAAATAAGTATAAACATAAATCATGTTGAAAAAAAAGAAGAAAATAATTAATATCATACACATTTACACAGCAGAGACACAAATGGCAGCAGGATGTGTTGATTTAATTTCATTGTAAATATTCTGCTAATGTTTTATATTTCAGTATTATTCCTGCAGAAATTCAAGATTCAAAGTGTTTATTGTCATATATACAGACAGAAAGCATGTTTTCCTGTACAATGAGATTCTTACTTTGCCTTCCACAGTAAATGTCACACAAGTAGTAAACTACAAAATAAGATAAATATATAAGTAATAAGAAGAGCAAATATATAAAAATGTAAAAATGTAAAAGGGCAAAGTAGTAAAGTGAGGTAGTGCAGTCCTGATAGTGTAAAGTGAGGTAGTGCAGTCCTGATAGTGTAAAGTGAGGTAGTGCAGTCCTGATAGTGTAAAGTGTGGTAGTGCAGTCCTGATAGTGTAAAGTGTGGTAGTGCAGTCCTGATAGTGTAAAGTGTGGTAGTGCAGTCCTGATAGTGTAAAGTGTGGTAGTGCAGTCCTGATAGTGTAAAGTGAGGTAGTGCAGTCCTGATAGTGTAAAGTGTGGTAGTGCAGTCCTGATAGTGTAAAGTGAGGTAGTGCAGTCCTGATAGTGTAAAGTGAGGTAGTGCAGTCCTGATAGTGTAAAGTGAGGTAGTGCAGTCCTGATAGTGTAAAGTGTGGTAGTGCAGTCCTGATAGTGTAAAGTGTGGTAGTGCAGTCCTGATAGTGTAAAGTGTGGTAGTGCAGTCCTGATAGTGTAAAGTGTGGTAGTGCAGTCCTGATAGTGTAAAGTGAGGTAGTGCAGTCCTGATAGTGTAAAGTGTGGTAGTGCAGTCCTGATAGTGTAAAGTGTGGTAGTGCAGTCCTGATAGTGTAAAGTGTGGTAGTGCAGTCCTGATAGTGTAAAGTGAGGTAGTGCAGTCCTGATAGTGTAAAGTGAGGTAGTGCAGTCCTGATAGTGTAAAGTGTGGTAGTGCAGTCCTGATAGTGTAAAGTGTGGTAGTGCAGTCCTGATAGTGTAAAGTGTGGTAGTGCAGTCCTGATAGTGTAAAGTGTGGTAGTGCAGTCCTGATAGTGTAAAGTGAGGTAGTGCAGTCCTGATAGTGTAAAGTGAGGTAGTGCCGTCCTGATAGTGTAAAGTGTGGTAGTGCCGTCCTGATAGTGTAAAGTGTGGTAGTGCAGTCCTGATAGTGTAAAGTGTGGTAGTGCAGTCCTGATAGTGTAAAGTGTGGTAGTGCCGTCCTGATAGTGTAAAGTGTGGTAGTGCCGTCCTGATAGTGTAAAGTGAGGTAGTGCCGTCCTGATAGTGTAAAGTGTGGTAGTGCCGTCCTGATAGTGTAAAGTGAGGTAGTGCAGTCCTGATAGTGTAAAGTGAGGTAGTGCAGTCCTGATAGTGTAAAGTGTGGTAGTGCAGTCCTGATAGTGTAAAGTGAGGTAGTGCAGTCCTGATAGTGTAAAGTGTGGTAGTGCCGTCCTGATAGTGTAAAGTGTGGTAGTGCCGTCCTGATAGTGTAAAGTGAGGTAGTGCAGTCCTGATAGTGTAAAGTGAGGTAGTGCAGTCCTGATAGTGTAAAGTGAGGTAGTGCAGTCCTGATAGTGTAAAGTGTGGTAGTGCAGTCCTGATAGTGTAAAGTGTGGTAGTGCAGTCCTGATAGTGTAAAGTGTGGTAGTGCAGTCCTGATAGTGTAAAGTGTGGTAGTGCAGTCCTGATAGTGTAAAGTGAGGTAGTGCAGTCCTGATAGTGTAAAGTGTGGTAGTGCAGTCCTGATAGTGTAAAGTGAGGTAGTGCAGTCCTGATAGTGTAAAGTGTGGTAGTGCAGTCCTGATAGTGTAAAGTGTGGTAGTGCAGTCCTGATAGTGTAAAGTGAGGTAGTGCAGTCCTGATAGTGTAAAGTGTGGTAGTGCAGTCCTGATAGTGTAAAGTGAGGTAGTGCAGTCCTGATAGTGTAAAGTGTGGTAGTGCAGTCCTGATAGTGTAAAGTGTGGTAGTGCAGTCCTGATAGTGTAAAGTGTGGTAGTGCAGTCCTGATAGTGTAAAGTGTGGTAGTGCAGTCCTGATAGTGTAAAGTGTGGTAGTGCAGTCCTGATAGTGTAAAGTGAGGTAGTGCAGTCCTGATAGTGTAAAGTGAGGTAGTGCAGTCCTGATAGTGTAAAGTGTGGTAGTGCAGTCCTGATAGTGTAAAGTGTGGTAGTGCAGTCCTGATAGTGTAAAGTGTGGTAGTGCAGTCCTGATAGTGTAAAGTGAGGTAGTGCAGTCCTGATAGTGTAAAGTGTGGTAGTGCAGTCCTGATAGTGTAAAGTGTGGTAGTGCAGTCCTGATAGTGTAAAGTGTGGTAGTGCAGTCCTGATAGTGTAAAGTGTGGTAGTGCAGTCCTGATAGTGTAAAGTGTGGTAGTGCCGTCCTGATAGTGTAAAGTGAGGTAGTGCAGTCCTGATAGTGTAAAGTGAGGTAGTGCAGTCCTGATAGTGTAAAGTGTGGTAGTGCAGTCCTGATAGTGTAAAGTGTGGTAGTGCAGTCCTGATAGTGTAAAGTGAGGTAGTGCAGTCCTGATAGTGTAAAGTGAGGTAGTGCCGTCCTGATAGTGTAAAGTGTGGTAGTGCCGTCCTGATAGTGTAAAGTGTGGTAGTGCCGTCCTGATAGTGTAAAGTGAGGTAGTGCCGTCCTGATAGTGTAAAGTGTGGTAGTGCCGTCCTGATAGTGTAAAGTGAGGTAGTGCAGTCCTGATAGTGTAAAGTGTGGTAGTGCAGTCCTGATAGTGTAAAGTGAGGTAGTGCAGTCCTGATAGTGTAAAGTGAGGTAGTGCAGTCCTGATAGTGTAAAGTGTGGTAGTGCAGTCCTGATAGTGTAAAGTGAGGTAGTGCAGTCCTGATAGTGTAAAGTGAGGTAGTGCAGTCCTGATAGTGTAAAGTGTGGTAGTGCAGTCCTGATAGTGTAAAGTGAGGTAGTGCAGTCCTGATAGTGTAAAGTGAGGTAGTGCAGTCCTGATAGTGTAAAGTGTGGTAGTGCAGTCCTGATAGTGTAAAGTGTGGTAGTGCAGTCCTGATAGTGTAAAGTGAGGTAGTGCAGTCCTGATAGTGTAAAGTGAGGTAGTGCAGTCCTGATAGTGTAAAGTGAGGTAGTGCAGTCCTGATAGTGTAAAGTGTGGTAGTGCAGTCCTGATAGTGTAAAGTGAGGTAGTGCAGTCCTGATAGTGTAAAGTGAGGTAGTGCAGTCCTGATAGTGTAAAGTGTGGTAGTGCAGTCCTGATAGTGTAAAGTGTGGTAGTGCAGTCCTGATAGTGTAAAGTGTGGTAGTGCAGTCCTGATAGTGTAAAGTGTGGTAGTGCAGTCCTGATAGTGTAAAGTGAGGTAGTGCAGTCCTGATAGTGTAAAGTGTGGTAGTGCAGTCCTGATAGTGTAAAGTGAGGTAGTGCAGTCCTGATAGTGTAAAGTGTGGTAGTGCCGTCCTGATAGTGTAAAGTGAGGTAGTGCCGTCCTGATAGTGTAAAGTGTGGTAGTGCCGTCCTGATAGTGTAAAGTGTGGTAGTGCCGTCCTGATAGTGTAAAGTGTGGTAGTGCCGTCCTGATAGTGTAAAGTGAGGTAGTGCCGTCCTGATAGTGTAAAGTGTGGTAGTGCCGTCCTGATAGTGTAAAGTGAGGTAGTGCCGTCCTGATAGTGTAAAGTGTGGTAGTGCCGTCCTGATAGTGTAAAGTGAGGTAGTGCAGTCCTGATAGTGTAAAGTGTGGTAGTGCAGTCCTGATAGTGTAAAGTGAGGTAGTGCAGTCCTGATAGTGTAAAGTGTGGTAGTGCCGTCCTGATAGTGTAAAGTGTGGTAGTGCAGTCCTGATAGTGTAAAGTGAGGTAGTGCAGTCCTGATAGTGTAAAGTGAGGTAGTGCAGTCCTGATAGTGTAAAGTGTGGTAGTGCAGTCCTGATAGTGTAAAGTGTGGTAGTGCAGTCCTGATAGTGTAAAGTGTGGTAGTGCAGTCCTGATAGTGTAAAGTGTGGTAGTGCAGTCCTGATAGTGTAAAGTGAGGTAGTGCAGTCCTGATAGTGTAAAGTGTGGTAGTGCAGTCCTGATAGTGTAAAGTGAGGTAGTGCAGTCCTGATAGTGTAAAGTGTGGTAGTGCAGTCCTGATAGTGTAAAGTGTGGTAGTGCAGTCCTGATAGTGTAAAGTGTGGTAGTGCAGTCCTGATAGTGTAAAGTGAGGTAGTGCAGTCCTGATAGTGTAAAGTGAGGTAGTGCAGTCCTGATAGTGTAAAGTGAGGTAGTGCAGTCCTGATAGTGTAAAGTGTGGTAGTGCAGTCCTGATAGTGTAAAGTGAGGTAGTGCAGTCCTGATAGTGTAAAGTGAGGTAGTGCAGTCCTGATAGTGTAAAGTGTGGTAGTGCAGTCCTGATAGTGTAAAGTGAGGTAGTGCAGTCCTGATAGTGTAAAGTGTGGTAGTGCAGTCCTGATAGTGTAAAGTGAGGTAGTGCAGTCCTGATAGTGTAAAGTGTGGTAGTGCAGTCCTGATAGTGTAAAGTGTGGTAGTGCAGTCCTGATAGTGTAAAGTGTGGTAGTGCAGTCCTGATAGTGTAAAGTGTGGTAGTGCCGTCCTGATAGTGTAAAGTGAGGTAGTGCAGTCCTGATAGTGTAAAGTGAGGTAGTGCAGTCCTGATGGTGTAAAGTGAGGTAGTGCAGTCCTGATAGTGTAAAGTGTGGTAGTGCAGTCCTGATGGTGTAAAGTGAGGTAGTGCAGTCCTGATAGTGTAAAGTGAGGTAGTGCAGTCCTGATGGTGTAAAGTGAGGTAGTGCCGTCCTGATAGTGTAAAGTGAGGTAGTGCAGTCCTGATAGTGTAAAGTGAGGTAGTGCCGTCCTGATAGTGTAAAGTGTGGTAGTGCCGTCCTGATAGTGTAAAGTGTGGTAGTGCCGTCCTGATAGTGTAAAGTGTGGTAGTGCCGTCCTGATAGTGTAAAGTGAGGTAGTGCAGTCCTGATAGTGTAAAGTGTGGTAGTGCAGTCCTGATAGTGTAAAGTGAGGTAGTGCAGTCCTGATAGTGTAAAGTGTGGTAGTGCAGTCCTGATAGTGTAAAGTGTGGTAGTGCAGTCCTGATAGTGTAAAGTGTGGTAGTGCAGTCCTGATAGTGTAAAGTGAGGTAGTGCAGTCCTGATAGTGTAAAGTGAGGTAGTGCAGTCCTGATAGTGTAAAGTGAGGTAGTGCAGTCCTGATAGTGTAAAGTGTGGTAGTGCAGTCCTGATAGTGTAAAGTGTGGTAGTGCAGTCCTGATAGTGTAAAGTGAGGTAGTGCAGTCCTGATAGTGTAAAGTGTGGTAGTGCAGTCCTGATAGTGTAAAGTGTGGTAGTGCAGTCCTGATAGTGTAAAGTGAGGTAGTGCAGTCCTGATAGTGTAAAGTGAGGTAGTGCAGTCCTGATAGTGTAAAGTGTGGTAGTGCAGTCCTGATAGTGTAAAGTGAGGTAGTGCAGTCCTGATAGTGTAAAGTGAGGTAGTGCAGTCCTGATAGTGTAAAGTGAGGTAGTGCAGTCCTGATAGTGTAAAGTGAGGTAGTGCAGTCCTGATAGTGTAAAGTGAGGTAGTGCAGTCCTGATAGTGTAAAGTGTGGTAGTGCAGTCCTGATAGTGTAAAGTGAGGTAGTGCAGTCCTGATAGTGTAAAGTGAGGTAGTGCAGTCCTGATAGTGTAATGTGAGGTAGTGCAGTCCTGATAGTGTAAAGTGTGGTAGTGCAGTCCTGATAGTGTAAAGTGAGGTAGTGCAGTCCTGATAGTGTAAAGTGTGGTAGTGCAGTCCTGATAGTGTAAAGTGTGGTAGTGCAGTCCTGATAGTGTAAAGTGAGGTAGTGCAGTCCTGATAGTGTAAAGTGTGGTAGTGCAGAATGTAAACAATTGTTCATGTATGTTGTGATTGTAGACTCTATCTGCTGTTTAGGAGTCTTATGGCAGAGGGAAAGAAAGAGTTCTTCAGTCTAGCAGTCCTGGATTTCACACTTCTGTACCTCCGTCCTGAGGGTAGAAGTGTGAACAGACCATGTTGGGGGTGGGAGGGGTTTGAGGATGGAGGCAGCTCTTCTGTGGACTGTGCAGTCTTCACCACTCTCTGCAGGCGTTTGCGGTCCATGACAGAAGTGCTGCCGTACACACAGTGATGCAGCTGGTCAGGACACTCTCAATGGTGCAGCGGTAGAAGTTGCTGAGGATCTTAGGCGACATGCCGAACTTCCTCAGCCTCCTCAGAAAATACAGCCGCTGTTGAGCCTTCTTGACCAGCTGCGTGATGTGAGGTGTCCATGTGAGGTCCTCATTGATGTGGACACCCAAGTATTTAAAGCTGCACACTCTCTCCACTTCAAGCTCCCGGATGAACAGTGGCTGAGGCGTCCTCCTCTCCTTCCTCATGTCCACTATCATCTCCTTTGTCTTGTCTGTGTTGAGGGTGAGGTTGTTGTCTTCACACCATGACACCAGACTGGCCACCTCCCTCCTGTAAGCTGCCTCGTCACCGCCAGCGATACGTCCTATCACTGCGGTGTCGTCCGCGAACTTCAGGATGATGTTGTCCTTGTGGGAGGCGACACAGTCGTAGGTGTACAAAAATGCACAGTCTATCATCACTGGCACTGAGCTGAATGTGCTTTTATCGTTGTTGAAAACGGTGTGTTAGCATTTGAGAAATATGCTTCAAATACTTGATGTTTTGCAGATGGTGAAGAATGAATGAGAAACGTGTTCATGGATTTTGGGAAATGTGCTCATTGAATCATTCTGTGTGAAAGCAGTGATAAATGATTGACCGTTCGGTCTGTTTAGACTCTGTTTCTCTAAATGTGTGACCAATACTTCAGTGCTTTCCTGTCGCTCAGTAGAGCATTGGTGTTTACAACGCCTTGGTCATGGGTTCGATCCCAGGGAAAGCAAGACCTGATTCAATGTGTTCCCTGAATGCACTATGAGTCACTTTGGATAAAAGCGTCTGCCAAATGCATAAATGTAAAATTATTTTTAAGAACTGTAATGAAATAATTGTAAAATGCAGGACTTGAACTGATATTGTCTCATGGCATTGTAAGATTGATAACGTCTTGTGAACCTTTCAGTCGACTCCACTGTTATGGATCAATTTACAATCCTAAGTAAACATGGAAAATGTGGACTTTAATTTGGTCTGCTGTTTTCCTGGACATTATTCTATCACTTCTCCCTTTTTCACTCACACAAATCTCACCCAATAAGATTTAGTTGTTATTTCAGGGTATAAAATCTTGCTGGTTGAGGTTTCAAGTGTGAAATGTGATGAGATTGGCTGGAGAGACTGCTGTAACCTTTCAGGGGATTGCCGAGCTGAACTGGGTCATGCAACATCCAGCCGTGTTTGATGAAAAGGTTTCTGTTCCAGAGGTGCAGACATTGATTGGTTTGGTCTTTCCTCCACAGCTCCATGGAGAACCTCAGGCATCAGTGTCATGAGAGATCTGCTCAAAATAAAGCAAGAACCCCGTCTTTACTTTCCTGAGAGTGACAGCTTTTCCTTACACTGGGATTGAATGTTGAGATCTACATCCCTGTCTGGGTTAAGCATTAAACGCTTCTCATGTCAGCATAACTATAGATCATTTCATGCTTTATTAACTGAATGAATAGAGCATGGACAAACCCTACACTGTACTGAAACAATCTGATGTTTTTCTTATCCTAACCCATTTTACAGTAGATTAGATTCAACTTTATTGTCATTACACAAGTACAGGTACAAGGCAACGAAATGCAGTTTAGGTCTAACCAGAAGTGCAATAGCAGCAAGAGCAGGATATATACAATGGTTGCATTTGTGCAGGATATGGAGATGTACAGGATTTACAGGTAATATGTACAATGAATATAAAATACAGATGGTTATTACTATGACAGGGAGTGTGTGCTGTAAATATAATTTCAGGTGTCTCTTACTATAAACAGTAAACTGAGGAACATGCTGTTACTATTTGCCCTGGGTGTGATGTGATGTGTGCACTTCCTAGCTGTCGGGTCTTAGTCACTTCCTGGTTGTCTAGTCACTGTTAGTGTGTGTGTTGTTTATCACGTGGGTGTTGCCTCTCATTCCCTCCTTTCACCTGTCTCGTTTCTAGTTCATTAGTGTGCCCCAGGTGATCGTCATCTCCTAGTGTATTTCACCCCTTGGCTTTTCCTCTGTCTTTGTCCGTGGTTGACGGTTTGTGGGTGTTTCCTGTCGGTGTTGGCATGTGGATATTCCCCCCCGAGATCTCCCAGGTTTGCACACGAGGTGCCTTTTGTGTTTATCTTCAAGTCTTTTGTTTATTCGTGTTTTTGGATTTTGCACAACTAGTGCTTTTTTGTTTATATTTAAAGTATTTTGTGTGAAGTCTAATAAACGAGTCTTTGAGTTCAGTTCTTGTCCGTCTCGTCTTCGTCACTTTGACCTCGAGCGTAACACATGCAGTCAGTTAGTTTGGAGCAGAAGGAGAGTTTCCTTGCATTTAATCCAGACACACTGATCCTTGCAGTGCAGAATGGGGTCACTGCACTTGTCCCACAATCCCTGGGGTCTCGGCCTTATTATTCCACCTCTGCTTTTAACAGGGATGTCAGCAATCCCGCAGAACCCATCCAGCCCACACCGGACCGCTCAATTCCACATCATTTATACTCATTATGGCAAGAAATCCTGACAGCAAGGTAATTTACCATTTATTCCGACACACAAGTCTCTCACACAGACACACACACACACACACACTTACTCGCATACATACACTTGTGCACACAAACACTCACACACACTTGACACTTAATATTCATCAATGTTATTGATTATTGCATTATTTTTCTGTTATTTCTGTAAAGCTGCTTTGAAACAATCTCTATTGTGGAAAGGGCTTTATGAATAAAGGTGACTTGACGTGACACACACACACACACACATATATAATAATACACGCACTCGGAGGTTTGGAAAGACGACTCTGAGATGTCAATAGTCCTTTAAGCTTTAGAATCTTTGTGATGTTTAGCATGAAAAACTAACAAAGTGTGTGTGTCCGCATCCGCGCCTGTGTGTTAAAGGCCTGTTCAGTTCTACCTGAAAGAGATGAACCTGATTCTAGGCATGTTTTGCGCTGGTTTCTGTTGCACGTGTATATCGTGATGGTTCAGAAACGTCCGGTCAGTGACACTAAAGGTAAACGCTCAATCACATTTTAAAATTACAGCAATTACACAAACCTTAACCGATAGTGTTAGCAGAAGGAAACGTGAGAAACATTTGCTGAAGCAACCGCACCATTTTAGCGTGTTTGGTTTATTTTATAGTGATCCGTGTTTCCGTGTACCGAATGCTTGCGTTTATGTTTCATGCACTTTGGCTAAAGTGTTCTGACGTCATTACAGGGTTTTGTGTAAAGAACAATGCAAAAATAAGGCTTTAATATCAATTTTTAAAATAGTTTGTTTTAGTTGGAAATGCAATGAATTGTAAGTATATTTCTGCAAAATGAAGGTATAAGCATGTTTTTTAATGAGACTGCTTGAATAAAATGTTCTTTAGGTCTTAGCTTCTCCATGCCATCAGGCTATAAAGCTTTTTGGTTCTGTTTGGGGCTTTAGTTTTTAAGAGTGAATGTGTGAAAGATCTGATGGACCTGATGGTCTGAACCCACTGGACCTGAGGCTCCTAATGCCTCTTCATGCTGCAAATGAACAGAATAGGTTCAGAAGTGCAGCAGCAGAGAGACTCAGTGATTCACAGGTTGCAGGGATTGTATTTCACTGGTTATGAGAATCTCTCGCTGAAAACAGCAACTCTGCCTTTGAATCATAGATTTACTATTTCACAGCCTTACAAAACCTATTGCTCTGCAAAGTCATTCTTCTCCCAGTCCATTCTTGTTCTTTTCTCTTGAAGTTTCCTGCATCCCATGTACAAAGTGAAAAGCTGAGTGTGACGTGTCGGCCTTCTCTCTGATAGTTCTGCTTTCTTCTTTGACTCAAGTGCATATGAGCTAAAAATTGCACTCCGACGCTGTGTTTCCTAAGACATTCATTTACAGCCTGGTTTAACAGATGCTATTCCTGTAAATAATACATGCGCTCTGAATAAAAAATAACACTGTTGTGGTTTCTCAGGCTTTGATGGAAAAACTTATTTTCGAGACATTAGCGTAACCGTCTGACCAGAAGCTGGATGTTTGAACTATAATCCTCCTCTGAGAATCAGCTGGTAAAAGTTTGGGATCAGATGAAATGAAGCACTGAAAACCACATTATCCAGAGAACATGTCAATAAAGATGTGACTAGACTTGCTTACGCCGTAAACAATTTTTGCGTTAAATCTGTGATTGATGGCGTGTTTGTGGAAGGTCTTCAGAAAGGCAGGCAGAACACCACTGTGTGCTGGTCTTGTGTTTGCTGTGAGCCGTGTGCTGGTCTTGTGTTTGCCGTGTGCTGGTCTTGTGTTTGCTGTGAGCCGTGTGCTGGTCTTGTGTTTGCCGTGAGCCGTGTGCCGGTCTTGTGTTTGCCGTGAGCCGTGTGCTGGTCTTGTGTTTGCCGTGAGCCGTGTGCTGGTCTTGTGTTTGCCGTGAGCCGTGTGCTGGTCTTGTGTTTGCCGTGAGCCGTGTGCTGGTCTTGTGTTTGCCGTGAGCCGTGTGCTGGTCTTGTGTTTGCCGTGAGCCGTGTGCTGGTCTTGTGTTTGCCGTGTGCTGGTCTTGTGTTTGCCGTGTGCTGGTCTTGTGTTTGCCGTGTGCTGGTCTTGTGTTTGCCGTGTGCTGGTCTTGTGTTTGCCGTGAGCCGTGTGCTGGTCTTGTGTTTGCCGTGTGCTGGTCTTGTGTTTGCCGTGAGCCGTGTGCTGGTCTTGTGTTTGCTGTGAGCCGTGTGCTGGTCTTGTGTTTGCTGTGAGCCGTGTGCTGGTCTTGTGTTTGCTGTGAGCCGTGTGCTGGTCTTGTGTTTGCCGTGAGCCGTGTGCTGGTCTTGTGTTTGCCGTGAGCCGTGTGCTGGTCTTGTGTTTGCCGTGTGCTGGTCTTGTGTTTGCTGTGAGCCGTGTGCTGGTCTTGTGTTTGCTGTGAGCCGTGTGCTGGTATTGTGTTTGCCGTGAGCCGTGTGCTGGTCTTGTGCTTGCCGTGAGCCGTGTGCTGGTCTTGTGTTTGCCGTGAGCCGTGTGCTGGTCTTGTGTTTGCTGTGAGCCGTGTGCTGGTCTTGTGTTTGCCGTGTGCTGGTCTTGTGTTTGCCGTGTGCTGGTCTTGTGTTTGCCGTGAGCCGTGTGCTGGTCTTGTGTTTGCTGTGAGCCGTGTGCTGGTCTTGTGTTTGCTGTGAGCCGTGTGCTGGTCTTGTGTTTGCCGTGTGCTGGTCTTGTGTTTGCCGTGAGCCGTGTGCTGGTCTTGTGCTTGCCGTGAGCCGTGTGCTGGTCTTGTGTTTGCCGTGTGCTGGTCTTGTGTTTGCCGTGAGCCGTGTGCTGGTCTTGTGTTTGCCGTGAGCCGTGTGCTGGTCTTGTGTTTGCTGTGAGCCGTGTGCTGGTCTTGTGTTTGCCGTGAGCCGTGTGCTGGTCTTGTGTTTGCCGTGAGCCGTGTGCTGGTCTTGTGTTTGCCGTGTGCTGGTCTTGTGTTTGCCGTGTGCCGGTCTTGTGTTTGCCGTGAGCCGTGTGCCGGTCTTGTGTTTGCTGTGAGCCGTGTGCCGGTCTTGTGTTTGCCGTGTGCTGGTCTTGTGTTTGCCGTGTGCTGGTCTTGTGTTTGCCGTGAGCCGTGTGCTGGTCTTGTGTTTGCCGTGAGCCGTGTGCTGGTCTTGTGTTTGCCGTGAGCCGTGTGCTGGTCTTGTGTTTGCTGTGAGCCGTGTGCTGGTCTTGTGTTTGCCGTGAGCCGTGTGCTGGTCTTGTGTTTGCCGTGAGCCGTGTGCTGGTCTTGTGTTTGCTGTGAGCCGTGTGCTGGTCTTGTGCTTGCCGTGAGCCGTGTGCTGGTCTTGTGTTTGCCGTGAGCCGTGTGCTGGTCTTGTGTTTGCTGTGAGCCGTGTGCTGGTCTTGTGTTTGCCGTGTGCTGGTCTTGTGTTTGCCGTGTGCTGGTCTTGTGTTTGCCGTGTGCTGGTCTTGTGTTTGCCGTGAGCCGTGTGCTGGTCTTGTGCTTGCCGTGAGCCGTGTGCTGGTCTTGTGTTTGCCGTGAGCCGTGTGCTGGTCTTGTGTTTGCTGTGAGCCGTGTGCTGGTCTTGTGTTTGCCGTGTGCTGGTCTTGTGTTTGCCGTGTGCTGGTCTTGTGTTTGCCGTGTGCTGGTCTTGTGTTTGCCGTGAGCCGTGTGCTGGTCTTGTGTTTGCTGTGAGCCGTGTGCTGGTCTTGTGTTTGCTGTGAGCCGTGTGCTGGTCTTGTGTTTGCCGTGTGCTGGTCTTGTGTTTGCCGTGAGCCGTGTGCTGGTCTTGTGTTTGCCGTGAGCCGTGTGCTGGTCTTGTGCTTGCCGTGAGCCGTGTGCTGGTCTTGTGCTTGCCGTGAGCCGTGTGCTGGTCTTGTGTTTGCCGTGTGCTGGTCTTGTGTTTGCCGTGAGCCGTGTGCTGGTCTTGTGTTTGCTGTGAGCCGTGTGCTGGTCTTGTGTTTGCCGTGAGCCGTGTGCTGGTCTTGTGTTTGCCGTGAGCCGTGTGCTGGTCTTGTGTTTGCCGTGTGCCGGTCTTGTGTTTGCCGTGAGCCGTGTGCCGGTCTTGTGTTTGCCGTGTGCTGGTCTTGTGTTTGCCGTGTGCTGGTCTTGTGTTTGCCGTGAGCCGTGTGCTGGTCTTGTGTTTGCTGTGAGCCGTGTGCTGGTCTTGTGTTTGCTGTGAGCCGTGTGCTGGTCTTGTGTTTGCCGTGTGCTGGTCTTGTGTTTGCCGTGAGCCGTGTGCTGGTCTTGTGCTTGCCGTGAGCCGTGTGCTGGTCTTGTGCTTGCCGTGAGCCGTGTGCTGGTCTTGTGCTTGCCGTGAGCCGTGTGCTGGTCTTGTGTTTGCCGTGTGCTGGTCTTGTGTTTGCTGTGAGCCGTGTGCTGGTCTTGTGTTTGCCGTGAGCCGTGTGCTGGTCTTGTGTTTGCCGTGAGCCGTGTGCTGGTCTTGTGTTTGCCGTGAGCCGTGTGCTGGTCTTGTGTTTGCCGTGTGCTGGTCTTGTGTTTGCCGTGTGCCGGTCTTGTGTTTGCCGTGAGCCGTGTGCCGGTCTTGTGTTTGCTGTGAGCCGTGTGCTGGTCTTGTGTTTGCCGTGTGCTGGTCTTGTGTTTGCTGTGAGCCGTGTGCTGGTCTTGTGTTTGCCGTGAGCCGTGTGCTGGTCTTGTGTTTGCCGTGAGCCGTGTGCTGGTCTTGTGTTTGCTGTGAGCCGTGTGCTGGTCTTGTGTTTGCCGTGAGCCGTGTGCTGGTCTTGTGTTTGCCGTGAGCCGTGTGCTGGTCTTGTGCTTGCCGTGAGCCGTGTGCTGGTCTTGTGTTTGCCGTGAGCCGTGTGCTGGTCTTGTGTTTGCTGTGAGCCGTGTGCTGGTCTTGTGTTTGCCGTGTGCTGGTCTTGTGTTTGCCGTGTGCTGGTCTTGTGTTTGCCGTGAGCCGTGTGCTGGTCTTGTGTTTGCTGTGAGCCGTGTGCTGGTCTTGTGTTTGCTGTGAGCCGTGTGCTGGTCTTGTGTTTGCCGTGTGCTGGTCTTGTGTTTGCCGTGAGCCGTGTGCTGGTCTTGTGCTTGCCGTGAGCCGTGTGCTGGTCTTGTGTTTGCCGTGTGCTGGTCTTGTGTTTGCCGTGAGCCGTGTGCTGGTCTTGTGTTTGCCGTGAGCCGTGTGCTGGTCTTGTGTTTGCCGTGAGCCGTGTGCTGGTCTTGTGTTTGCTGTGAGCCGTGTGCTGGTCTTGTGTTTGCTGTGAGCCGTGTGCTGGTCTTGTGTTTGCCGTGTGCTGGTCTTGTGTTTGCCGTGTGCTGGTCTTGTGTTTGCCGTGAGCCGTGTGCTGGTCTTGTGTTTGCTGTGAGCCGTGTGCTGGTCTTGTGTTTGCCGTGAGCCGTGTGCCGGTCTTGTGTTTGCCGTGAGCCGTGTGCTGGTCTTGTGTTTGCCGTGAGCCGTGTGCTGGTCTTGTGTTTGCCGTGAGCCGTGTGCTGGTCTTGTGTTTGCCGTGAGCCGTGTGCTGGTCTTGTGTTTGCCGTGAGCCGTGTGCTGGTCTTGTGTTTGCCGTGAGCCGTGTGCTGGTCTTGTGTTTGCCGTGAGCCGTGTGCTGGTCTTGTGTTTGCCGTGTGCCGGTCTTGTGTTTGCCGTGAGCCGTGTGCCGGTCTTGTGTTTGCCGTGAGCCGTGTGCTGGTCTTGTGTTTGCCGTGAGCCGTGTGCTGGTCTTGTGTTTGCCGTGAGCCGTGTGCCGGTCTTGTGTTTGCCGTGAGCCGTGTGCTGGTCTTGTGTTTGCCGTGAGCCGTGTGCCGGTCTTGTGTTTGCCGTGAGCCGTGTGCCGGTCTTGTGTTTGCCGTGAGCCGTGTGCCGGTCTTGTGTTTGCCGTGAGCCGTGTGCCGGTCTTGTGTTTGCCGTGAGCCGTGTGCTGGTCTTGTGTTTGCCGTGAGCCGTGTGCTGGTCTTGTGTTTGCCGTGTGCTGGTCTTGTGTTTGCCGTGTGCTGGTCTTGTGTTTGCCGTGAGCCGTGTGCTGGTCTTGTGTTTGCTGTGAGCCGTGTGCTGGTCTTGTGTTTGCCGTGTGCTGGTCTTGTGTTTGCCGTGTGCTGGTCTTGTGTTTGCCGTGAGCCGTGTGCTGGTCTTGTGTTTGCCGTGTGCTGGTCTTGTGTTTGCCGTGTGCTGGTCTTGTGTTTGCCGTGTGCTGGTCTTGTGTTTGCCGTGTGCTGGTCTTGTGTTTGCCGTGAGCCGTGTGCTGGTCTTGTGTTTGCCGTGAGCCGTGTGCTGGTCTTGTGTTTGCCGTGAGCCGTGTGCCGGTCTTGTGTTTGCCGTGTGCCGGTCTTGTGTTTGCCGTGTGCCGGTCTTGTGTTTGCCGTGTGCTGGTCTTGTGTTTGCCGTGTGCTGGTCTTGTGTTTGCCGTGTGCTGGTCTTGTGTTTGCCGTGAGCCGTGTGCTGGTCTTGTGTTTGCCGTGAGCCGTGTGCTGGTCTTGTGTTTGCCGTGAGCCGTGTGCCGGTCTTGTGTTTGCCGTGTGCCGGTCTTGTGTTTGCCGTGAGCCGGTCTTGTGTTTGCCGTGTGTGACAATGACATCCAAGAGCTTTCTGAGGTGACACGATTTGCACACGACTTCACAAGTTATTACATCAGCTCTCCACACAGCGATACAAGCGGTTTTCTCCTGGAATTAGATGGCATTTGCTAAACAGATCAACTAATAACTGCTCACAAGAAGTGATGTTTCATATTGTCTTTGATTAGAGGTGGATGACTGTCAGCTGAAGAGAGAGGAACAGGAGGATAAGAGGTGGAGGAAGAGCGCTCACAATGACAGCCTGTTGCTTTCCTTCCTGCCGAGACGCCTCTCGGCTCACTGTGTCTAAACCGAATGTAGCGCACTAATCAAACTACTTTGTTAAATGAAACTCTATTTTTATTTCCTGTGCATACAGTGATGTTACTCTTAGAGATCTCAATCCGTCTACTTCAGCCGCGAGTGCTCCAGAATATCTGCTTTAAAAGGCTGATGTAAAAATCACTTCTCAAGGTAAACTAGTCTAACTGAACTCTTTAAACAATAATTATCTAGGTTTTCTAGTTCACATTGACTAGTTTTTTTTTTGCTTAAGTATTACAACTACAAAAATTGATTCTAGATACAATGTTAAGCCATAAACTGTGATGTGTTCCCAGCATGCACTGCTCTGCTGTCTCCTTACATTTACATTACATGCATGCATTTATCAGACGCTTTTTTTCTTTTTCTTTTTTGTAACTTGAATCACAGTGACATTCTAATCAGTTCTTGGTTTCCCTGGGAATTGAACCCATGACCTTGATGTTGCAAGCGCCGCTCTCTACTGGTTGCAGGAAAACAGATCTCTGTTTCATTAAAGGGTAATAATTGTTAATTCTGTCGTCGTTTCACATGATCACAACACTTATTGTTGTTTATGCTTTAATACAGTAAAAAAATATACATTTAAGCAGCTTTAAATGACGTTGAGGTTAGAAGGTTGGTCCCCATTGACATTCATTGGAGGGAGAAAAACAAACAAACAAAAATCGCTTGAACGTTATTCACAGTATGACGACAGCATTGTCATTATTGGGTGAATTATTGTTTTACCCTGTGATCTGTGCAACACTTCAGCCGCACTCGGCTCTTTCGTCTATGATTCTCTGCTTCAGCTGGAAATGTCACCGGTGGTTTTAAAGAGCGCAGGATCATTCCAGTGCCGATGTGCAAAACCTCACCATGAGACTGTAGATCAGTGTGAGCCTTGATAGAACTCATGTTTTCTTCCTTAAAACCATCGTCCCCTTCTTTTACTTTCATTACTTTTTAATTTATGCCCGTCCACATTTAGTACATTCATATTCTGTGTCAGAGCAAGTGTACCAGAGCAGTAAAAAACTGTTTTGATTCTGAATCTGAACTTCCTGTCCTTCCCCTTTACCATCGGTCCATAAATACCCTCGTTCTGTTTTTCCCTGTAATCTAAGGGATCACATTACTTTCTTGAATCCCAGTGTAATATCACTATAGACAAATGTTGATTTCTCTAAAAAAATCCTCAGAAATAACTGTTTGGATATTATCTTTCCTGTGTGTCTAACAGCAGAGAGCAGCGCTTGCAACATCGAGGTCATGGGTTCGATTTCCCAGGGAAAGCAAGAACTGATTAGAATGTCAATGTGTTTCTTGAGTGCAATGTTAAATGCTTGAATGTGGATGATTGCTGAAATCTTGCCATTATTGTTGCAAACATGTTGTTGAAATGAGAATCTCGCAGTGTTAGTGTTAAATCACGTCTGAGTCTCTGTAGAGATTTGTCTTCTGCCAGTGTTCGTCCTCAAATGCTCGTACATACAAGACTAACACACAAGGCATGTTTAAGTAATCAACTCATTCACTGTTTAATCATCTTAATTGCACTTAATGCAATTAGAGAGCAAAGCTAGCAATTAATGGCTCTTTAATTGTGAGCTAAATGTTCTGTGACACATATAATTTAATTTAAATGATGGCTTGTCATTTCTGTCCGTCAACAATTTGTTTGATATTGTATCGTATTGCGTTTGAGCTTAACATTTCTAATAATTTATGCAAAATGAAAATAGAGGCAGAAGGAATCTGAATCTGAACCCAGTTTCAAGCGTTTATTTCTCAGGATATTTCCCATCTGCCTCTGTCTGAAACGCCTCTGCAAGTCTTTGATTTCCTGACCTTCAGGGAAATGATGCTCGGATCAAACCAGTTCTTGTCAGATGTAGCGTTACATCAGTATTCCTGTGCCACTGCCATTAAATGCAATACACTTTCACGACTGACTGAGGAAAATGCTACAACGAAATCCTTCTTGTTGGCTGTGAGTGAATCGCACCTGGTGTTCTTGGAGGAATCAGAGATGCCGTCCAATATCCCTCTGTCAGACAGCCACAGGCAAAGTGCTAATATAGACAGATGATTCCCATGATAGTCAGTGCATTCGTCGGTTGCATCTTAAGGTGTTTAAAGTAAAAACATCCTTGTTTAAAACATTGCTTCTGTCGCTTTAAATATAAATGTCTTTGCTGCCATTTAGAGGCATAATAAAATAACTTACTGAATTCAAAATGACCTACAGACCCATTGCCAAATAAGGCATGTTATTAAACATGAAATATTATACCACGGCATGCCTGAATACTCAATTCTGGCTGTAAGGTGTGCAATAAAACCATTTAAACACGTTTCGCTCTGCACTTTAAACACAAGCTGTTAAAAGTTAAACAACTCCAACACAGCTGTCATCGTTTGCACGCAACATCTCAAAACTCTTCACATTAATTTGTAAAGATCAAACCAAGTGTCGGTGCATTATTTTATTGCAGATGCTTCTGTCTGGAAGCTCATGCTCTGACATGAATCATCTGAATGCAGAATCCCTGTCAATATTCACAAGAGCAAACATAAAATATCCTTTCCTTGCTTGCTTTCCCTTTCCTTTAGTCCCTCCATTCTCTAGGCTTATTCTTCTTCAAGCGATGTCTGAAACTCTGTATTGTGACACTCTTGTTACTTTTGTCTCTTCAGGATGAATCGCTTTGTTTTCCTCAAGCTGTAAGTCACTTTGGAAGCGTCTGCTAAATGAATGAATGTAAATGTATATTTTGACTGATGTGTGTTTGATCTGAAAGCATTCTTTGATTTTGAGATGATAAAATGGTTTTGAGGCAAGGGTTTGAGTCAGTTGTTCTCTGGAGTTTGAAGAATTGGTTTTGAGAAAGTGGGTGAAGGTTTCAAGAAATGTGTTGTAGCAATTCAGAAAGAAAGTAATTTCGGTGCATGGTTTGTTTCGTCAGTAGGGCTCAAATGGGTTTCAAATGCATTCATTCCCCACAGCAGGGTAAATGTCACAGTGAGGAGTGTTTGACAGAAGCTCGTCTTTAAATGTTATTTTTTTAGCTTATTATACAGAAGGGTAAGTGGTCTCACTGGAGCCAATCTCTTCACAGGCTTTTATAAGAAGTATTGCACAAGCCTCTACTCCATATGCTGAGAGTCGTGGCTAATTGTGATTTAATGGCTTTATATGTTTGCTCTCTGGAGCTTTTGCCTGGACTGCGGTCGTCAGAGCCACCGGGCCGAGCCAATATTAGCTCTGTAAATCTCTGTAGTTTCTCAGATGAATCTGTTTGTTGAGAATGTTTAAAGCAGATTTTTCCCTGTGTGTGTGTGTGTGTGTGTGGCCACTGGCTGATGGAAGAGTAAATGAGATCTCTGCTTCATTCTGCTGGTGTGAAGGTCGAGCGCACGAGTGCACAGCTCGCTGAAATCCCTCAGTAGAGCGCTGATGAGAATCAGCTGAACACACAATGACATTTACAAGCGTGCATGTGTCACACGGCTGAACAGAAAATAATTGTTTTATGCCATTTTTCACAATAAATATTGTTAAACTGCTTTAAGTCGAGTCACCTTTATTTATAAAGCACTTTCTACAATAGAGATTGTTTCAATGCAGCTTTACAGAGAAAACAGGAAAATAATGCAACAAGGTGTGTTTTGGCTGAACAGCAGCTCTAGAAGAACCAATCAATATATTGATTAATATTAAGTGTTAAACTAATCAAACCAGAAACGACAGACACAAAAACCCAAAACTCCAGCAGGAGACAGAAGGAAGGAAGAACAGAATGGAGAAAAACCCTTGGGAGAAACAGGCTGAGTCGGGATCAGTTCTCCTCTGACCAACTAACAATCAGTGCAGTCTCAGGATAAACAGACTAATATCAGCGTAGGTGTTATGGGAATGTTCCCGGTTCCGGCTGATCTAAATTATGCAGCCTAACAATCATTTTACATGATTTGGATTAAAAATGTATGTATAATGTGTTATGTGTATGCCAGGTTGAAGAGATGTGTTTTTAGTCTACATTTAAACTGACAGAGTGTGTCTGCTTCCCGAACTGTAATAGGAAGACTGTTCCAGAGTTTAGGAGCTAAATAGGAAAAGGATCGACCGCCAGCAGTTGACTTTGATATTCTAGGTATTATAAGCTGGTCAGTATTTTGGGATGGCAAAAGATGTGAAGGACTATGTGTTCAGAGATCAAGTACTAAACCATTTAATGCTTTGTAAGTAATGAGCAGGATTTATAAATGTATTGTGTGTTTGATAGGAATCAGTGCATTGCTGGAACCGGATAATATGCTCACACTTCCTGCTTCTAGTAAGAACGGGAGCTGCTGTGTTTTGGCTGTGTTTGTTTATTAAGCGGCAGATCAACCACCCAGTACAGCATTACAATCATCCAGCCTTCAGATCATCAACATCAACTCACTTCCTGCTTCTGTCATTGAGAGCATATGCCGTAATTTAGACAGATTTTTAAGATGGAGGAATGCAGATGCTAGAAACGTGGCTTTCAAATGAAAGACTGGCTTTAGAAAAATTAGTCACTAACCCTTTCTGTGATCAAACCAAAAAACTTCCAATTAATAATAAAGTTATAAACAAGCTTCATTCAAATGAATCAATATCAATGAACCGGTGTTTTTCACCACACATCTCTGCTCGTTAACACCGTCTATTTCAGTCCACACATGTCAGAGTGACACACAACACACAACGTACACTTGTGTTTCTGGTGCGTGTGTGTCTGCAGTGTCTGCGCCTTAGAGCAGTGTTTTTCAACACTATTTTTCAATAGTGTGCTGTGGAAAATTATTCAATTTCACCAAATTAACAATATGCAGTCATTAATATCAAATAATGACTGCATATTGTTAATATAGGCTACAGAGTTTCATTTTTTTTTTTTTCAATGAAAAAACGTACCCTGGCTCAACAAAAGTTGAAAAACACTGCCTTAGAGAATGCCATATACAGAAACAAAATCACAATGTTCACCACGTTATTTTAGCTGGTGTACAACTCTCAACAGAGAACATCACTCACTTGTCTAATGATTCAGCATCGCCGTATTAAAGTGAATCACGTGTAGATTTCCACACCTGTTCCGAGTAGTAAGTCTGACTTTAAGCAGGTTTCTTTTGCACTTTTGCGAGTAGGATGCTGACAGACATTTTGCTAAAGATCATTTAAATTTCTGTGAATTGTTACTAGAATGCTGTCCACGCAGTGCAGATATTGTGTGTTTCTACTCTAAACTGCAGAAGATGACCCAGATTCAGTTTCCTCTGAGGCTTTATCTGCAATGCTGTTGTTGTGTGTTTTATGCCCAGCAGTCTTTTAGTTTGAAAGGAAACACAGAATGATCTGTTCTGAATGTAAAGAGGCTTTATCTCTGGGATGGAGATGCAGCATCTTGGTTTCTGTCTCAGCTAACATGAGTCTTTCACTTCATTCTTTCACCAGATTCAATTTGCTTTACCAGGCAGAGCAGATTCAGTTACACCTGTTCCAGTGTCCGGAAGGAGGGAGGAGAGAAGTTCTGCGGTGTGAAAGGTCTTCGGTGGCGGGCTGGTTCTCTGTGGCGGGCTGGTCCTCTGTGGCGGGCTGGTCCACTGTGGCGGGCTGGTTCACTGTGGCGGGCTGGTCCTCTGTGGCGGGCTGGTCCTCTGTGGCGGGCTGGTCCACTGTGGCGGGCTGGTCCTCTGTGGCGGGCTGGTCCTCTGTGGCGGGCTGGTCCACTGTGGCGGGCTGGTTCACTGTGGCGGGCTGGTCCTCTGTGGCGGGCTGGTCCTCTGTGGCGGGCTGGTCCTCTGTGGCGGGCTGGTCCTCTGTGGCGGGCTGGTCCACTGTGGCGGGCTGGTCCTCTGTGGCGGGCTGGTCCTCTGTGGCGGGCTGGCGGGCTGGTTCTCTGTGGCGGGCTGGTCCTCGGTGGCGGGCTGGTCCACTGTGGCGGGCTGGTCCTCTGTGACGGGCTGGTCCTCGGTGGCGGGCTGGTCCTCGGTGGCGGGCTGGTCCACTGTGGCGGGCTGGTCCTCGGTGGCGGGCTGGTCCTCGGTGGCGGGCTGGTCCTCGGTGGCGGGCTGGTCCTCGGTGGCGGGCTGGTCCTCGGTGGCGGGCTGGTCCTCTGTGGCGGGCTGGTTCACGGTGGCGGGCTGGTCCTCTGTGGCGGGCTGGTCCTCTGTGGCGGGCTGGCGGGCTGGTTCTCTGTGGCGGGCTGGTCCTCTGTGGCGGGCTGGTCCTCTGTGGCGGGCTGGTCCACTGTGGCGGGCTGGTTCACTGTGGCGGGCTGGTCCACTGTGGCGGGCTGGTCCTCTGTGGCGGGCTGGTCCTCTGTGGCGGGCTGGCGGGCTGGTTCTCTGTGGCGGGCTGGCGGGCTGGCGGGCTGGTTCTCTGTGGCTGGTCCTCTGTGGCAGGCTGGTCCTCGGTGGCGGGCTGGTCCACTGTGGCGGGCTGGTCCTCTGTGTCGGGCTGGTCCTCGGTGGCGGGCTGGTCCTCTGTGGCGGGCTGGTCCTCTGTGGCGGGCTGGTTCACTGTGGCGGGCTGGTCCTCTGTGGCGGGCTGGCGGGCTGGTTCTCTGTGGCGGGCTGGTCCTCTGTGGCGGGCTGGTCCACTGTGGCGGGCTGGTCCACTGTGGCGGGCTGGTCCTCTGTGGCGGGCTGGCGGGCTGGTTCTCTGTGGCGGGCTGGTCCTCTGTGGCGGGCTGGTCCACTGTGGCGGGCTGGTCCACTGTGGCGGGCTGGTCCTCTGTGGCGGGCTGGTCCTCTGTGGCGGGCTGGTCCTCTGTGGCGGGCTGGTTCTCTGTGGCGGGCTGGTCCACTGTGGCGGGCTGGTCCTCTGTGGCGGGCTGGTTCACTGTGGCGGGCTGGTCCTCTGTGGCGGGCTGGCGGGCTGGTTCTCTGTGGCGGGCTGGTCCTCTGTGGCGGGCTGGTCCACTGTGGCGGGCTGGTCCACTGTGGCGGGCTGGTCCACTGTGGCGGGCTGGTCCTCTGTGGCGGGCTGGTCCTCTGTGGCGGGCTGGTTCTCTGTGGCGGGCTGGCGGGCTGGCGGGCTGGTTCTCTGTGGCTGGTCCTCGGTGGCGGGCTGGTCCACTGTGGCGGGCTGGTCCACTGTGGCGGGCTGGTCCACTGTGGCGGGCTGGTCCTCGGTGGCGGGCTGGTCCTCGGTGGCGGGCTGGTCCTCGGTGGCGGGCTGGTCCTCTGTGGCGGGCTGGTCCTCTGTGGCGGGCTGGTCCTCTGTGGCGGGCTGGCGGGCTGGTTCTCTGTGGCGGGCTGGCGGGCTGGTTCTCTGTGGCTGGTCCTCTGTGGCGGGCTGGTTCTCTGTGGCGGGCTGGTCCTCGGTGGCGGGCTGGTCCTCGGTGGCGGGCTGGTCCTCGGTGGCGGGCTGGTCCACTGTGGCGGGCTGGTCCTCGGTGGCGGGCTGGTCCTCTGTGGCGGGCTGGTTCACTGTGGCGGGCTGGTTCACTGTGGCGGGCTGGTTCACTGTGGCGGGCTGGTCCTCTGTGGCGGGCTGGTTCACTGTGGCGGGCTGGTTCTCTGTGGCGGGCTGGCGGGCTGGTCCTCTGTGGCGGGCTGGTCCTCTGTGGCGGGCTGGTTCTCTGTGGCGGGCTGGTCCTCTGTGGCGGGCTGGTCCTCTGTGGCGGGCTGGTCCTCTGTGGCGGGCTGGTCCTCTGTGGCGGGCTGGCGGGCTGGTCCACTGTGGCGGGCTGGTCCACTGTGGCGGGCTGGTTCTCTGTGGCGGACTGGTTCTCTGAAACAAGGATAAGTCATGTTAATGAAAAAGGTATTCTACCACCACACAGCTTTCCTCAAAACAACAATCCAATAGAGCAAGACTTGGATGAAAACACAATACCTACTGCTTAAATTTAAGCAGTCATCGGCGTAAACAGAACATGATCCCAGCTAGCAATGGTTGTATGGTGTGAACCCGTGTGTTAGCAGTGGCTAATTGCGTTCCTGTGTCCAGTGCTAGCTGGGATCATGTTCTGTTTACGCCGATGACTGCTGGTGGTAGAATACCTTTTTCTTTAACATGACTTATCCTTTCCTTAGCTTTCCTGTAGCTCAATCAGTAGAGCATTGGTGTTTACAGCACCAAGGTTATGGGTTTGATCCCAGGGAAAGCTAGAACTGATTCAATGTGTATCTTGGATGCAATGTAAGTCGCTTTGGATAAAAGCGTCTGCCAAATGCATAAATGTAAATGTTATCCTTGTTTCGGTGCAGTTAGGGAGTTGAGAGAAGATCCTGTCTTTTTATTATTAGTTTTCTTCTAATCCAGGAAAGCTAGAGGTCTTCTGATAATTTAGTTAGGATTTGTTTTGCTTGCTCTCTCCAACTCCTTGTTCTCCCTTAAAGTAAACCCAAGTTCCTTGTAAATAAAAAAAATCTCTTTTTCATTCACTCTGGGACAAAGAAAGAATTATTTTTCCCTTACTCTTTATTTTCGCACTTTCCCTCGCGACCCTAGATGGGTAGGGGAACGTAACACTACACATTTAACAGAAGTGCAGTGATCCAGTGGATTAGAAGTCACTGATTACAATCTAATAATGTGTTGGCATATGTGGCGCTGCAAACACACCGCCAGCAGAGATGAGCTTCAAGAAACCGCTCTTACAACAGCGCTACTATTTTATGCCTGAACGGTCAAATACTACAAATCTCTATGTACAGGAAGTTACTGTAAACTTCACAAAATACCCATATTGCAGTTCGTATTACAATATTTAACCATAATATATACATATATATATATATATATATATATATATATATATATATATATATATATATATATATATATATATATATATATATATATATATATATATATATATATATATATATATATATATATATATATATATATATATATATATATATATATATATATATATATATATATTATGGGGGTGTTTATCATGCACTGTCTGGATTAGTACGGATCATGTTCTGCTGAAGAAAACTCTTGTTTCCTGTGTCGAGCTGCTGCCGCTGTGTGACGTTTATTCACACTTCTTTCTGATTCTGATTCTGATGGGAGGGTTAGTGTGTTTGTGCACCCCTGCTCCAGATGCTTTCTTGGGAAGTGTGTGGTTGTGTGACGCATCTTGCGTGCAGTTGTGTATTTGCTCCGGATGAACGGTGGAGTTGCAGGCTGATGCTGCGCTCGTTCTCTTTTTTTTTTGAAGGTCACTGTGGAGGGTTTTATATAGTGTTTGTGCTTTTTATTATTTTAATGAAGTTTAAGTATTGTAGTTATGTTTGTGTTGATTGAGTCTTTGTGTGTTTATTAGGGTTAGTTGATCACTGTTCCTCTTGTTTGTTGTAGTTCCTCAGGGATCTGCCACATTCAGTCTAGGCATGTCCTGTTGTTGATGCAGAGCTCTGGCACTACTGTAATGTCTCGTGTTTGGTGTGTGCGCGCGTAGATTCGAGGGTTCGTGTCGCACGCGCTCTTGTGTGTGGGTTATGGTGTCCGATCCCCAGACTGGTCTTGTTCAGTTTCATTTTGTGTCGGGGTTTGGACATTCATGACCCGTGTGTTCGTCCTGGTTGTGACGCACGGGAACAGGTGTTTACTTGTTCTCCGCGCTCTGTTATGTGAGCGGCTCTGCTTGAACCGCGAGCTCTCGGGTCTTTGTGCAGTGTTGTAAGCACGCGGTTTGTGTTTATTTCGGCTGCACGCGTTCATGTTGTGTTTTCATGTCGCTCGTAGTTTGGATGTCACCAGCTGCGCGCTGTCTTTGTGTTTTTGTGAACATGCAGCGATGTGCGTCTGCTTTGGCTGCGTGTTCGTGTCTTGTCACTGTTACCCCACCCGTTCATTGTCATTACTTTGATTTTGTCCCAGCTGTTTCCCTGATCAATTACCCTTCCTCCTGTGTCTATTTAATCCCTCAGTGTCTGTTGTCTTGTCGCGTTGTTGTTGTCATTTTGTCTATATATGTCATCTCTTTGCTGGTTCCTGTGTCTAGTCAAGTCATGTTTTCCCCCCTCGGGGTGGTTTTTGTTTCATTTTGTTAATAAAGTTCCTCATCCTCTTTGCATTTGAGTCCTCGATCTTCAAATCCCCGACGCGTTTGCTTACAGCCCAAGTGGATGTAGTTGTGAGGGAAACTGCGAGGTGTTTTTTGATATTTCACTTCCCAGCCTCATATTGTCTGCTAACCTTTTTTCCTAACACTTTATGATTTAAAATACATGAATTATTCCAATGTATGAGGTGTATTCACAGTGGAATTTCCTCCAATTTTTGGTTTTGGGTTTGGTTTTGTTTTTTGTGATTTTTGATTCTATTTGATTTGTATTGATAACCTTTTCTTGTGAGATGAGTTTATTTTTAGAGTATATCATACAGAGTTTTGTATGGTCACCCTTGCCAGAATATCTTAAAGTATATACTTTATTCTTCTTTTTTTTCTTTTTTTCATGTAATGATAGTTTGTCCAGCCCTAACCCTGCAAGCTTTACGCAGTGTTTATTTGTGTGTTTGATGCCTATTTTAATTGCACATCTGTGCACATATTTTTCATCACGTTGTTTATTTTAATTGTGTTTCTGTCCAGATCTTCATTATTTGGACTTAAAGATTCAAAGGCCATAAGCAACTCAGTTTCTCATCTGTTAGGCTGGAGGAGATGTGATCTGAACCTCCTGCTGGCAGAGAAGAGCTGCATTTATGAAGACTCGGCACTTTATAAATCTGGTTGAAGTTCTAAAAGGCTTACGGGGAGATTTGATGCAGGTATTTTTGACCCTCATCAGGTTTTTATGCGGTTCGGCCGGCGCTCTTTTGCGGCCACTCATGTGACGATGTATGCGTCGATTTTCTGTGATTTACTAACTCAATTTATATTAATAAAAGCCAGAGTAAACCGATCAGCTGAATCCTGTTAGCAAGTGCTGTGGTCAGCATGTCTCCTGTCCAATACATCACCGCGATTAGTGGAGATGGTAAAACATCTGAACATTCAAGTGCTGTTCTTTAAAACATTCACAGGCGGTTCGTGTGAAGTGTCTGCACTGTCTATCCCGAGCTTGAGCGTTAAAGCGTTTATCAGTGAGTTTACTCCGAGTCTCTTTAACCATCTGTGACGACTCCTGTCATCAGTAAGCTACTCCCTCATTACTGGGTGACTCCACCTACCTGTGATGATTGCATCGGTGACACCTGTGGCCAACTTCCCTTTCTCTTGGTCAAAAGGAAGCAAGACTGATGGCAGAGCGCGGCCAACATGCTTTGATTTGTTTGGTTATGCCGTTGGTTTCATGGCACCTTTCATTACAGCACATTACATCTTCATTCATTCACCCTGCATGACATTACTGATAACTGAATGCTACATTTCACTGTTTTGTATTGAGTTTCGTTAACTTAATTAAATAAATTACTTTAAAACATTGGCTTTCTCGTGTGTCCCAGCTTTGTTGCGTCCCTTTTGAGCCACGGGGCGTAACACCATCTTTCAAAATATTTGGTCTCTCTAGTTTGAATTATGATAAACTTTTATTGATATTTGAATGGCATCAGTGTATCAATAAACAACAGGCTGCGTCTTTGAGAGGAATGTTAAATAAGACATCCAGCTTTTTTAAGTTTGCTTTCTTAAAAAAATAAATGCTTTCAAGCTTTATAAAAAATAATTATTTGTCCCATCAGCTGAAAAATATGAAAGAAATACAAAACCACTTACTTTGATTTCTGTCCTGAAAAAGATAAAAACAGATCAATATTGATTAAAGAGAAAATGGTAGCCCTTTACAATAAGGCTTTATTAGTAACAAATGCATTGCTCATTGTTAGTGGATACATTAACTGATGGTAACAAATGAAACCTTACTGTAAAGTGTGTGTGTGTCATGTGATGACGCTGCTCAAGATGCAAACACTGGCGTTCACATTTTCCTGCAGAGGAAAACTTTTCTCTTCTGTTGAAATCATGAAGTAACATTAACAAGCTGATAATCACAACCTCACAGGACGTGTGATGACTGCTAATAATGAGAGGGATGATGCTCGAGTCTGGAGTGCGGTCAGGTTTTAGTCTTTGTAAACTAAATGCTGCACTTTTAAATCAGTATGCAGATGTCAATCGGGTGGAAACCGTTGCCGTTCTTCACGCTTGTAGCTAAACAATGAAGTGTGTGAAAGCGAAGCTGAGGCCTGTGAACACACTGATCTGATCCTGCAGGAGTTTTGATAATTACTCATCTGATGTGTGGCTTTGCTTCAAAGCGCTTATCTCGTTTCCAGCCGCTGTAATTGCTCAGCAGTGATGAGTTCAGATCCCAGACGCAGATATGACGAACACCGTTCACTTCACACGCTCTCATATATTCAGATATAGATATACCAGGGTAATACAACCCGCAAATTTCCCCAAACGGGGTTGCTGTAGCTCAATCAGTAGAGCACTGGTGTTTGCAACATCAAGGTCATGGGTTCAATCCCAGGGAAAGCAAGAACTGATTCAATGTGTTTCTTGAATGCGATAAAAGCGTCTGCCAAATGCATAAATGTAAATGTCTTATCCTGATCGGAAATCGTTTGTTTGTGAATTGACACACAGAAATGATGAGCAAGTGTTAGTATGCGTCTGTAAGTATCTCTCTTCAGAAGCTGTGAGATGCGTGATAGCGTCCGGAAAAACACATGCTGTTCATGCACAGGATCAAAATAAATGTGTCTGCTGTATATAATCATCGCAGGGCTTGATGTGACGGAGATTTCGTTCGTTATGCTGTGCAGGAACGCGCACGTGTTGCACAGCTCTGCTTTTCTGCTGTCAAACCATGTTCTTCATATCTGGATGTGCTGTGCCTCGTCTCTTATCATGAGTCCCTCTCTCGTTCAGAGCCGCAATCTGATTCTGTCAGGACAAGCTTCTCTTTGTCCTTAACAAGGTTCTTCTTTCCTTCAGTTCACCCCAAAAGTTCTGACATTTACAACACAATTATGTGTTTCTGTTTGCTGCTTGTGTGTGTTTGTAGAGCACAGAACAATCTGATCTGAGTTTAGAGAACTTGCTTCTCAAGGGTAAAATATCGTTGTATTTGTGTTTCAGTGACAGCAGATCTGTAAGGGTGAGTAACTGCAGAAATGTGTTTGGTTTGAATGATTGCTGTAATCTCTGCGCAGAACATGATTTGCTGGACGGATCAGGCCGTGTTCGCTAATTACGACTAACGGCAGAATCTGCTCTGCTATGGCTGTTCTTCCAATGACATTGACACAATGAGGGGAATGAATCCCTGCTCCTCTCTTCCTCCTCGCCGACCGTGACGGATGTGCCTCTCTTTATCCTGAACTGCTTTTCATTCCACCTGCGCTGTGGTTGTTAGCGATGGCAGGGATTCCTTCACCAGTATTAGTTTCATTTGATTCATTTTCACGTCGTTAAGAAGCTCAGTTCTACATCGCTGAAATTACGCTTTTCGGTTTGAGGAAATGGAACAAGAACCTTCTTAAATGTGTCTCAGTGAATGACCTTTTCTCTGTTCTTGACTGATCTGCTGTCATGACCGTACACACATGCGCGCACGCACACATACACGCACAAACACACACACACACACGCACACAGGCGTGCACACACAGTTCACTCTTCCTTCCCTCTCAGTCATCCAGTGCTGGAGAGCAGATTAAATAAACTGAGCCACAAACACAGTGGAAATACTTTACATGCGGTATATGTGTGTTGTGTTGTATGTTGTGTGTTGTGGCGCACAGACTCTGATTGCTAGGGAAGAGAATCCAGAGAGAGTTGTGCTGGTGCCTTTCCGATTTAAAAGTTCCCGAACAAAGCCTTCTTTTCCTGCCGGTCTAGACTTCACAATAGACATATGTGTGTGTGTGTGTGTGTGTATATATATATATTTTAATTCATACTTTTATTTCGACATTCACAAACATCGTGCAAGTTTTAGGAAAATACTCTAGGACAGGGGTGGGCAAACTTTTTGCGGGCCACATTGGTTTCTAAAATTTGACAAAAGGGCCAGAATTGAGTTGTGTGAACTAATGTAAATGTAAAAACCATTACATGAAAATATTTGTCCTGTAACAGGCACCAAAACATAAATGCTCTAAAACATCAGGGTTCATTGAAATATTGTTTTCCAAATGTATTCCTTTAATAACACCGTAGATAAACTCCCGTTTAGTTTCAGTGGGAATAGTGTTGTTGATCTCCTTCTTTTTTGCAAGTGCATCAAAGTCTGGAGTTAGTTTTGTGATGGCGATTCTCAGGACAGATCCGGACTTCTGAAACCTCACGGGATAACACCAAGGATAAACCCTAAGACAACTGGCTAATTGTCACGCGATGCAGCTCTGGCTAAAAGACAGCGATGATTTGACAAATTGAAAATCATGACTGAACACTGCCCAGCATTCAAGTCTCTCAGGCAACAGAGGTTTCGAGACGTTCCCTTTCAATAGCGGTGTTCAGTCCAAATCAAATCAGCCTGAAAACACAGGGAATCATTCACCAATCACAGCGAAGAGGCACACAGCTCAACCAATGGCGATGCCGCCAGGTGTGCTCGCTCCTGATAGGTGCAGTTGATCCAATGAAATCAGTCGCTGAAGCCTGCCAAAATGTGCATACCAGAAAGCCTGAGAAATAGGTGTCAGCGAGTTAACTCGGCTCTGTGACGGGATTTGAAGACGTTCATGATGCTGAATGTCTGTTCACACACATAGATTGAGCCAAATAACGTCTGTACATTGGCCGTCAGAGCCGTAGCTGTTCGGAATTTTTTTTGTTTTGTTTTATTGAGACTGTTTGCTAGCATAGTTGGCATGTTTTGTGGCAAAATGACGGCTGATGTTGTATTCTCTAAAAACCGCTACAGTTTCTTGGTATATCAGATATACAGCACTTAATTGGACATCAGCAAAAACATTTTTTTGCTGTCCACTCTTTATTAAACACTCGGTACTCACTGTCTACTTTTCTTTCCTTTCGGTCTGCTCCTTTTTACTGAAGAGCTCAAAGTGCAAAGCGAAAAAGTGAAGTAGAGAGTAACATCACACTCAAACAAAAGTCAATGTCTCTGGAGTGCGCCATCTGTTGGGGAAACACTGACATTACAGGGAAAGGTAAAAGTGAAGGAGATTTAATCCGGGCCGGATTAAAAAGCCAGCAGGCCGTAGTTTGCCCACCCCTGCTCTAGGAAGTATTTTACTCTTTAAAAAAATCAAAACAAAAATTGGGAAACTATTGGGAATAAATCAAAAAAAGATCATTCTGTCACCATTAACGCATCTCAATGTGTTAAAACATCAGTATTGGCGATATGGCATTATTCTTTAGTGCATTCACATGATTTTGAGCAGATATAAGTTGCGATATTCTGTTTGTGTTGTGTGACCGTATGAGTTAATTCAGTTCCTCGTGTTCGTCCACGGCTTCTGCTTCAGTGCAGCTGTTACTGGAGACAATCATGCTCATGCATTATTAATAATAACTAACACTTTCATCAACAATATGCTTCAGTTAAAATCATTATTGTCTTGAGGCTTTTCCATTGACAGTAATACCTCGGTTTACGAGCGACTTGCGGGTTCGTTTGATTGCGGCTCCCATTTTCCACGACTTTAACTCTGGATTATCACTTTGTTTGTTTTCTGCACTATTATAATAAATTCACTCATTTGCTTTCATCCTTGCTCCCTTTTGCCTTGATGCCTTTTTTTTAGCATCACGTCTTTACCAAAATATAACTACTGAACATTGAAACTGAGTTCAAATGAAGATGACAGGACACTACCGTGTGTCTTCATCACAAGCGTCTTTATCACTGAAGCCTCTGTCTGGAAAGACTGAAGGTGGATGTGATGCAGCTCTTCTTTAGATGTAGATGTGTGTGTATGTATATATATTAAGTTCTTTTCTTCTCTCTTGCTATCTCACTCTCTCATTCAGGTCCTTTGTCCTTGTTTTACTTTTCTTTTGCAAATTGGTTCAACTTTCTTTTTTTTTTAAGTGCTTCATCAGTAAAATTGAACCTTTAATGATTCTAATCCCAGACCCGTAACTGTTCATTCCTGAGCTTTTCCCTGATCTGAGAGATCCCGAGCGTTGAGAGAGCTGCACAGAGGAAATGTTCTTATGTTCTTATGTTTGTCTTTGGAAAGCTGGCATCACGAATGCAGGAGCATGCCAGTGTCTTCTGGCCGTGGACTGCAGTTAAAGCGGCTCCGCCAGCAGTGAAGCGGGAGCATTAATAGAATCGTCAGGAATCATTAGGGTGTTTTAAGAGGATTTGAGGGCTGGCTTTCAAGAAGCTGCTTGCTCTTTAAGCCTTTCCAAGGTGTCGCTGGCTGGAAGCCAAATCCCAGCGGAGGATCCCAGAAGCTGCTGTTCTCTGTCAGAAAGAACACAGAGATTTGAGCCATCTGAGTTTTTATTGGGTTGTGTAATTCTGTGTTCATCTTGAAGGTGTAAGCTGATTATTTTCTTTATTATCTGATTACATGGACTAAAGACACAAATCATTTTTAGAGTCATTTTGAAAAATGGAAGTCTTAAACACAGAGGTATCGTTCGGGTGTTAGGTGTTGCTGGGACTCGAGTCACTCGTGTTAATGGATTAATAGCTCACACACATTGTGTGTGTAAGTGCTGTGTTTCCTCTTTCTCTCAGCTCTTTACACGAATGAAACATCTCATCTCTTATATCATGAAGTGTTAAGATTGTACTATAGTTAGTTTGTCTTTTGTGTATTTGTTATGGTTATATTTGTTAAATAGAATCATGAGAATTCATTAAAGGTTGTTGTTTGATCCGTCGCTCATGTTGCGAGCTGATCGTAACACTCGTATAACAGCAGAAGATAAACGTGAAGATCAGTGTCTGGATGCTGTTTGAGCTTTTCGTCTCACAATGGAAATCACTGATAGAAGCAGGTATTTTCTTTAGTTCTTTTATTTTAAAGGGAACAGTAATTCAACTTTATACACAAGTAAAATATCTACAAATTAAATGGCATTTCCTTTAGTTAAAAAATAATTCATATTTAGTGAGAATGCTGCACTGATAATATAAATGAGATGTTTTATCCAGTCGTTAAAGGCTGTTTTTAATTAAGCCAGTAATTCATGTGAAAGATTATGCTGTGAATGTATAACTTTGATTGATCAGAGGTGAAATTATTTCTAATGTGTTTATAAGATAAAATGTTTTTCCTTTTATTTCTTCACTTGTTTTTTTATGTAAGTTTTGAATAAGTATTTATACTCATGCACAAATACATTTCTTCTTGCAACTATAACATCTGGATCTCTATTTGCAAACTAAAAGCATAAATACAGTTTTACAAACATGAAGATGCAAGTATGAATTTATTAAACAATTAGAAACATTGACCATTGCAGCTGATGATTCTTCTGCTGCTTACTTTTTGATTTTAGCTCATATCATTAGCACACACACACACACACACACACACACACACCTGACTCTTAACAGAAAACACACACACCTGACTCTTAACAATGCACACATCATTAACATACAAACTGCACAACAGGTGTCTGAGAACTGGTGTGTTTGTTTCTTCCTCTTTCCCTCCATCATCAGCACCTGCCTTCATAATCATCAGTGTCCAGCTGTGTGTGTGTGTGTGTGTGTGTGTGTGTGTGTGTGTGTGTGTGTGTGTGTGTGAGAGCAGCCCTGTGTGTTCTTGTCAGTGCTGTGTGTGTGTTCTTGCCTACCCGGACAAGCTGATTTCTATCGTCAAGGTATTATCTTGTCCTTATCTTTACCATTATAATTTGATAACATATTAATTCCAAATCTCATGATTTACTGTATAAAAGTCTGTCTTTAAATCTAAATAAACATTTCCCACCACACCTCCACTGTCCAATTCAGATTTCATATACTCTGAAAGAAAACAGTTTTAGCACAATGACACTTTCCAAACCCAAATTGCATCGGATGCAACGAGAAATATTAAATATGGAAACAAAACCTATTTTATTGGTTAATTTTAGATTCTGCTGGAAAGACTCTCGCTGGTTTATAGTTACAGTCTAGTTCAGTCGCACGGACTCTTTAGACGTTGTCTTGAGTTGGTTCGAGCTCCTCAGATTCCGGTTACATGAACATCAAGTGATTTCTCCCTAATGGATGGTTTCTACAGCTTTACCTTCTGAATGATCAAATATCCGCAGAACAAGGATTGACTGTATTCATGAACTCTAGACTCGAACCCGGAGGACTATCTTTAGTTTATTGCCATTGTGAAAGAGCCTGTTGCAGGCAAACCTTTTTCATCATCCTTGAATTCATAAAGATTGGCATTGGACCTGGACTCCATCTTGAGTATGCGATTGTTGGTGACTCTCCTGTTCTTTCAGTGGTGTGTGTGTGTGTGTAACGCTATAGTGCATGTTGCTCATAATGTGCTGAATACACGTCATGCTCCATCTCATGAGACTGAACTGAAGAGCATGATCTCCTTGTTTCAGAAGTGAACAATGCATATACAGCATATTTTTTATTTAACTGTAATATTCCCTTTGTCCTGGTTCACGTGTGACTTTCCTTGGCTAATTGTCTATGATCTTTAGAATTCAGTCATGAAAGAATTCCAGTTTTCATCTATATTCTTATACATTTCATATGTTAATATGTACTGCTAAAATAATCTCATAGTACTCCTTAAGAGTGTTTAATTTTCCTGAAATACCGTCTTTGAAGATGTCAGTCTGTATATTCCAATTATAGTGAATGACAGATGGCAGATTTTTCTAAAGATGTGCCGATAAATCCTCTGAATGAAGGAATGCTAGAGGAATTGAACAGGTGCTTCTTCGTGATTAGGATTAATTACATTAGTCACACATCCTCGTACTGAACTGGCAACAAGTACCAAGCGTAATCTGAATTGAAGTGAGCTAAACCAGTAGAGCATTGGTGTTTGCAACGCCAAAGTCATGGGTTTGATCCCCCTGAACTGATTCAATGTGTTTCATGAATGCAATGTAAGTGGCTGATAGCTGGATGCTATTGATTGATGTAATATTAAAGTGCTGTTGACTCTCAGAACAGATCATGTTTTTCATGACAGAGAAAAACCCCATTCAGAATCAAGTTCTGCTGACCATCTCTTCCACTCTTCATGTTTGAAACAAACAAATATATATATATATGTGTGTGTGTGTGTGTGTGTGTGTAAATAATAAGTACAATAAAGTTACTTGGATCTCAATGTTTTGTCATCTTGCCCCAACCCTAAAACTACTCTGTTAAAACATTAAGGCTTTATAGATATAGTATTAAAATAGTTAACAATGTGTATTCTGAATAAATGTAGAAGATAAATAGACTTTACATTTAAATGTCTATCTGATGGTCCAGCGCTTTCATGGAAATGCTCAGAAAAGGGTTTTAAAGCAAGTGCAAATGGATTGTGTGAACTCTCACGCCGCTGGCGTCTGTGACGGCAGGAGAGTGTATTATAACCATTAGACTGTCTAAAACCTCTCAGAAACTTTTCAAAACCACTTCATATAAGGCCAGCAGCCTATTTTTTACACCTGTAACTCTGATTATAGTGGAGTATCTCATTCATCTAGATTTAGACAATTTAGTCATTTTGTGCCATACAAATATAAGCAGTCTTTTTCATTCACGCATTTATCAGACTATTCTATTCAAAGCGACTTGCATTGCATTCAAGAAACACATTGAGATTCTAATCAGTTCTTGCTTTCCATGGGAATCAAACCCATGACCTTGATGTTGCAAGCACCGCTCTGTACTGTTAGACGCACAGGAAAGCTGTCATTGGTAGAACTGGATAATTAAATGCATGAAAATCTTCCCTCTGTGTGTGATCATAAAGATGTTGTGCCAGGGTTGGAGTCAGTGCCATTCACTTTGACCTGCTTTCTTCATGCTGTCTGATCAGGGCTTTTCCTCGGATGATGGGAGCAAGTTTTACACTCCAAATATGTGCATGTTTTTTTTCATGCATCATGATAGATGAGCAGGCGTTACACCCAGAGCATGAGCGCCGTTCATCTGAATTTAGGAAAGATGACAGCCACACAGCAGATGATGATGCTGCTCTTCAAGACTGAGGAAGGTGCAGGTGCCGTTTCATGTGCCACTCAAACTCTTCTGTGTGTGAGAGCAGATGTGTGTCTTCAAAATATACTCATCTATGCCATACAGATTTTCTGTTCTTGTTTAAACTGGAAGGGGGAGTTGCGAGATGTCAAATATGACAGAAGCAAAGTCCTCTTGTGCTTTATTGAAGGGATCTGTGACCTCAATATTTTAAAACTCTTAGCACAAAAAACAAGTTTTTGATTTTTGCACTGTGGATTCTGAAAAGTTTTGACTGTTTTTTTTGACTGAGTTCGTATTTGTAATGCACGCATGTTATTGCATCACCAGTGCATTTCAGGCTCAGAGATGAAAGCATATAAAGTTCCTGTCCATCCCGTTCCTTATTCCACCAAATCTGGCCGTCCTACTTCTGAGTTACAAAACACTGCAGTCGCATTTGTCATCCATCACTGTGGAAGCAAGTGGATTTTTAAAGCTGGAATAATGAGTGGATTAAACATTCTCTTTCAATCGGGAAGAGTGGAATGACATGAATGGGTTCAGGGAGGATTTCATGTACGAGGGAAAAGGCTGCAAACTTCAGGTAAGACAAAGAGGTTTTTTGTTTCTCAACTTGTTTATAGATTAATAGCCATTACTGTGGAAAATGTGCTGATGGCGTCCAGTCGGGTCTTGGTTTAAGAACTGTGAAGAACTCTAACGTGAACAACTAAACTTACACAATAATCAATCCGAAGTGTTGGTGAGGTCAAGATGGAGAAACAACTTTAACTACCTTTATGACACCCATTTAAAAAGCTTTATGGCAGCATTTTCACTGTTACATTTTGTTCTTTAACTGCTCTGATATTTTCATTTAGTTTTTTTGTAAATGTAAGCTTGGGAAGAGCAGAGATCTTATGAAAAGGGTTCAGAGCTCTGGAGGAAAAACCAGTCAACACCTAGTAGAGAAGCATGAGAGTTTTAAAATAACACCAAACCTGACAGAGGCAATGATTCCTCGTCATGGTCATGATTATTTGGATGCCACGATACCCACGATAATCAATGAAAATGAAAAATACAGAATTGCTTATCAACTTTTTAGCAATAGGTAATGACAAGGTGGTACCTAGTCTGGCAATGTTTTCAAAAAAAAGTATTATAGTATGTCTTATCTAATGAGAACTGAGCTGCACACAAAGCCAACGACCTTTTCAAGGGTCACTGATGATGTGCGTTTTTTGCTTCAGCACATGTAACTTATGAAAGAACATTTGTTTCGATGACCTTCGTTTCCGCTTGACTGTCTTGCATTAACCTCTGCAGCTGCAGTTACACGATATATGATTGCTTATAGATTTATATAGACTCTGCACATTTGAGGAACTATGGGCAGTTTTGTCTGCCTCAGCTCTCCTTGGTAATATTCCTGGTTTTGTTCTTTTAATATTTCAGCTTAAGTATCATTCTAATTCACATGTCTGATTCACATGTAACTAAATTTATAAGCACCCAGAAACAAAATAAATTCAGTTATGAGTTTTCTGTGGTTGTGCAGCACAATACTTCTGTTAAATTTCTGAATAAGAAAATGAAGTGCCAGTGAAGAATTGGGTAAAGTTTAGGCATTCGATCAGACTCTTGAAAACTGGCACATCTTACTTCTGTCTGTATTTTTTGCGGTTATATTTTTACACATGTACGACTGTGAACCGGCTACAGGTGAATCTGGACTGGTGCCTCTTTACAGATGTAAATGTAATATTGCCTACAGCTCCACAATCACAGGCGCTCACACTCCTGTCTCCTGTCACACTCCTGTCTGCCCACATTGTGCATGTGATGTGGGCAACAATATGCCATTACTGTCCAGAGCAAAGCCTGTCTGGCTGCAGGAGGGCATGAGAAACCTGGGCATCTGCACAGATGTGGATCACAGGATCATGATGTTTGAGATGCTGCCGCTCACAGCGATGGCAAAGCAGCGTCGGCTGGTTCTCCACCTCGATTATACTAGAGCTAGACTTGATTTCTACTGTCTTCCAGTCTCACCTCATACTAATCTGAAATGATCAGTGCAGCAATGCTGCGGTGTACTGTTAATACTTCATTATGAACTATTAAGATAAACACTGAATACTCACAGTATTTTTTTAAACAAGAACTCATGTTCTTTTAAAAGCACATTTACTCTGTTATTGTGGTCTTACTGGGATCATACCAGCACCCAGAAAACAGTTGGTCCAGCAGCATCCAAGATGCTCCCAGAGAGCAAAACATACCGTACGCTGGTCCATAAGCACGTCCCAGGCTGGGGATCAGCAAACCCTCTCATCTCATACTCGTAATTATTCCCGGCTGTTTCTGATCACCACCTTTCCTCATGTGCCTATTTATTCCCTTTGTGTTTGCTGTCTGTCGTGGTACCGTTGTCATTCCATGCCGTGTCTGGTTCGTGTTCTCTGTCTTGCTTCCCGGTTTGTTTGTTATCGTCTAGTGTTATCGGCTTTTCATTTGAAAGCCCCGTTTCCAGCATCTGTAAAATTACATTTTTCCATCTTAAAAACAGATCTACTAGGTGGTTGCCCTGCACGCTTAATAAACAAATTCCAGCTGGTCCAAAATGCAGTAGCTTGAGTTCTTACTAGAACCAGGAAGTATGAGCATATTAGCCCAGTTCTGTCAAACCTGCACTGGCTTCCTATTAAACACCGAATACATTTTAAAATCTTGCTAATTACTTACAAAGCATTAAATGGTTTAGCTCCACAGTACTTGAGCGATCTCTTAACACATTATAGTCCTTTACGTCTATTGCGATCCCAAAATACTGACCAGCTTATAATACCTAGAATATCAAAGTCAACTGCTGGCGGTCGATCCTTTTCCTATTTAGCTCCTAAACTCTGGAACAGTCTTCCTATTACAGTTCGGGAAGCAGAAACACTCTGTCAGTTTAAATGTAGACTAAAAACACATCTCTTTAACCTGACATACACATAACACATTATACATACATTTTACATGATTTGGATTAAAAATGTTTGTTAGGCTGCATAATTTAGGTCAGCCAGAACCGGGAACATTCCCATAACACCTGATGTACTCGATACATCAGAAGAAGAATGGCATCTACGCTGATATTGGTCTCTGTTTATTCCGAGGTTATCATGGTCAGCTGGATCCGGGCCGTATCCAGATCAGATGAAGGACCTGGACACGAGCACAGCACTGCCCTGGGGTGTCTGCGGAGACCGTGACTCTACTAGACCCTCCCCTGTGACGATCATGAACCCATCTCCAACCGGACCAAATTGGACTTCATATTGGACTTGAATTGTTGTATAATAATCATGCACTGTTTGGCTGTTGGCCAGAGGAGAACTGGTCCCCCGACTGAGTCTGGTTTCTCCCAAGGTTTTTTCTCCATTCTATTCTTCATTCATTACGTCACCTGCCGGAGTTTTGGTTCTTGCCGCTGTCGCCTATGGCTTGCTCAGTTGGGGAAACTTAACACTTAATATTCATCAATTGTATTGATTCGTCTGCTCTTTTAAGGCTGCCGTTCAGCCAAACAAACTTTGTTTATAATGTTTTCATGTGACCATTGTAAAGCTGCCTTGAAACAATCTGTATTGTAAAAAGCGCTACATAAAGGTGACTTGACTTAAAACAGCTTGCTGGTAAACCAGCAAAAACAGAGCATTACAATAATCAAGCTTTTGCATGATAAAGGATAAGCATCAGGCCTACAGAGAAGAAGTGGTCTAATGCAAGCCATGTTTCGAAGATGGAAAAAGCAGCTTTTGTTATATTTTTAAAATGAGAATTAAAAGTCAGCTGAGCAAACAATATCATGCCCAGATTACACACCGTGACAGAGGGGGGAAATTTGGGATAGGCAACGGAAAGTTTACTATAGCACTTACAAAAGGCTTATAATGAGTTTTGTTATTTGATAAAGTTATTTTCTGATTACTTTCATGTCTGTCAGTGGTTGTGAGCATGAGCTGAACTGCCATAATATTATTAGTCTGTCATTTAAGTTGATTTTCAGTTCCTTGAGTCCAGTATTCAAATATAAACGTATGAACTAAAAGACAAATCTATTCTATATTAATATTATGCTTTTTGTAATGATACTTATAATGGGATAAAAATGTAAGAACTACTAGTCCTAATCCTGTACATGTTAAAATCACTTTTATGTACTGCTTTTATAAACCTTACACTGTTAATATGTTATGAAAATTGAGACTCAATGTGCAATTTATCAATAAATATGCAGTTTCTGTGTGTATTCATTAATGCTGACTTGTTTTTGTCCATTTTTATGTGTTTATCAGTCTGATAGCAGCTGCTCTCTGCCAGTGTTTCACCATTCTTTGAGTTTCTTTTTTAAGATTTTTCTCTTGCTGCTTTCACACAGAAAATTTAATTTTTTTTAATGTATTGTGGTAAATTCACTTTTCTCTATGTAAGTGTGATGAGAATTAGTTTTCTTTGCCAGCTGTTCCTCCCAGACCCAGTTTTAACTCCGGCAGTCTTAAAGGCATTGAGTGGCGTTGCACAAGAACACACACCAGGCTTGTTTTCCCTCTCCCCACATTACCCACTGCTTGCACTCTCTGACAGATCCAAAGCCTAACCCTTTATTCCACCTGGAGATGTGTTCAGCTCATCTTTGGACTGACTGACCTGCGTTCAGCCAGAAGACACAGCAACACAGTCAATTCCTTCCAAACCCTTCAAATTAGGATTATAATAAACTATTTGGTTATCAATATTATTTGGAAATGTAGTTTTGTGAAGTGACTCACAGTTCCTCTGACTGCTATTCCCTCATTCACTCCATACTTCATTCACAGATTGTTCAGCCATATATCTCTCAAAACTACAATTCCCAGCATTCCTCTTGCTCATCACCTGCTGTCACTCAGCCATCACCTGCACCTGATCCGCTCATCACCACAGTATTTAACCACTCACTCACACTTTTTGTCTGGTCTATTTATTATTTTTCTGTTTATGGCAGTTATTTACTTTCTGCTATTCCTTCAAGAGCTTGTCTTCTAGTTTGATGTCTCGTGTGTGTGTGTGTGTGTGTGTGTGTGTGTGTGTGTGTGTGTGTGTGTGTGTGTGTGTGTGTGTGTGTGTGTGTGTGTGTGTGTGTGTGTGTGTGTGTGTGTGTGTGTGTGTGTGTGTGTGTGTGTGTGTGTGTGTGTGTGTGTGTGTGTGTGTGTGTGTGTGTGTGTGTGTGTGTGTGTGTGTGTGTGTGTGTGTGTGTGTGTGTGTGTGTGTGTGTGTGTGTGTGTGTGTGTGTGTGTGTGTGTGTGTGTGTGTGTGTGTGTGTGTGTGTGTGTGTGTGTGTGTGTGTGTGTGTGTGTGTGTGTGTGTGTGTGTGTGTGTGTGTGTGTGTACCATTTGAGATCATCTCTTCTGTCTTAACCTCCAAACCTAAGAACTGTAGTGTTGTTGTTTGTCTATACTCTCCTGCTTAGTGTTAGTAGTCCTCATTTAATTACTGATTTTGTTGCAGTGGGTTTCTAACATGATGCTGAAATGCCCGTCTGTGAAGTCAATGGCTGCCCAGATGAGAATTCCTTCCTGGTTTGAAGACCAAACTGGTATCTGTGGTTTATTTCTATTTTTTTCCCCAAAACCTTATTTTCCCATACTTCAGTGCAACTAGTTTGTCAACCACCGCTAGGCAGAGGATATTCAGTCAGCTGCTGTTTGTGATCTGGTATCAGATAGATGGGTTAATGACTGGAACTTAACTCCCGAACTTAATGACTAGAAATTATACAGTGCAGAACTTTATTTTCTTTTTCACTTTCATGCGTTTCTGCGTTTATTGTATGTTTTACTTCCATGATTAGACCAGATGCACCCCAGACTGGGAGGGGCTATGGACTGTTTCCTGTAGTTCTTCATATATGCAGCTGCTTGATGCTGTTCTGTTCCTTGGCCTAACCTTTGAAAACTTTAGCATTGTCCTCGGTAAGCATTTATGGTTTCTGATCTCACTTGGTCTTTGAGCTCTGGAGATGTGGAGAACTTGCTTTGGTAAACTGTTTGAAAATTGACCAGGTGGAGCAATGAATGTCTGAGATCATGTTAGACTTTGCTCTTGTGCTCTAGTACCAGGCCTTCATTTGTGGAAGTTCAGGTGGTTGGACTTCATCTAGATGTGGATATTTTCAGATTGTTTGCAGATTTTCTAGAAGTGTTTGATTAGTTTCTTGTATATGTGGTCACACTTGTGCTTTTAACGTAATTTGTGTGTGGAAAGGGTTAGATTGGTTAAAATTAACTTAATTGACCAATTCATCTAAAATGAATGCTCTTGCAGGTGTAAGATCATGTTACTTCCACCTTGTATTTGTGTTTGACATGTTATACTACATTTTTCATCCATCTCTACTTCATACAATTCCAGAAATAAGAGGCATAAAGACAAAGCATGTTTTGAGCACTACAAATGTACCCATTGTTTCAGTATACAGCTTTTTTTAACATTTCTGCCCCTTTTCATGTAAGCTAACCCTAAACAACTGGTTTAATACCATCTATAATTTGGACTCTTGTTACCTCTTGTTAATGCATTCCCTTTATGCCTCTCTGCACCTTAGGTTTTTTTGCCCCTTTTAAAAGAAATCCTCAGTTTGCGTTTCCATATTTCTTTTCACCATGCTTTCTTTTCCTTCATGCACCTGTGACCTTATTGCCCTCTGTATTAAGTGCTCCATAAACCTAGAGGCTTTAAAATGCTCAACTATCTCCTCATTCTAACTGCTTATTACTAGCAGAATTAAAGTGAAGGCTTTCAGGTGTTCCTCTGGAATGACCTCAGTGTAACTAGTGGGTAATCATATACATTAAGTGTCATGTTTCCCCCTCAGCAATGCTGTCTTTTTCTTTTAAGTGGTGTAAGTTGTATTGTATAAAACCTGCCTGTTTAATGGTTGCTTTAATTCATGTCTTGTTCAAACACGGTGTTAAACCTATTGTAATTAAGACTTTTATTTTTATTCTTCTGCTATAAAACAGATCATGTAGACCAAACCGTAAGGTCTTGAGACAAATCAGACAAATCTGCCAATAGGTGGCGCTACAGCAACTACAAACGCATTCACGCTCATAACTCATAAACCGTTTGTCATACACTCAAGTGTCTTATATCTCTGGAATCCTTGGCTCAAGACTTAGAAAATGTATATATTTTGACCGGTGAGTCTTTATTGGTTGAGCAAGGTTTCTCAATGGCTTTATGGTGGAGTACACTTTAGTCTTTACAAATGACATCTACACTTTTAGCTGTGCTTGTCAAACTTTGCTTTAAAAAAATCCTCCTTTAATCTTTTCCATTGTAGTTGGTGTGGCTGTATGTTCCTGTATCATGCGTTTAAACTTGTGCTTGCTTTGTACTTGTTCCCTATTAATTTAACATTTTCACCTGTATCTGGTTTATGCTGCAACTAACCTCTTTTGCACTTGTACCAATTTAATTTGTACTGTTTACTTTCACCCATTTTGTTTTTGTCCCCCTTTGTTTCTCTTTACCTCCTTGCACTTATGCCTCTTTCCTGTAAGATTATTTTTCTCTTGCCCCTGTTTGTATCTTTTTTTTTTTTATTGGCACACTTTTCATTGCATCCTTTAATGTAGTAACTATCGTGTTTATGCCCCTGTGCTAAAGTGCACTTGACTAATTTCTCTAATTGGCTTGTGTTTGTACTCTAATTCCTAAAGCCGCTGAAGAATATTAGCACCTTGCATTCAGTGAGAACTGGGCTGAGATGACGTCCAACTCCATTCTAATCTCTCTTCAGTCTCATTTAGTGGGTGTGTGCTGTAATGAACTTTTATTGGGTTATTTTTGTTCCTCACATGTATTGCCACCAGGAGCCGCCGGAGGGTGCTGTTGCCTGGAGGTAATGGGATATAATATCAGCACTACCTTGTTAAAATCCTTTTAGAGAACGGTTTCAGCTCAACTGCATATGGATTGATATGACTGCCTTATACAGGGTTTGTTGGTTTCTTTTGTTATAAAGGGCACATTCAGGTTAAGAATCTAAGAATGTTCTTTGCATTTGCTGTAAGTTGAGACCTCTTGAAGTGACTCTCTACAGCCTTTTTGTTTTGCTCATTTTAAGACAACTAATTTTCTTAATGCACTTCTCTCCTGTAAGATTGTGCTCTTACAGCTTTACCATGGTGAAGTCTCGGGCAGTTGTTAAGCCCTCCTTGTTTTGAGAATTTAAATTGTGACCTGAAGGACTTTTCTTTTTCCCCCTCATGCCCCTTAAATTTCTTATTACTCACTTTGTTTAATTCCCGTTTGTTCTAGCATTTGCATAATGAAAAGGGAATTGTAGTCCTATTGTCTTGCATGTGCCCTAATTTCTTTAAGACCTATGTGAACGCGTTTACATATGCCAAATTCATATCTCGTTGTCGCCACCAAATCTCATTCAAACTGACTATTACTGGCAGAAGTTTTTTTTGTTTGTTTTTTCCACTGGAACACACGCTACCTCAATGCACCGAGTGTAAATGCTGAGGGATGTGCTTAAAGCTTGCCATGTTTCCTCAATATGCTTGCTTGTTTATAAAACTTGGTTTTATTAGTAACCCTATGAAAATGATGATGGACGCTTTTCTTCCTTGAGACTCGTTTCTTTTTTTTTTTTTTATATGCTCCTTGCATTAACCTTTATTTTCTCTCCCTGTACCTATTTATTACTTGGTTTTCCCCCTTACTACTCTGATACTGTTCTATTGTTTTAAAATGCTGTAATTCGTATTTCCGTCTGAATTGAGGCTTGGCATTTCTGGCTTCAACTTTTTTTTTTTTTTTTAAATATTTACTCAGAATAACCTCTCTCTTTGGTCCCTTCCAGCTGTAATCTTGTATCTGATATCATGTTGGGCAGGAAAGACACTGACACTTTCTCTCCTGTCACCTCTAAACTTGCAGTGTGATAATCTGCTCCTGCAGTTTGTTGGCACTGTGGACTGCGTCTGCTAAAGGTTGGTTTTGATGGGTGATATGAAACTAAGAGCACATGTTTTACCAACAATCTTTTCTCATTTGTTCTTACTTGGCTCCCTGCCATTGAAAGTCCAAGATGGAATGGAGAACTACACTGGCCCTTTATCCAGCACTGTTTGACCAACTGCACCAGACCCTTTGAGAACTACAATGCAGTGAGAATATGGTAGGTTTTATCTGTAAGTGACAGCGCTTTGCATCTTTATAGGCTGACAGGACCACTTTATCTAGGACTTCACACTCAGCAGGCCACCTGGACCTTTTTTGGGTAATGGGCAAAGGAGTTTCACCTCAGGTAGGTGTCTAGGAGACTTTAAGGTGGGACAGGTAGTGAATCAATGGAGTTCCTGAGTCATATTGATCCACCAGTAGCAGTTACAGAGCAGTCCATCTACAGCAGGGGTGGGCAAACTTTGTCTCGCGGGCCACATTGGTTTCTAAAATTTGACAGAAGGGGCTGGGCCAGAATAGGACAGTGTGTTTGTGTGAACTAATATAAATTAAATGTAAAAACCATTACATGAAAAGATTTGGCCTTTATGAACCAAAACATCAGGGTTCATTGATAAATTGTTTTCCAAATGTATTAATTTAATAACACAGTAGATAAACTCCCATTCAGTTTCAGCAGGAACAGTGTTGTTGATCTCCTTTTTTGCAAGTGCATCAAAGTCTGGAGTTAGTTTAATTGTCGATTCTCAGGACAGATCCGAACTCCTCTCCTTCACATCATTTCTGAAACTTTACGGGATAACCGCACGATGCAGCTCTGGCTGACAGACAATTTAATTGCCGTTAGTGCAGCCATTTAAATGAATTAACGATCATAACTGAACTCTGCCCAGTAAGACAAGGGCGAGCAGGATGGTTATTTTTGTGTCCTTATTCCAACTTTCAGGCAACAGCGGTTTTGATAGTAACCGGAGAAGTTCCCTTTCGATAGCGGTGTTCAATCCCCTTAAGAGAGATGCAGATCAGCTGAAAGCACGGGAAATCAAACACCAATCACAGCGAAGAGGCACACAGCTCATCCAATGGCGACGCCGCCAGGTGTGCTCGCTCCTGACAGGTGCAGATGAACCAATGAAACTAATCGCAGAAGGCTATCAAGATTTGCATACCAGAAAGCCTTAGAAATAGGTGTCGGCTAGTTCACTCGGCTCTGTGACGGGATTTGAAGATGTTTATGACGCTGAATGTCTGTTCACACACATAGTTGAGCCAAATAACGTCAGCATCTTCTGCACTGACTCTGAGTCTGTACATTTGCCGTCAGAGCCCTAGCCGTCTGGGTTTTTTTGGAGACTGCTAGCGTAGTTGGCATGTTTTGTGGTAAAATGACGGCTGATGTTGTATTTAAAAACCGCTAAAGTTTCTTGGCATATCAGATATACATGGGACATCAGCGAAACGCATACTAATTGTCTACTTTTCTTCGGTCCGCTCGTTTTTACTGAAGAGCTCAAAGTGCTAAACATCACACTCAAACAAAGCTCAATGTCTTTGGAGTGTGCCATCTGTTGGGGAAACACTGACATTACAGGGAAAGTCAAATGAAGGAGGTTTAATTATAACAAATTTTAAATCAATAATATAACTTCTACAAGGTCGGCGGGCCGCATATGGCCCGCGGGCCGTAGTTTGCCCACCCCTGATCTAGAGGATGAAACATGAGAAAATTGTCTTTGTACATTGCTTTTGACTTTATGGAAATGGTCAACTGTTTGGCTCAACTTGTCTACTGTTTGACTAGTTTAGCAATGTTCACCAACAGCTTTATGCTGGAGCACGTTTCAGTTTTTACAAATATTCTCAATTTCAGCATTGCTTGTCAAACTTTTGAGAATCTTCAATCCCTTCTGTTCTAGTTAGTGGATGCGTGTGTTCCTGTAACATGCTGCTAAAATTGTCACTTGTATTTGAGAACTGTTTGTTGTTGTTTATATTGTGACAGACCTTTTTTGCACTTATGCCAGTGTCAATAGTCCCATTTATTCCTGTAACTTTAACCCTTTTTTCTGTTCCATTTACCCTTGTTGCTTTTACTCTTTCCCCCTTATTACCTTGTAGTTCTGCCTTTTTGTTCTGTTAGTCTTGCTCTATTCAACTTTATAAAAGCATTGTTTTATTTTCAAAGTGGTTTTACTGTGAGAATGAAGTGGCTGACGCATATTTGTATATAGAATCACTTTAATCATCTTTAAAACCTTATATAATTGAAATTAACCCAAAAGGTAATGCATCAATAAACGCATGTAACATGATATTTACAGACAGTTTGGCAACTTTGTACAAATTCACTTGAGTGATGTCCTAATTTCCCTTTTTGTATTAGTCTTATTTCTTTAATGCCACAGTTCTTTATAACTTGTCCTTTCATGCTATCTTTGCATGATCTTGTGCTCCTTTCTTGTTTCTGCTGTTCATGTATCTGTGCCTTTTATTGTCCATTCCCTCTTTGTTTGCATCTGTGAATTAAGGGCCATTTTTAACCATGTCATTATTCGGTCGACGTTACTTCTAACTGTCACCAACTGATCTCATTCCATTCTGTAAATAACATGCTGTGTAATACCATATAACTGCTGCTTTCTGTAGTGTCTCCTAATATTTTTCAGACTAGTCTGTTTTAGCTTACCGTAAACATGACTATACAGATTAATTATAATGCCCTTGTTATGCACGAGTTTTTTTTTTTTTTTTTGCCTTAATGCATTGTCCCTTGTTTGGATTTCCAGCTTAACCCTTTCTTGATATTGAACAGACTAAGTGTTTTGGCCTACTGTACATTCAGAAATAAAAGGTATGATTTATCTTTATTGCTTGTTTTTTTTTTTGATTCGTTCTCTTCAGTCTCAATGCTCACTTTAACATTCATTCTTTGTTGTACTTCAACTTGACTTTTTTTTTGTTTAGCTCTCATTGATTCCCTGTTCAACTTCTCTATAGCAACTTTGTCACTTTTTTTGTATCGTTTGTTCACACAGACTCTGTGTACAAACGATAGGAGAATTTGCCCTTATCTTAAGGTTCCTTGTCATTTTGCCCCCTTGTATCAGCTTAAATCTTGTGACTTTTTGGGGGAAGTCGTGGCCTAATTGTTAGTCAGACTGATAATGTGGTGATTGCAGGTCACTACTCAGTTTTTCCTTTAACCCTTGTAGTCAAAGTGTCTGCAGGATTTGTTGCTCCTTTCATTATGGTATTAAATGTGCTTGTGCCCTTATTCCCTCTTTCGTATTACAGCTGTGTTAGTTTATAAATATGTATATAGAAATGGGTTTGCCTTCCAGCAATTGAAACTGGTTGATTTGAAGGATAGATCTGCTAACCCAAATTTGACCCCTGACCTCATTCCACTGGCTCTGGTAACAGAATCAGAAATATGACAGGATTTCAGGACTGTCAATGGAACTGCAGAGAGTCAACGTACTTAAAATGTTTCATTCTTTAATGTACTGCATACAATCTTTACTTTTTTTACACTGTCTCAATGGCCCTTCTATTTGCACTTATTGTCACTTTTTAATATCATTGTGGCTTATGATCCTGTCAGTTTTGTCCCTTTATTTTCTTCATACTAGTGACTTATCTTGATGATCCATTTTTGTCTCTAAATATTTATGTAGTAACTTTTTCAAGTGCCTCTTGTAAAGTTTAATAAAAGTTAGTTTATTCTGCATTTGTCCTAGTATCCTTGTATTTAATTCAAGCTCTAATCCTTTATTTTTTTGTCTATTTCATAGGTTTTTTTTCCTCAATGTCAAGTTAAAGCTCTTGGCTAAAACTAAATCTCTTACAGCAAACACTGACAAAGATCCAGAAGATCAGGCAAAATACTGAGGTGCCTTATCACAGACGCACTCTGGATGGCTTAAAGCCAGTAGACCCCAGGTTGGTTGCAGACACCCCAGGGTAAAACTGACAAGGTTTCAGACTGAGGTACTGATGTGCTTCACCCCAGAGAGGTGCATTCTGGGTAGTTTAACTACACCTCTTAATTGGTTGTGGACTCCCAGGTTAACAGACCGAAATAACCAGAGGATCAGGCAGAGGTGACTTGACTGATACCAGAGAGGGTTACTCAGGGCAATTTAAGAAACCCTATTTGTTCCAAACACCCAGGTTTAACGGACCAAAAAGATCCAGAGATTAAATGGTTGATATGCCTAAGCACAGAGGTTGGCTCTGAGCAGTTTAAAGCCAATAGACCCAGACTGACTTCACCAGCCCACTTGGTTTGTTTACTTGACTTTTTTTTTTTGTCTTTTTTTTTTTGTCCATGTATACCATACGTCTCTGTCCCTTTTTATGTTCACGCATTTATCCATTTTATTTCTGGTTTGTGTTTTATACACTTTGTTAGTTTTGCTTGTCATTTGTTTTATGACCCTTTGTTCCTTTTGTACAGTTTATGCTGTATAAATTGACTGTTTTTTTTTTTTTGTTCCTAGGTTTTCATGCCCGGACTGTCTCATGTGACTTCTTCTTATTTGAAACTGCATTAATTTTAGGATAACCATTTTACTTGATGCTTTTGTTTTAAAACTGTGGTAATTCATTGGGATTAAACTGACCTGTAACTGATTTTTTTTTTTCTTGAAATGAGTGTCTTGTAGTGAAACTGAATGAAGCTGCAATGAGAATCTGGAAAAGCCAGTCAACACTAGGTAATATTTAAATACTCGAATCTCCCATTTTCAGTTCTTCAAGTCTGCCACCAGATGTGTCTGACTTTTGGGTGACAGGTGTGGAGAGTTGTTCACCCCTTTTGCATTTGTACAGGGTGATGGGACCCCACTGTCCAGGATAGAACTTGCAGCTTTTCACCTGGACTTTTGCCCAGGTTTGTGTGCATCTGGATTGGTTCTTAGTGTGGCTTGTCCCTTATGACTTAGCTTGATTGCTGGCTGTTAAGAGAAAGCTTCCCAATCTAGGACTCCAAGAGTTTGCAGAATGATCTCCATACTCTTGGTCTCTGACCAGGGACCTCCAGGTTGGATCAAAAAGGCAAGCCATAGTTCCTAAACTTTTTTTTATTTCTTTGTTTGTCAGTTTTACTTTGTTTATGGTATGACTGACCTTTTTGCACTTATGCCAGTTTCAAAAGTCCCATAACTTTAACCCTTTTTTCCCTGTATTCTATTTGCCCTTGTTGCTTTTGCTTGTTTCACTTTATTGCCTTGTACTTCTGCCTTTGTTCTGTTAGTCTTGCTCTATCCAACTTTGTTTAAAGCACTTAACTAACTTTTTTTTTCCAAAGTGGATTTACTGTGAGAATGGAAGCGATTTAGATGCAAATGAGATTAAACTGAAGTGGTTGTTTAAGCATATTGTCATTGATTTAATAAATTGATTTTATACATCTTTAATAACCTATATAATTGAAATTAACCCTAAAATTGGTAAACCCTTTAAGGGAAAAGTTATGCATCAAGAACGTATGAATGTCACTTGAATGTCCTAATTTACCTTTTTGTATTTGTCTTATTTCATCAATGCCACCAAGTTCTTTCTTTTTATAACTTGTCCTTTTGTGGGTTTTTTTGCATTCTTTACCCATTTGCTTTCCTTATCCCTCATGCTCATTTTTATTTCTGCTGTTCATGCATCTGCCTTTTATTGCCCATTCCCTTTGTTTGGATTTGAATTGAGAGCTGTTTTTATTCAGCCGATGTTACCTCTAATTGTCAGCACCTGATCTCATTCTATTCTGTAAGTAACATGCTGTGTAATACCATATAACTGCTTTTTTCTGTAATGTTTCCTCATGCCTTAGACTAGTCTCAGACTTTTTTTTTTACCTAAATGTGCATATATACAGAAATTAATACCCTTTTTATGCACCTAACTATGTCTTAATGCATTGTCCCTTGTTTGGGTTATTTCCTGGATGCGAGACTGCTTGGAATAACTAGGTTGCTGCTGGAAGTAGTGTTAGGAGGCCAGCAGGCGTTGCTCACCCAGCAATCTATGTGGGTCCTAATGCCCCAGTATAGTGATGGGGACACTGTACTGAGATGTTAAACTGAGGTCCTGACTCAGTGTTCATTAAAAATCCCAAGATGTCTTTTGCAAGAGTAGGGTTTTAACCCCAGCAACGTGCCCAAATCTGCCCATTATGGCTTCCTAACCATCTCCATGCTCTGATTGGCTTCATCACTCAGTCTCCTCTTAACCAATAAGCTGGTGTGTGTGGTGAGCATTCTGGCACAATATGGCTGCCGTTGCATCATCCAGGTGGATGCTGCACTCTAGTGGCGGTTGAGGATATTCCCTTCCATGTAAAGTGACTGAGTGTCTATGATGAAGTGCTAAATGTATATAAATGTAATGAAGTATTATTATTCCACTGGCAAACTCCTGAACAGAATCAGGGGTCTTTGACAGGATTTCAGGACTGTCAATGGAACTGCAGAATCAACATGTACTTAATTGTATGTAGCACATTAAAGAGTATGGAACATTTTAATTGCCACTTTTTTTACGGTCTCAACCCTTCTATTTGCACATTACACTTGTCATTTTTTTTATTTGTCATTGTGGCTTATGGTCCTGGCATTTTTTTTTTTCTCTTTTCCTTCCTATTAGTGACTTATCTTGATGGTCCTTTTTTGTCTCTCTACATGTTTATGCAGTAACATTTTCATTTAAGTTCCTCTTGTAAAGTTTATTACTTGTGCATTTATCCTAGCATCCCTTTTGTATTTAATTCAAGCACTAGACCTTTAAAAAAGTTTGCCTACTTCATAAGGATTAGTAAATGGAATTTTGTTTTCTCAAGTAATATCAAGTTAAAGCTCTTGGCCACAACTAAATCCCTTACAGTTAACACTGAAAGAATCAGAAGATCAGGCAAAATACTGATGTGCCTAATTGCAGAGGCACTCTGAATGGCTTAAAGCGAGTAGACCCCCCCCCCCCCCCCAGGTTGACTGTTTACTAGACCGAGGTACTGATGTGCCTCATGCAAGAGAGGTGCACTCTGGATGGCTTAAAGCCAGTAGACCCCCGGTTGGTTGCGGACACCCCAGGTTGACCCGGACAGTTTGAGACCAAAGTACTGATGTGCCTCATGCCAGAGAGGTGCACTCTGGATTGCTTAAAGCCAGTAGACCCCCGGTTGGTTGCGGACACCCCATGTTGACCCGGACAGTTTGAGACTGAGGTACTGATGTGCCTCATGCCAGAGAGGTGCACTCTGGATGGCTTAAAGCCAGTAGACCCCCGGTTGGTTGCGGACACCCCAGGTTGACCCGGACAGTTTGAGACCAAGGTACTGATGTGCCTCATGCCAGAGAGGTGCACTCTGGATGGCTTAAAGCCAGTAGACCCCCGGTTGTTTGCGGACACCCCAGGTTGACCCGGACAGTTTGAGACTGAGGTACAGTTGTGCCTCATGCCAGAGAGGTGCACTCTGGATGGCTTAAAGCCAGTAGACCCTTGATTGGTTGCGGACACCCCAGGTTGACCCGGACAGTTTGAGACTGAGGTATGGATGTGCCTCATGCCAGAGAGGTGCACTCTGGATGGCTTAAAGCCAGTAGACCCTCGGTTGGTTGCGACACCCCAGGTTGACCCGGACAGTTTGAGACTGAGGTACTGATGTGCCTCATGCCAGAGAGGTGCACTCTGGATGGCTTAAAGCCAGTAGACCCCCGGTTGGTTGCGGACACCCCAGGTTGACCCGGACAGTTTGAGACCAAGGTACTGATGTGCCTCATGCCAGAGAGGTGCACTCTGGATGGCTTAAAGCCAGTAGACCCCCGGTTGTTTGCGGACACCCCAGGTTGACCCGGACAGTTTGAGACTGAGGTACAGTTGTGCCTCATGCCAGAGAGGTGCACTCTGGATGGCTTAAAGCCAGTAGACCCTTGATTGGTTGCGGACACCCCAGGTTGACCCGGACAGTTTGAGACTGAGGTATGGATGTGCCTCATGCCAGAGAGGTGCACTCTGGATGGCTTAAAGCCAGTAGACCCTCGGTTGGTTGCGACACCCCAGGTTGACCCAGACAGTTTGAGACTGAGGTACAGTTGTGCCTCATGCCAGAGAGGTGCACTCTGGATGGCTTAAAGCCAGTAGACCCTCGGTTGGTTGCGACACCCCAGGTTGACCCAGACAGTTTGAGACTGAGGTACAGTTGTGCCTCATGCCAGAGAGGTGCACTCTGGATGGCTTAAAGCCAGTAGACCCTTGGTTGGTTGCGGACACCCCAGGTTGACCTGGACAGTTTGAGACTGGGATATGGTTGTGCCTCATGTCAGAGAGGTGCACTCTGGATGGCTTAAAGCCAGTAGACCCTTGGTTGGTTGCGGACACCCCAGGTTGACCCGGACCGTTTGAGACTGGGGTATGGTTGTGCCTCATGTCAGAGAGGTGCACTCTGGATGGCTTAAAGCCAGTAGACCCCCGGTTGGTTGCGGACACCCCAGGTTGACTGTTTATCAGACTGAGGTACTGATGTACCTCAGCCCAGAGAGGTGCACTCTGGGTGGCTTAAAGTGAGTAGACCCCTGGTTGGTTGCGGACACCCCAGGTTGGCTCAGAGAGTTTGAGACTGAGGTACGGATGTGCTTCATGCCAGAGAGGTGCACTCTGGATGGCTTAAAGCCAGTAGACCCCCCAGTTGGTTGCAGACACCCCAGGTTGACCCGGACTGTTTCAGACTGGGGTACGGATGTACCTCAGCCCAGAGAGGTGCACTCTTGGTGGCTTAAAGTGAGTAGACCCCCGGTTTGTTGCGACACCCCAGGTTGACCCGGACGGTTTCAGACTGAGGTATGGATGTGCCTCATGCCAGAGAGGTGCACTCTGGAGAGCTTAAAGCCAGTAGGTCCCAGGTTGGTTGCGGACGCCCCGGTTAATGTGGACAAATGACCAGAGGGTCAAGCAGAGATGACATGCCTGAGACCAGAGAGGGTGACTCTGGATTGTTCAAGAAAGTGTTGATCCCTGGCTAGTTTGCTCCAAACATGCAGATTTAACAGACTGAAAAGCTCTAGAGATTAGATTAATGTTGATGCGCCTAAGCACTGAGGATGGTGCTGGGAAGTTTAAAGCCAATGGACACGGGTTGGTTGCAGACACCCAGGTCTTATTTTAATGCAATTCAGGGAGACCATATTATGCAGGCTAGGGGTGAAAGACATGAATTCTCCAAATCCCCCCCCCCCCCCAAAAAAAGAGAGAATTAAGTCCAAAGCTCTCAGGTTAGGGCAATCCTCCCTTGCCCACCCCATGGAGGGTGCCTCATCCCAGGTTAGGTCATTGGGTGTAATGATTGATCCGTCACTGATCCTTTTTGATTGGTGTTTAATTTAATGATATCTTTGTATTTTTAAACTGGTTAGTTGTTTAACTAACCCCCCCCTCCACCGAGACTGACTTCACCAGGGCACTGTTTTTGTTTTTCTACTTTTCGTTGCATATATACCATGTCAAAACATTTTTTCAATCTGTTTTATACTTTGTTTAGCTTGTCACTTGTTCTGACCCTTTCCTCTGTTTGTTCCTTCCCATTTTTGTTACTTATTCTGTATAACCTGACTTAACTGTTCGTATTCTCTTTTTTTCAAGCCTTGTTCTTCCTAGGTTTTCATGCTCTGACTGACTTGTTTGAAACTATGGATTAGTTTTGGATACCCATCTTTTTCAGCATTCACGTTCATGCTTTTACATTCTTAAAATTGTAGTGGTTCATTGGGATTAAACTGACCTGTAATTTATTTTTTTTCCTCCGTAACATAAGTTAAAGCACTTGGCTTGAAATGGGTTTCTTTCAGGTAGCGGGACTGGGGATGAATGAAGTGACGAGAATATGGATAAATGAAAGTTAACAGTGTTGTATTGAAACACTCCACTCTCCCTTTTTCAGTTGTGCAACTCCTATGCCATAAGATGTTGTTCTTGACTGTTGGGGTCCTGGTGCATCTGACTACCCCACCCCTCCCATGGGCTGCTTATGCAGATTTGTGTCACTGTAGACAACATGAAACTAAGTATACTGTCATGTGGCAGACTTTTTTTCTGGTTAATGGCCTTATGAGATACTGTAACTGATCTCCCTGCCATCTTGAGTCCAAGATGAAATGGACTACTATACTGGCCCTCTATCCAACACTTAGGACCATCAGCTGCACCAGACCCTTTGAGAACTACAAGAATAGTGAGGGTAGGTTTAATCTTTAAGTGACAGCCCTTTGTGTTTCTATAGGGGGAAAGGACCGCTGTATGTAGGACATAATCTGCACCAATCTAGGGCTCCAGGAGTTTGCAGAATGATTTCCATACTCTTGAGCTAACCTGGAGGTACCTGGTCTGAAACCATTTTGTCTATAATTCCTAAACTTGTAAGTAGTTCAGTTTCCCTTGGGGTAGGTAAACCTTTCATGGATGTCAGGCTGCAGACAATAGAGAAACTGACCCTGTAGCCATGAGGACAAGTGACTGGATTCAGGTAAGTATTAAAGTCTGCTCTGGTGTGAACGGGGATGGTGAGGAATGGGCAAAGCAGTTTCACCTCAGGTAAGTGACTAAGATGAGATCTTCAATGTGTTCCTTGAATGCAATGTAAGTCGCTTTGGATAAAAGCGTCTACCAAATGCATAAATGAGATGGATAGTGAATGGAATTCCTGTCATTTTGAGTCGCCATTACAGAGCAGTCCATCTAGAGCAGTGGTCTCCAACCCGTCGATGTTTGGCTGCCGTTCGATCGTAATCGACTGGTCGACCTTTATTACCATCCCAGAAGCTCCCGAAAATAAAAAGTTTCAGTTGCCAACTTGGCGGCTCTGTCTCGCTCCAAGCCCCAATAGGACAACCACTCCCTACAGTCAACAGGAAAAGTGCTTCACCCCAGCAGTCAAGTGTTAATTGTAAAATGACTTTAGTTTACCTATATAGTAGCTTTGCAGAATTCAAATCTGTTTGAGTTATCACAGTGTACACTATGCTCATGTCACTACGAATTTATAATTGTACCTTTGCCAGTGTCTTTCTGTTTCTTCTATTTATAGAATCAACTTAACCAGCTTTAAAACACTAAACATGACTTTAATTGTGCTTTTTTATGTATGCAATTTGGTGTATTGAAGACAGTTTGGCAACTTGATGTATAAATTGAGTTTAGTGACGCATTGTCCTAATTTCCTCTGTAATTGTGCCTTTTTTGTTTATTTTAAATGCCACTGTATCTTAGCCGTTGTGTCTTTATGGACTTTTCATGCACCCTCTCCCTTTTTATTACAGGTCCAATTTACATTTTGTTCTTACTCATGCCCCTCTTTTGCTGCCTTATTCATGAACCTCTGCCCTGATTTCCCTCTTGTATTACTCCTGTAGAATGTGTGCGTTTTTGTTGGTAGTTTTCACCATTTGTAATAAAGACATGTCTACTTTGTAACATTAGAGAATGCCGTGTGTGTGTATACCAGTTTTCTGTTAAAATGCATCTGCCGTATTTCCATTAGCTGCCGCTAGGGGGCACTAAATGTAATTGGTGGCTTTATATAAGCCAGAATCTGAGAAGAAATGGGTTGTTTGGTAGAGGGAAACCGCATGGTTGAGCTCACGGCTATCGACTTCCTAGGACTCCTTTTTTGAGAACTGTAAGTTTATGCTCAAACGGGAGTATGGTATGGTTCCTAAGTTTGGCTAAAATGATGCATTCGTAATTTCAAAAGTTTACGTGAATTATTGGTTTTGTAGAAAAGGACTCCTACTTACTGCTACATCTACTTCAGATGCTACTACTACTGCTGTAGTTGTTCTATCCGTTGGTTGCTGAATTTGGTGCTCTTTGGACATTGAGCGAGATCTTCAGAGCAGCACATTTCATATCTCCCACACTGGATTTATTGGATTTTATCATTGCTTAGCTCTCAAACACTTGGGTCTTCTGCATCACTCCTCATCCCATCATCGGTTTCATCGAACACTGGACACTCATGATATGTTTTTGCTTTAAATGCATTGACTTGAAACCTGTTTAGTTATTGTTGGTCACTCACTCGGTTTAGGGAATAAAATTGAGAACGTATTTGTTTGAAGTTTTTTTTTTTTTTTTTTTTTTTCAGTACTTTACAATTTCTTTGCAACCCTCAGATTTTAGATCTTTCATAAGGGGAGGTGTTGCAACTTGTAACCTTTGTATGTGCACAGTTCTTAACTTTTTTTTTTTTTTTTTTTCCCCTGCAAGTTTAATTTGGGATTCTGTGTTTTTTTTTGTTTTTTTTTTAATGACTATGCAGTTTTATGTCCAGGTCACAATTTAACTGTCTCTTATTTTAAAACTTAAAGTACTGTGTACATTGACTAGTGTTGAACTTTTTTTTTTTTTTTTTTTTCTCTGACTGGCTTTTGTATGCAGCATTTTAGCTTTTTTTTTTGTTTTTGACTGTTTTCATTTCTTTTCTCAGTTTTCCCCTGAATGCTCCTTTTTTGAGTTTTTTTTTGTCTTGTTTGGCTGTTAGTGTATGTATTTTGTATTTGTTTTGTATTAGTATCCCTGTTGGTTGTATTGTGTGGCCTTTTTTTATAAATATTGTTTGCCATTGATTAATGAAGCGGTATATGAATATTGTAAACCTGAATTGTTTATGCTTTAATCTCTACTTTTCATTTGTAAACAATTGTGCTTGGGGTTTAGATAATTTATTTTTTCCCTTTTTGATTCATTTTAATTTCTGTGTATATATATTTTACAAGGGTGGTTCTGTGTATGAATCTGCTTGGTATAATGTTTATAACGGATGTTAAATGACTTTTTTTCACATCTCATTGTCACCCTGGTCTCTGTCTTTTAAAGCTGTGTAAGACATTTACCTTGTGTAATATCACACCCATTTGTTGCTTGAAGTCTTGTATTCACCTGTTGTATTTATTGTATTCCAGCCTATTTGATTTTCTTGCTCAATAAAATGGGTGCCCAGCAGATCTGGGATTTACGAAATATTAATTTAATTTGTGGTTGTCAAAGAAAAGTCTTACATTCTTTATGGTTTTAGTGTAAAACTGTTAAATCTGTATGTCTTGTGTATATAATCTTGTACCACTGTCTGAGTATATCTAAGCATTTGTTACATTATGTCATGTTTGAAATTTGCATTTCTCCGCTCGCATTTAATAATTTATTTCTCTTATTACCATTTTTTTTTGTGTAATGAAGTTGAAATAACTTTGTTTTTGCCTTATTACCTTGTATTTTTAATTTTGTATTTCTCCCCCTTTGTATTCCATTTACTTGCATCATAATTAATGCATGGATGAATTGACAATGCTTGAAATTGTGCTCTTTCACTTAAATTCTTTATTTTTCTAATTGTTGACGTAACTACTCAATTTTTAATGTTACTACAGGCTGGTATTTTTATTTTTGGTTGGTCTCGAATTAGAATACCTTTTTTTTTTTTCTCCCCTAGTAGCCCACAACAGTCAAATTTGTTTTCAATGTTACTACAGGCTGGTATTTTTATTTTTATTGTTTGATACTGGGCTCGAATTAGAATACCTTTTTTTTTTTTCAGTAGCCCACAACAGTCAAATAAAATTCTTGTTTTCAATATCCCACTTGTCATTTGTTTAATGCACAGATGAATTAACTTTCTGTTTTGTTTGATACTGGTACTTTGATAATTTGTATTTAACATTGTTAGCCTTAACCCAATTTTTTAATTATGCGGAATTGTTTTTAGGTTAGGTGATAGTCCAATACTGAGGATCATTCACTAATCATCTTGTCTGGTCATAGCTTGTGACTGTAAGGGGTCATGTATTAAATTTGGTTTGTGTGTTAGTCTCAACATGTCCCACAAGGTGATGTGGTTTATACGAGTCCAGATCTAGCCTGGAGATTTTGACATGGTTTTGTGTGCATTTTCTTAAGTTTAGGTCTGTTACACCATTATGGGTTAGTGTATGTAGTTCAATTCTAGGGATTAATTGTTCTGTAAGTGTGAGGTCTGTTACACCATTGAAATTTGGAGTGAGTTCTGTGTCTGGTGAGGTGATTCTAGGGATTAAGTCCTGATATGACCTTTAGTGGTTTTCATAGGGTTAGGGGGTAAGTCCGAAGGGGTTAGTCCGAAGGGGTTAGGGGGTAAGTCCGAAGGGGTTAGGGGGTAAGTCCGAAGGGGTTTAAGTCCTGATATGACCTTTAGTGGTTTTCAGGGGGTAAGTCCGAAGGGGTTAGGGGGTAAGTCCGAAGGGGTTAGGGGGTAAGTCCGAAGGGGTTAGGGGGTAAGTCCGAAGGGGTTAGGGGGTAAGTCCGAAGGGGTTAGGGGGTAAGTCCGAAGGGGTTAGGGGGTAAGTCCGAAGGGGTTAGGGGGTAAGTCCGAAGGGGTTAGGGGGTAAGTCCGAAGGGGTTAGGGGGTAAGTCCGAAGGGGTTAGGGGGTAAGTCCGAAGGGGTTAGGGGGTAAGTCCGAAGGGGTTAGGGGGTAAGTCCGAAGGGGTTAGGGGGTAAGTCCGAAGGGGTTAGGGGGTAAGTCCGAAGGGGTTAGGGGGTAAGTCCGAAGGGGTTAGGGGGTAAGTCCGAAGGGGTTAAGTCCGAAGGGGTTAGGGGGTAAGTCCGAAGGGGTTAGGGGGTAAGTCCGAAGGGGTTAGGGGGTAAGTCCGAAGGGGTTAGGGGGTAAGTCCGAAGGGGTTAGGGGGTAAGTCCGAAGGGGTTAGGGGGTAAGTCCGAAGGGGTTAGGGGGTAAGTCCGAAGGGGTTAGGGGGTAAGTCCGAAGGGGTTAGGGGGTAAGTCCGAAGGGGTTAGGGGGTAAGTCCGAAGGGGTTAGGGGGTAAGTCCGAAGGGGTTAGGGGGTAAGTCCGAAGGGGTTAGGGGGTAAGTCCGAAGGGGTTAGGGGGTAAGTCCGAAGGGGTTAGGGGGTAAGTCCGAAGGGGTTAGGGGGTAAGTCCGAAGGGGTTAGGGGGTAAGTCCGAAGGGGTTAGGGGGTAAGTCCGAAGGGGTTAGGGGGTAAGTCCGAAGGGGTTAGGGGGTAAGTCCGAAGGGGTTAGGGGGTAAGTCCGAAGGGGTTAGGGGGTAAGTCCGAAGGGGTTAGGGGGTAAGTCCGAAGGGGTTAGGGGGTAAGTCCGAAGGGGTTAGGGGGTAAGTCCGAAGGGGTTAGGGGGTTAGGGGGTAAGTCCGAAGGGGTTAGGGGGTAAGTCCGAAGGGGTTAGGGGGTAAGTCCGAAGGGGTTAGGGGGTAAGTCCGAAGGGGTTAGGGGGTAAGTCCGAAGGGGTTAGGGGGTAAGTCCGAAGGGGTTAGGGGGTAAGTCCGAAGGGGTTAGGGGGTAAGTCCGAAGGGGTTAGGGGGTAAGTCCGAAGGGGTTAGGGGGTAAGTCCGAAGGGGTTAGGGGGTAAGTCCGAAGGGGTTAGGGGGTAAGTCCGAAGGGGTTAGGGGGTAAGTCCGAAGGGGTTAGGGGGTAAGTCCGAAGGGGTTAGGGGGTAAGTCCGAAGGGGTTAGGGGGTAAGTCCGAAGGGGTTAGGGGGTAAGTCCGAAGGGGTTAGGGGGTAAGTCCGAAGGGGTTAGGGGGTAAGTCCGAAGGGGTTAGGGGGTAAGTCCGAAGGGGTTAGGGGGTAAGTCCGAAGGGGTTAGGGGGTAAGTCCGAAGGGGTTAGGGGGTAAGTCCGAAGGGGTTAGGGGGTAAGTCCGAAGGGGTTAGGGGGTAAGTCCGAAGGGGTTAGGGGGTAAGTCCGAAGGGGCCGAAGGGGTAGGGGGTAAGTCCGAAGGGGTTAGGGGGTAAGTCCGAAGGGGTTAGGGGGTAAGTCCGAAGGGGTTAGGGGGTAAGTCCGAAGGGGTTAGGGGGTAAGTCCGAAGGGGTTAGGGGGTAAGTCCGAAGGGGTTAGGGGGTAAGTCCGAAGGGGTTAGGGGGTAAGTCCGAAGGGGTTAGGGGGTAAGTCCGAAGGGGTTAGGGGGTAAGTCCGAAGGGGTTAGGGGGTAAGTCCGAAGGGGTTAGGGGGTAAGTCCGAAGGGGTTAGGGGGTAAGTCCGAAGGGGTTAGGGGGTAAGTCCGAAGGGGTTAGGGGGTAAGTCCGAAGGGGTTAGGGGGTAAGTCCGAAGGGGTTAGGGGGTAAGTCCGAAGGGGTTAGGGGGTAAGTCCGAAGGGGTTAGGGGGTAAGTCCGAAGGGGTTAGGGGGTAAGTCCGAAGGGGTTAGGGGGTAAGTCCGAAGGGGTTAGGGGGTAAGTCCGAAGGGGTTAGGGGGTAAGTCCGAAGGGGTTAGGGGGTAAGTCCGAAGGGGTTAGGGGGTAAGTCCGAAGGGGGGGTAAGTCCGAAGGGGTTAGGGGGTAAGTCCGAAGGGGTTAGGGGGTAAGTCCGAAGGGGTTAGGGGGTAAGTCCGAAGGGGTTAGGGGGTAAGTCCGAAGGGGTTAGGGGGTAAGTCCGAAGGGGTTAGGGGGTAAGTCCGAAGGGGTTAGGGGGTAAGTCCGAAGGGGTTAGGGGGTAAGTCCGAAGGGGTTAGGGGGTAAGTCCGAAGGGGTTAGGGGGTAAGTCCGAAGGGGTTAGGGGGTAAGTCCGAAGGGGTTAGGGGGTAAGTCCGAAGGGGTTAGGGGGTAAGTCCGAAGGGGTTAGGGGGTAAGTCCGAAGGGGTTAGGGGGTAAGTCCGAAGGGGTTAGGGGGTAAGTCCGAAGGGGTTAGGGGGTAAGTCCGAAGGGGTTAGGGGGTAAGTCCGAAGGGGTTAGGGGGTAAGTCCGAAGGGGTTAGGGGGTAAGTCCGAAGGGGTTAGGGGGTAAGTCCGAAGGGGTTAGGGGGTAAGTCCGAAGGGGTTAGGGGGTAAGTCCGACGAAGGGGTTAGGGGGTAAGTCCGAAGGGGTTAGGGGGTAAGTCCGAAGGGGTTAGGGGGTAAGTCCGAAGGGGTTAGGGGGTAAGTCCGAAGGGGTTAGGGGGTAAGTCCGAAGGGGTTAGGGGGTAAGTCCGAAGGGGTTAGGGGGTAAGTCCGAAGGGGTTAGGGGGTAAGTCCGAAGGGGTTAGGGGGTAAGTCCGAAGGGGTTAGGGGGTAAGTCCGAAGGGGTTAGGGGGTAAGTCCGAAGGGGTTAGGGGGTAAGTCCGAAGGGGTTAGGGGGTAAGTCCGAAGGGGTTAGGGGGTAAGTCCGAAGGGGTTAGGGGGTAAGTCCGAAGGGGTTAGGGGGTAAGTCCGAAGGGGTTAGGGGGTAAGTCCGAAGGGGTTAGGGGGTAAGTCCGAAGGGG